>OU612045.1:159430371-159970371 GCA_914767935.1 Coremacera marginata
CGAGTAAGCATCTGTTGCTATAGTAACTTCCCAAACTTCTCGAAGAGCAAATCCGCTTTTCGAATAAAACGCAGCGTTGGAACAAAACGTGAATAAAAACGGTGTGGTCGCTTATATTTCCATTTTTATTATTTCTTGAGAGAAGCTTATAGTTTCTATCGCCTCTCATTATATCTGAGAGTTTCGATCACAACTCTGTAGAGAAGGACAATAGCAGAAATAGATAGAGATGATGAGAGGCTTAAATAGAATATCGCATTATGTTGACTTGCTTTATAAATAATTTAAACATTCCATGAAAATATAATTCTATAAAAAAGTTGCTTTACTCGATTGCTTTCTTTCTTGCCCCTTCCTCTCCCCACCTTCGCCAATATTTTAATTAAAATTATTATTTTATTAATATTTTAATAAAAATTAATTCAGATAACTCAAAACCAAATAAAATTATGCCTCTAACACCCATTGCCCACCCTCTTCCTGTAGTATGAATTTTATAACAAATATAGTGGCTCAGATAAAATCAGCGACTTTTAAAACACAAAATCTGGTGTGTTGGGAAAAAATCAAAATTTAAAAATTCGCCTCATACTACTTCCCCCCTTCCCCACCAGTTCTTGTTGTACTGCAAAAATATGAACAAACCCAGATTCAGTGACCTCGAAAACATACAAAATAATATGTTTGAACCCACCCTCTTTATTCAACAGGGAAAAACTTACCAAAATTAAGTGTTTGAAACAGAATTTTAGAGTTCCGCCTTTCTTATTTGTACCCCCCTGCCAAAACCATTATTCATCAAAACCCAAAACTATCGTCAACTACACCATTTCCAAATGTTATTCAGAAAGTAACAATTGAAATACACAAAATTACTTTCGAAATTCAGAATTCCATTACGAAATTCAGAGAAGATCAATTAAAATTCAGAAATTCCATTTATAATATAGAAAATATCAATTGAAATTTAGAAATTCTATTTAAATTTCAGAAAATATCAATCGAAATTCAGAAAAGATCAATTAAAGATTAACAAAAAGCAAAATTCTTCCATTTCGTACTCAGAAAAATCAAATGAAATTCAGAATTTCCATTTTATATAAAAAGTGATAAATTCAAATTCAGAATTCCATTGGAAATTCAGAAAAGATCACTTGAAATTCAAAATTCATTTGATATTCAGAAAATATCAATTGAAATTCAGAATTCCACTTGAAATAAAGAAAAGATAAATTCAAATTCAGAAATTCCCTTTGAAATTCAGAAAATATCAATTGAAATTCAGAAAACATCAAGTAAAATTGAGAAATTCCATTTTGAATTCACAAAAGATCAATTGAAATTTAGAATTTCTCTTAAAATTCAAAAAAGATGAATTGAAATTCAGAAATTCTATTTGAAATTCAGATCAAATCAATTGAAATTCAGAAAAATTCAATGGAAACTTAAAAAACTCGATTTGAAATGCAAAAAATATCAATCAGAATTGAGAAAAGTCACTTGGAATTCGAAAAAAATAAAAATTTAGAATTCCATTTGGAATTCCAAAATATATCAATTGAAACTAAAAAAAAAGATTAACTTAAATTCTGAAATTCTATTTGAAAGTCAGAAGAGATCAATTGAAACTTGGAATTCCATTTGAAATTCTGAAAATATCAATTGAAATTCAGAAATTTCATTTGAAATTCGCAAAAGATCAATAAAATTCAGAAAAGATCAAATGAAACTCAGTAATGCTATATCATATTCAGAAAAGATCAATTGAAATTAGGAAAATATCAAAACAATAGTTAAAATATCAAAGTTACAATAGCTCTGCAGTCGTATTTAAGGGACATTTTATCTAATTTTGCCGAAATTTTATGAATTTTTTAAGTAAGGATGGTGAAAAAATGGTTAGAAATATTTGAGTATATTTTTTTATTGTTTTACATAAATATTAAAATTAACAAAAAAAATATTTTTTTTTCGTGACTATTACCGCGTTACACGTGCGTAAATGAAGCAATAAAAACAAAGAAAAAAACTTGCCAAACGGAAAAAATAAATTTGCCAAGAGTTTAATAGCCTTATTTTGTATTCCTAACGAAGCATTCAACGAACGATGGCTATGCGAACGATGTTGAATTCAAGCGGAAATATGTATTTCGAACGAAGCTTATCGTTGGCTCATTCGTCAAGCTTTTGTTTGATATGTACACTCAAACTGTTATACACAAGCAGTTGTCAAATGTGGCACTGCCATATCAAACACTAGGGAAGTTTTCTGTATTTTGTCAGAGATGTTTTTAACATGTTGCTTCGATTCTTATATGTTGGCAGTGCTTTTTGGTTTTGTCCGGTTTGTGTATTCAATAAATAAACTTTGAGCAATTAAGTGGTTTGCGGACTTGCTTTTCATTATTTTTGTTTTCAGTGATTGTGATTGTGTGTTTGCTTTTGACATAACAATATAAAATGTATGCAGCTATTGCAGTTTTTATTATTATTTTATGTATTTCAAGTGCTTCACAGCCTTCAAACACTGTATATATTTATATATTTCATAATTTATTTACCTTTAGGTTCAGAATTTTTAATTTTTAACCATTCTTTTAACGTTTGCAACCACAACGATAGCATAAAAGTGTTCGTTTGATTTTGACATTTGGATTCGTGGTTTCAGTGCTCGTTAGAAATACATATTGCAAATATGTAACTGTACTACGGCATCGTTCGTTGGCTGATCAGCTGTTATCGTTGTTTGATTCTGTTCGAATTACAAATTTCAAAAACACGAACGAACACTGTTTTGAACGAAACGATTGATCGGATAGGAATACAAAATGAAGCCATAAGTCTAATATTAGGGGCTGACTAAGATTCTTTTCAAAACAATTAATAGGAAACAAAAGCAGCTGTAAAAATTTTCTGAGGACTTTAAAAAAAAAATCCTTGAAATCAGTTACTCAAAAATATATTTTTTTAATCACTCAGTAAGTTGGTTGTGGCGGCCGTGGCGTAGTGGGTAGAGTGTGTCACTCTTACGCCAGAGAACCCAGGTTCGAATCCTCCATCTGACACAGAAAATTTTTTCAATTGAATTAATTTTACTGTTCGGCCGTCACCTCTCTGCAGATAACGGCAAACCTCAGAGAGTAAAATCTGCCATTAAAAGCTTCTTGAGAACATAAGCCGTTCGGAGTCGACATAAAACATGTAGGTCCAGTTCTCTTTCATTTGTGTGCAAACATTTCACATCACACACAACACAATAGGTCATAAGAAGCTCGGTCAAAGTCCTTTCAAGGGCTGAAATGGCCATTTCGTTTTTTTTTCGTTTAATCACTCAATAATTTTGAAGAAAATCGGTGTAATAGTTATTGCGCAATCTAGTACACGGATTTTAAGTAGCCTTTTTCGAGAAAAACGCATTTAAACTGTCAAAACAAGTAAGTTTTTCGGTACTTTTAATGATTAAATTCATCTTTTTTTGTTTTTTTTTTTGTTTAGAAAAACGCATAACAAAAAAAATCTAGACCATAAACATAAAAATCTGTCAAGTATTTTTGCAGAAATGTTAAGTGGAAGGAGTAAGAACGTGGCTTAAAAAAGATTTTTTTTTTTTTTGATTAAAATGAAAAATTATTTTCTTTAAGCTTACCAGTCGTATGCGATTCCGGGTGCATACAGTAAACCTTCTGCTTGCTCATAATCTGCTTGCGACTGACTTTTTTCTTTTTGCTGGTTCGATTTTCTTTTTTGGCCCAATTCAGTACTGCAACGTTTGGCGATGTTCATTCGTATGCAAATTATGTGAGTACTCAATAATATAATGCATAATATATATGAAAGGCAAGCACGCTGCTCTGCGCCCGATATCGCTAAAATTGTAATTATTTTGTGTGATCAGCCTGAAGGTATGCGAAAAAAACTTTAATTTAAACTTATCAGTGACATGCTTGCCTTTATGTACATATGCGTATACTTTCAGGCTGAACATTTTTGAGAACAGTTGTAAAAGCACTGTAATAATGGAAAAAATAATTACAGTTTAGCGTTAATGCTTCCAACCCGTCATTGGACAGACTTTTATACTAGAACATAATAATTTTGAATAATACAAATATAAACTATTTGAAAGAGCTAGGAGAGGGGCGCGAGAATAATAAAGCCAACTGTTCATTAAAAAAAAAAAAACACGCTTGAAGGCTAAAACAGGCTAAAAGTATAATTAGAGAAAGAATTTCGAAAAAAAAAATGTTCACAAATTCTTGAAGCATACATATGGTAATTTTTTTACTCTTTAACGTTACACTCGAACGCGTATTTCTGCAAATATATCGAAAATATTCCATGAAACCAAAAAATGTTGTATATGTTCTTGAAAGTATGCCTCAGGACGTGCATTAATTGTCAGCTAATATTTTTTCTAACTTTTGTTGTTTTGCAGATATAACCAGTTTTATGTGGTCTTTAAGGTAGGTCTGCATTTAAAAAAAATTTGCGAAATTGGGAATGAAAAAACGTAAATCAAAGAAGTATATCACAGAAGAGGGATCAAGTAAATAACTAAAATCAAAATATTGAAAAAAATATGTTGTCTGGCTCTTGTAGAAGCCAAAATGTGTGGTCTTTAACATTACACGAAAAAGTCTATAATGGTGCCTACCGATTTTATTTTAAGAACTCCTCTTTGGCCTGTTCTTGCAGCATATCGCCATATAAAACTATTCGTTCATTACTTCTGAGGTAAAGAATATGTTCGGAAGCTTTGTGGAAAACATTAAGACAAACATTTTTGTGGAATATACTAGCCCTCTTACTCCCACACCTAACAGTCATTTTGGGCTCTTTTCTGAAAAATCTTAAAAAAACCCTCAAAAGGCAGAAGGAGGGGATAAAATGTTCTACGAAAGTAATGACCATTCAATTTTACAATATAGGTCTGAACACACCGAAGCCCACAACTCAACACGAACACCAAAATACAGTAAAGATTGTCGCGGAAGGGTTAATGTCGGTATTATTTAGAAAAATAGGTTAAACGTGTAGATGATATGACCGTCACTTGAAGGAAAGCGAAATTTTGCGATAGAGGAGAGGGTAGCGATCGAACTTTAAATTAACAATTAAAATGTTTGTGATGCAGAGAGGAAGGGAGAGTCATTCAACCTTGATGCAAAAAGTTTTTTAACTCATATTAAAAGCTTTACTGATCTTTATTTTATGATAGTCTTGTTATATATATTTTAGCACTAATATCAAAATACAGCACTCCATACTTTATATGACAATTCAACTCCTTATATTAAGCTGAGAGACCCTGCATATTTTCCGTAATTATCGTGTTTGTGTAAAAAAAATAAATTTGGGCGCCATTTGCTGAGAAACATTAAATATTTTTGAAACTCTATAGAATAACTGAATAATTTAAATATAAATATTTGACTTATTTTATACATTTTTTCTTATTTCAACTTTATTGAAAGAAGTTCTTAAGAAAGAATTTCATTCCAAAACTTCAGTTGATTTTTTTTTTCTAAATTCTAAAAAAAACTTAATTCCAGGCTTATGCTTGAAATAAAATCCTGTCGCCAACTCATTAACTTTGCGCACATGATTGAGCGCCAGTGATGTATGGACAAATTAATTTCCAATATCTCCGAAATCACAAAAAAAAAAAAGAAAAGGAACGGAAGACAAGCAAAGAACTGCTGGTGTTGAGCTTAAGCTGCAAAATTTAAAAAAATGTCAATAAAAAACTTAAACCGTAACTTATCCACCGGTCAGGATAGTATGAAGAAGATGCTGCTGCTGCTGCTGCAGCACAGACAACATAATAGCTGCAGTAAATGCTGCCAAAATAAGAGAGGGTTGTTTGTAAACTTCGCGTTTGTGCCCAGAAAACGTTAAGATTTTTTGATATAAGAACACCTTAAAACTGAAATTTTGCAATCTCATTTAGCAGCATTTATAGCGACAATATATCTATTTGCTTTTTTTATCTTACTGTCTGCCCATGGAACACGTCCTTGTCTTCAATTTTTTGGTTAAGCTGTTTTTACTCATATCTTTTTTGTCCTTAATTGTTAAATTAGCCGAAAAAATTCGTTGAATTGTGGATGCAACAGAGCATTCAACTGTTATGTTTTCTGCTTAAACTGGCCATACCTGGTTGGCGCAACATATGCTACGATATTGTACCACATACTTGGCTGGATATGGCAGGAATTAAGCATGTTTGCTTGTTGTTTCTGAATTGTATTTTTTTTTTGGCATCTCATTTCATCATCTTTTTAAAAACTAGATATTTTTTTTTTTTTCTTTTTTGATACAAGTTTAGGAAGAATCATTCAAGTGTTGCTAAATTTTGGGGCGACATTATATTGTTGGAGTAGTTTTAATATTGAACCGTTATATAGCCAGACAGTTCTATCAAAAAATAAATACAAAAGAAAAATTGAGACACACCACAGACTTTAGAGCTACCACCACAGAGATAAAATGCACACGGCAAAGTTCTTGACTATGGAAGAACAGAATCCATTTTGAGATGGGTAACGCATCTAAAAATGCTGCGCTGATTCACCAAACCATGCGTAGTTCAGTTTAACATCGTAATGCGTTAACGCAATTGCGTCATGACGCACTTTGAATAACTATGATTTCTATATTAAAAGAACTTTATTCTGCACAGTGAGATTTTGTGTTGTAAAGTGCGGTGAGTAATAAGGGTAATTTATTGAGTGTGGTGAGTTGTGTTGCGCATTGAATTAAGTGGTAAAATAAGCACAGTTTAGTCTCACTTCAAACTGTACAAAATATAAACAAAATATATCAAATCAAAGTCCTATTACAATAAGTTTCATTCAAGGAAGATTATAAGAATGGAATATTAGTTATAAATTCATACAAAAAATCGTAATCCATTCTTTGATAGAAATGAAGCATGTCTGAATGAACCACCAAAAATTAACATACCAAAATTTCAAGCAAATCTGAACTCAATTCAGTTGCACTCAACTGCAGTCAAACTTTAGATTTTTCATGGTTGATTCTAGCAACCAAGCAGACACATGTACATTTCTTGTCTGTAAAACAGCCCAATAAACATTTTTAAGAATGTTCGCTATGAAAAATCGCGCACAAAAAAAAAAAAGAAAAATAAAAACCGCCCAATCTAAAATGTCTCAAAAATTAATAAAAAATTAATGAAATTGCACCCAATAAAAACGTAAAAAAGCCCAAAAATTTTTAGAAAAATGGCCTAAAAACAAAAAACGAAAATTTACTCAAAAAAAAAAAAAAAATGCAAGCTCGCAAAATTTTTGCTTTGTTCTCAGGAGGACAGTTTGCCTTGTACGAAATGAGTTGAGTTTTCAAGTCCCATTTTTTTTAATTTTTTCAAGGCCAATTTTCATTCCATAAATCATGCCCAAAAATGTATAAAAAACATTTCGTAGGAGCAATTTACTTTTAGCTAAAATTACCTCTTTTATTTTTTCTTTCAGGCCGCTCTCACGTAGCTTAGATGTTATAGATATTTGCTTATACTCGTAGTTGGTGAAATGTCATGCTTGATAACAACACAAATTTTTCTTTTATCAACACCGTTTTTTTCTTAGAAATTTCTGACTTCTCGGCTTTTATTGCTGCTTGACGTATATTATAAGAAGAACATCAAATTAAATCAAATTAAATTAAATATCAAATATAAAAATTTTACCTCCGCATGCCGTTGAGATTCGAACCTACACCAATCGATACCACTGTGTATTAAGTCACTAAACTACGCATTGAGCCAAACTCCTTCGTTACGCGTATTGATTTATTCAATATAAATTGCAACTGAAGCTATGCTGCAACATAACACAATAATCTATTACTAGACTTTTGTTGTATGGCTATCAACAGAATACTGCGACATACTGCATCTGTTAATACAGCATCTGTTAACATAGCTGCAGTTATGTCAGCAAATAGTAGCAAGGCTGCTTGGATCAGTGGGTAGAGCGATGGATTGGCACCAAAAGTTCCAGGTTCGATTCCGCACGACGGGCACAGAAATTTTTTTTTTCTTTTTTCTTTTCTTTTTGCAGAAGAACTGTAATAAAATTTACTGGTGTTAATAATAACGTGTGTTTTTTAATTTACTTTATGTTATTTTTGAAATTAAGAGTGGTTTTATTACAAAAAAAAGCATTAAATTATCAAATCTATCCTTCTCTCGTGTGTCTAAGGACGCAGCTGTGTTTTTTTTTTTTTTTTTGCAGAAAATAGCTCAAAACTATGCTTAAGCCATCCATGTTAGTTGTTTTTTAATATTGTATTTTTGGATTTTGGGCTTAGGTGAATCAAAAATATTTTTTTTTTTTGGCAAGGTATCGAAGTATGTGCTTCCAAAGCAATGTATTAAACAATACATTGCTTAGATGAATAAGCATAAGTTTATAATTCCCATACAATTCTGTTTGCCCAAGCTGACTTAGGTGATTTACCTTTTGCTTTTTTTTTCTCGGTATACACCGTTGAAAAAAGCGTCGCAAGCGAAAAATTTGTATGAAAATAAAAAATCGTTAAGACCTGCCTGATTCACGTTTTTTGCCAAATAGAGAAAACGAAAATAACACAAAAAAAAAATTAAAAATCCCCCCCAAAAAAAATAGAGTGCAAATTCGCCCAATATATTTGAGTGAAATATATTTTTTCATATGAAATATTCCCCAAAATCAAAAAACAAAAATTCAAAATCGCTCAATTGTTTTTGTATGAAAAATTATTGGGTGATTTTTCATTTCTTTTTTTTGCGATTTTCTTTTGAACGTTATATAAAAATAAATTTTTTGATAAAAATTGTTTCACAAAAAAAAAAGCCGGTTTCGTTATGAATATGAAAACAATTCGTTAGGGAATCGGTTGGGAAAAAATGGAAATAAGCGGATCCGAAAATTATTCGAGATGACCTGGTCACATGAAGAAGCTGGTCATATGAAGATTTAAAAAATGATGCGTAAAAATGATTGACTTGACAAAAAATAGTTTTTTTTCATGTAAAGTAATGTTGGTCAAAGTTTTTTCATATAAAAATACATACAGTCAGGGACTAAAGCTTAAATACACTTCTTAAAAGCCGCTTTTAAAAAAAATGCAGCATTTTAGTTCAAATCAAAGTATGCCAGTTTATTTATATTTTAGTAATAATAAAAGCTATAACAAAAACCAAATAAATAAAATTTTTTTGCATAGATAATTGTCAATTCATCAACAACGTAAAAAAGTCGTTGAACAAATGTTTAAATACAAAAGATGATTTCATTTACTGAATTTAATTAAATTGTAAAGCGAAAAGTTTAATTAATATTTTGTTGGTGCTCTACGAACTCCAATAACTGCTTTTAAAACGTGGCATAGATAGCACCATATATTCTATTTCATAGGGTGTGATTTCTGACCGGGCCTTTTTTAGAGCTTCTTTAAGGGGATTAATAACAACAACGAAGTCAGCCTGGAGATAAAACGAAGAACAATAAATTCGAATAGGTGCTACTACGGGCTCAGTAAGCAACTAAATGCCAGAGCCCTCTCTCGATCGACAAAACTGAGGCGCTGAGGCATGGGTAGTTTCGAAAACTGACGCAGCTGCTCTGGGGGTGTTCGAGAGAAAAGTTCTTCGCAAAATCTTCGGTCCTGTTCGAGTCGGCGATGACAATCGCTTTCGAATGAACCACGAGCTGTATGAGCCCTAAGAAGACATTGACGTAGTTTGGTGTATAACTGTGCATCGACTACGCTGGCTGGGTCATGTCCATCGTATGGACCACAAAGCTCCAGCGAAAAAGGTGCTCGAGGCGAGGGTCCTTGGTCAACGACGACGAGGGAGACCATGCCTCCGATGGGTGGGCCAGGCCGAGAAAGCCCTAACAGCACTTGGAGTATCCGATTGGAGAAGGTGCGCGCAAAGCAGAGGTGCCTGGCGAGAGCTGATGAGGTCGGCTGAAACCCGAACACGGGTTTTATGGCGACCTAAGTAAGTAAGTTAAAGGAATTCTTTGCTCTTTGAAGCTGCATGTTGCCACTTTTAATGCCAATAGCTTCGAAATGTGTTCAATTGAGTTTAATTCGAGCGGTTGGGGATGACTTCAAAGCTGACGGGGAGGGTAATACAGCAACCAATCTTTTACCAAACACACGGTATGCTTGGGGTCATAATTGTGTTGAAATATCCAATGTCTTTCTACACCCAAGATGCCTACGGAAGATTGCAAATTTTGTTCGAATGTACCTACTTCTGTAAGGATTAAATCTCACACTACCACCACTATGCTAAACAGTTGGTATAAAGTTCTTGGTTTGAATTGGTGTACCGTGCTATCGCCAATTTTTTAATTCATGTGTAAATAAAATTTTCAAAAATATTATATTCTTTAAAAGTCTTTATCCATATCTTTGTACTTCTTTGTCAAAAGAAGCTGTCTATTTTTTTTTGAAATAAAAGGTTCTTTATGTAAAACTCTGCTTTGATAGGTCTTGTCTCGTAAAGCTCTTTGTACACTTTTCCAGTGAATATGAAGGCCTGATAATGCATAAATACTACCAGCTAAAATTATCGCACTTATTTTTGCATATTTGCTCATTGGTTTTGAGTTAGGCTAACATCTCGATGAGAAAGTTTTTTTGTTCACCAAGTTCTGAGCCTGTTTTCCGCTGTTTTGTTAATTTTAAAATTTTTAAAATGTTTTCCACATTTTCAGATGACAAATTCAGAATTTGCCATTATTCTGTTTTTAAGCGTTGTTTCAGCGTTCAGATCACTGAATAAAAATTGGTAACTGAGAAAATTAACAAACAAAACGGCACTTTTTTCCGAAGACACTGCAAAAACACGAGCAACAGAAACTGTTTTTGAGTTGTATTTTAATTTTTGTCCAACGTATTTGTTCGTTTCTGGCCATTTTACAGTTATGCATGCGATAAAGCAAAAATTTTTGGTTTTTGTTGTTTTTTACTGACATATTGAAAGAAAACTGTATATTCAAATTTTTGAAACAATACTTTATTTCATTAAAAAAAAAAGATTTGTGATGTGTATTTAAACTTTTGTCCCTCACTGTGTACAGTGGTACGCATTCTTCTAAATACACTTTCAATATTTTAAGAATTTCTTTCCTTTAATCGAAATATTTCATAATTGCCAACTCTTTTGGCATTTTAAACAAATCATCAAATAATATACTCTATAACGGTAAAAATATTTTTGTTGTTGTTTTTGTTTTGGTTTGTTAGAAAATAAGCTATTTTATCTCACAAAGAAACAAATTTTTTATTTTGTATACACTATACTGGATTTTTTTTTTATTCAAAATACACCACAGCACTTAATTGAATTGCTTGAATTTGGAAAACTTGTTTGGTACCATTTATTGCGTTGAATATAATTATGTTAAAGGAAAAAACCTCTCCCCGCATTTGGCCCAATCAACTTCTGAAGTGAAGCTTTTTACGCTTCGTTGTGTGATTTGCTTGAGTGAAATCTCAAAAACATTTATTTTTTAGACAGCGTTTTTCTTAAAAATGTATGTTTCTTTGTTCCTTGCGTCTATTATAACACGAAAATGTAATTTCAATATATTAAAAATATTTCTCTGAACCTACGCGGAGAATTGAACTCGCAACGTTGGTATTAGCAGTCCAATACACTATCCACTGTTCCAAAAGCATCTGTTAGGAACACTTGTTGATTCAATATCAAGTATGTATTACTAAAGCTATATTGCAGTAGATCACAATAATCTTTTATCACAACGTATAAATACATTGCACATAAAATGTTTCACTTGGTATTACTTGCTACAAGATGTCACCAGCATCGGTGTTTTAATAAAGTACAACTGAACTATGTTGCAGCAGATTGAAAAATAAAAATATTAAAAGGATTGCGTATTGACTTTTTAACATATCCAGCATATTTAGCAGCTATCCAAATATAACAAAAAAAAAATGTTGCTTCTACTTGCTACATACATACAAGATGTCATCAGCATCGGCAAAAATTAACAAATGCCCACAAGTGAGTTGAAATAAATCAAATAATAATGAAATGTAATAAAATTTGCTGGTGTAAATATTCACCTGTGTTTTATAATTTACTATATGTTATTTTAAATTTTTTAATTTAAAAGCTATTTTATTCAAAAAACCACTAAGTTATTAAATCTATGAAACTGCAAAAAACTTAGCTTCTCTCTTGTGTCCAACGACGCACCTGTGTTTTGAAATTCAGCAGTTATATAATAAGCAGTTATATCCGAGCTAGAAATTTGAAAAATCATCGAACCAAAGTTATATGACTATGGAGACCGTAGAAACATAGAACCTTTATAATTGAACCGTTCACATTCATCTAAAGAAGGATATATAAGCAAGTTTGATATTGCAAAATAATTGTGTTCCGCCACAACTTTTAAACATAAAATTAGCCCACCGGCCACAAATTATTGGAACTTGAATGGGATAAGTTGCAAGAACCACTGTACTAGCATGACCTTGCGCCTTTAGATTTCTACTTGTTTTACTCTCTAAAAAACACCTTGCGCGGTATGACATTCGATTCACACGAGGCCGTAAATCAGTATTTTGTTAAATTTTTCGCTAATAAAGACAGTTCCCTCTATTTATGAACGAGGAATTATGCAACTCACCGAAAGTTTATTAAAGGATATCGATTAATTTATGTTCTTTATATAAATGTTCCCTTTGAAAAACTTACAATAACAAGTCATGACTTTTTACTGTCAACTCAACAAAACGGGCTCTAGAGCATGACCTTTAAGTTTAAAAACTGTTTTATTTAAACTTCATTAAATCTTATTTTCTTTTAAATTTTGTTTTTCTCTTCATTGAACAGCTGCCTGTGTTTATTTTGCCTTGAGCACCCACACTTAAATTCTTTCCCTCGCTTTTAATTTTCCTTTATATCTTTGACAGTTTAACTGTTATTTTGCTAAATATTTGTTTAACTTTACTCAATGAGATTGTATTGCTTGTTTTTCATCACTATTGTTTTGACAATAGATTGCGGTTGAGTTCACTAAAGTCAAAGTCAATCTTTGTTAATGAATGTGTGCCGAGCAGTCGGATGTTTTTATGTCAAGGACTTTATAATGTCAGCTGCTTCTGCTCTCAATTTAAACACTTTTTTGAAAAAGAAGACCCCCTCCTTAGACCACAAATATTTGTTTTCGATGTTTAACAAACACAATTTTTGAATAAACAGTTTTATGCTGCAGATATTTGTATTAAAATTTTGAAACATAAGAGTTCGTATTGGTCAAACTAATCAATTTTTTTTTCAGATCAATCAAAGTTTTTAATCATGCGTAGAAATTTCTTAAGGACTCACGGAATACATATACTTAAAATAGTTTCTATTTTAAGCTCAGCACAAAGATCGTGTACAAGTAAACTGATGAATTTTCTTATTAACATCAAGAAATATTAGACCTGTGTGAAATGATCTGGTTTAAAATAAAATATGTAATAATTCATTGCAATAATGTAATGATTTTCAAAAATTTCCCCAAACACTTATTCTTGCACGTTCAGCTACTAAAATACCTAAGTGGTCTCCGGAGATTCCAACAACGCAAAACAAACAAACAAAACACAAATGACGACAATTAATTTGTAAATGATCATGTGATGCACTCAATTTCTCACATCACACGTCATGATCTAGATAAGGCATATTTAGCGCCCTTCACTTAGCATGGTCGGCATATCTCAAGTGTTACAAATTGTTTAACAAATTATTTGTTGAGACATTTTACCACATAAATTTATTCGAAATACTTGTGGGTAGAAAACTAGGGAAATGGCTTGGCGTTTGGATTTCTTAGAGGGAGCGCCTGTTAGTTTAATGGCGTTCATAACATTCTTACAAAGTCTCCGGGGAACACCAGGTAATTTATATTTAAGTATGTGTTTTTTTTAGTATCATTGAAATTTCTTTATGGAAATATAAAAAAGGCAACTTTTAGCAATAAAACTGAAGGAAACGGAAATGATTGTATTTCGAAGAAATGTGGTTGTTTATTGAAATTTTTCAATTCCCTAAACATTTCTTTCAAGAAATAAAATTATAAAAAGTTTAAATTAAGGCATTTGAACAGATGTCGAGTTATTTTCTTTTTTAAGTTTAGAAGTTAATGGTTTTCCAAATGAACTAGGTAGATTGTTAGACCTTATTTTTATTAGTATTTATGTATAGTATTTCAATAATTTTTATTTGTATATGAGTATTAGTATTGTAGAATCTCATATGCCGTTTACTGAGTTAAATATTAAGTTATTAGTTATTAAGTTATTAAGTTATTAAGTTATTAAGAATGTGAATTGAGAGCACTATTTTAAATAAATATTTGTGACGGCTATGGCGTAGTGGGTAGAGTAGGTGGCTAATACGCCAGAGAACCCAGGTTTGAATCCCATCTGACACAGAAAGTGTGAAAATCCCAAACAAAGATTTTTCAAATTGATTGCATGCAGTTTATCAAATAATTGATTACTTACTTACTTACTTCGGTGGTCGTAACAACCCGTATCCGGGTTTCGGCCGACCTCATCAGCTCTCGCCAGGCGCCTCTGCTTTGCGCTCGCCTTTTCCAATCGGATACACCAAGTGCGGTTAGGGCTTCCTCAGCCTGGTCCATCCATCGGAGGCATGGTCTTCCTCGTCGTCGTTGACCAGCGACCCTCGCCTCGAGCACCTTTTTCGCTGGAGCTTCGTCGTCCATACGATGGACATGCCCCAGCCAGCGTAGTCGCTGCACAGTTATACGCCGAACTACGTCATAAGATTTTGCGAAAAACTTTTCTCTCGAACACCCCCAGAGCGGCTGAGTCAGTTTGCGAAACTACCCATGCCTCAGCGCCATAAAGCAGCACAGGTAGAACGAGGGTCTTGTAGAGTGTTAGTTTTGTCGATCGAGAGAGGGCTCTGGAACTTAGTTGCTTACTGAGCCCGTAGTAGCACCTATTAGCAATTATTGGTCTTCGCTTTATCTCCAGGCTGATTTAGTTTTTGGTATTAATGGCGGTGCCAAGGTAAACGAACTCCTTGACTACTTCAAACTTATAGCTGCCGAATGAAACGTGGGAGTCTAAACGCCGCGCTCCCTTGTTTGTAGACAGCATATACTTCGTTTTACCCTCATTTATCGTTTTCTTCATTCAAAATATCAATCATTCAAAAATTGATTGCATTCATTTTTTCAAATCATTGATTGTGATTTAAAATTTTAAGCCCCAATCAATGATTTGTAAAAAAGAATCAATCATTTTTTCAAATCATTGATTGTGATTTGAAATTTCAAGTCCCAATCAATGATTTGAAAAAAATTAATGCAATCAATGTTTTTTGAAATTTCAATCACAATCAATGATTTGTAAAAAAGAATCAATCATTTTTGATTTTGAAATGAATGCAATCAATTTTTCAAATCATTTATTGTGATTTGAAATTTCAAGTCCCAATCAATGATTTGAAAAAAAAATTAATGCAATCAATTTTTTTTGAAATTTCAATCCCAATCAATGATTTGTAAAAAAGAATCAATCATTTTTTTAAATCATTGATTGTGATTTGAAATTTCAAGTCCCAATCAATGATTTGAAAAAAATGAATGCAATCAATGTTTTTTGAAATTTCAATCACAATCAATGATTTGTAAAAAAGAATCAATCATTTTTGATTTTGAAATGAATGCAATCAATTTTTCAAATCATTGATTGTGATTTGAAATTTCAAGTCCCAATCAATGATTTGAAAAAAAAATTAATGCAATCAATTTTTTTTGAAATTTCAATCCCAATCAATGATTTGTAAAAAAGAATCAATCATTTTTTTAAATCATTGATTGTGATTTGAAATTTCAAGTCCCAATCAATGATTTGAAAAAAATTAATGCAATCAATGTTTTTTGAAATTTCAATCACAATCAATGATTTGTAAAAAAGAATCAATCATTTTTGATTTTGAAATGAATGCAATCAATTTTTCAAATCATTGATTGTGATTTGAAATTTCAAGTCCCAATCAATGATTTGAAAAAAAATTAATGCAATCAATTTTTTTTGAAATTTCAATCCCAATCAATGATTTGTAAAAAAGAATCAATCATTTTTTTAAATCATTGATTGTGATTTGAAATTTCAAGTTCCAATCAATGATTTGAAAAAAAAGAATGCAATCAATGTTTTTTGAAATTTCAATCACAATTAATGATTTGTAAAATGAATCAATCATTTTTGATTTTGAAATGAATGCAATCAATTTTTCAAATCATTGATTGTGATTTGAAATTTCAAGTCCCAATCAATGATTTGAAAAAAAAATAATGCAATCAATTCTTTTTTGAAATTTCAATCACAATCAATGATTTGTAAAAAAGAATCAATCTTTTTTTCAAATCATTGATTGTGATTTGAAATTTCAAGTCCCAATCAATGATTTGAAAAAAATGAATGCAATCAATGTTTTTTGAAATTGCAATCACAATCAATGATTTGTAAAAAAGAATCAATCATTTTTGATTTTGAAATGAATGCAATCAATTTTTCAAATCATTGATTGTAATTTGAAATTTGAAGTCCCAATTAATGATTTGAAAAAAAATTAATGCAATCAATTTTTTTTTAAATTTCAATCACAATCAATGATTTGTAAAAAAGAATCAATCATTTTTTCAAATCATTGATTGTGATCTGAAATTTCAAGTCCCAAGTAATGATTTGAAAAATCGAATGCAATCATTTGATATTTCAAGTCCAAATCAATGATTTGAAAAATCGAATGCAATCATTATTTCAAATCATTGATTGGGATTCGAAATTTCAATAATTTTTTATTTATTATTCATTTCAGAACTATCTGAAATCTCTGTGAATTTTGATTTTTTGTATTTTATACTATACATATTTATTTTCTATGATCAGAGTATTTTTTATCTGTTCAACAGTTTACGATACAAAGCTTTATTGTAATAGTTAGCTCAATCAGTTGAGCCCGCCATTTCTTAATACAGCATAAACAGTATAAAATGTTTTATATTGGTTGCTTTCCATATTTTATATAGGCTACAATAAAGTTGCAAAGTAAAGAACATTTTTTATGATAGCGAGAACATATTTATTTAATGCCGAAATTTTTTTTTTGAACAAATAAAGAATTTATGCAAAACGACGAAAAACAATTTAATACATGGCTAGTTCACAGTTGCTCTACCTTATATCACTGCCCATGTCATGTAAAGTTGTTTTTTTTTTTTAAACCATTGATTCCTTGAACTTGTATGTCTTGCATGCCTTCCAATCAAACGTCTTTTGCGGCTATTGCTACCACATCACCTGACTACACAAATTCTTAACACTTCACTGCAAACACTGTCTGTGTTTTAAACTGTCAATACCTACAGCAGGGAAACCTTGCAAGCTAGATAAGAAACATGGACACACAGCAATAGTTGGCAATACTAACTGTATAATATATAAGAAGCTGAACACAGTAAGCGAGAGAAAAAAAAAAATAAAAAGAAAAACCTTAAAAAGAAAAACGCACTCAAGGTAACTTCCTTCGATATCATATTTCAAGCAATAACTAAGGACAAAAAAAAAAACAACTTCACGCGCTCTCTGCAAATGCGTGTATCTATAGGCTTTATATAGGAAACACTACTTATTCATTCACAAATACTTAGAAGGCGTGAATTTCTCAAAAAGGTATATTTTATCGTATAAAAAAACAAAAATAAATAAAACATCCTGCCCACAGTTTTGATATGAAAATGAAAGGCCAAGGTTGACAAATATTATTGCGTGAGAAATTTTGTCAATTTTGACCCTTTTTAGTATATCCTTCACACCAAAAAACTTAGAAGATTTTTAAGAATTTTGCTTTTAATTTCAATAGGTTCAGATAAATATATATTTCCGAGAGAAAAACATGGTCAATTTTAATTTTATACTTTCATTTTACTATTTTTACTAATGATTTAGCTTCAAAGAGTAAAATATTTATTGTAAAGTGTTTCAATTTTAATTACTTAACAATAAACATAGTTAACTGACAAAGTTTCAATATTGAAATAAGGGTGAATTGAAGTGTAATAATATATTTTTCAAATACTTTGTAAAGTTAGAATTAAATATTTTCGATTATGTTAAATTTTTGTCCCAATACTTTTTATCTTTGATTTATAATGTGATCATACTTAGTTCAAATATATTCCTTATTAAAATTGAAATATATTACTTAAGAAGAATATTTTTGATCTTTTAGATAACGCAGCTTGCTACAACAAACCACCAGCAGACTAGACAGTAATTTCGTTGGTCGCTACATAAACTCATCAGTAAGCTTCTGTGGCTTCTTTAGTGAACCTACTTTGAAAAGCTAATAGGCACAACTTCTGCAAAACTTAAGCGGAATTATATGTGCTTTTATTAATATTGATTTAAGTATTATTCATATTTAGTCCGAAGTCTGGTCATATTTGCTTCAAATATGTTCCATAGTTCTAGTAAAATATTTCTATATTCAATTCAATAATATTCATAATCAAGCCAACGTGTGGTAATTTTTTATTGAAATGTGCTTCATTATTTAATTGAGAAGTTTCCATATTTTTGTCGAACTGTTATTTAAATATTTCTCATACTTACCTTAATTATTGTGTAATATAAATTAAATATTTATCTACCTCCAATCTTTTTTAATTTTTTCTTTTGTTCTGTATTTGCTGTCGCCTTTTTTGTGGATTTGAGTGCCTACTGTGGTTCCTTTTGGGTTATGATTGTTTGCGAGGTAGAGGGAGGATAAAAATTTAGATTAAATATGAAAAAATTTAATTTATATAAAACGAAAAATGTACATCAAACTCGTTCATATACATATTGAATGTGTAGCACTATGATTTAAAAATGTTAACCCTTTGAAATACATTTTTAAAATATTTGAATGTAATAGAAACACATTTAGTTCCAATAATGTTTGAATAAATTTTTCTTAGTTGAATAAAAAATTATTTAACATTACATTTAGTACTTTTAATTAACAATTTAGTTCTGTAGATTTTGATTTAAGCCGCATACATAATCATTTTATTTTAACTAATGAAGTAATAATTCCATATTTTTAAAGTATTTCATTTTAACTTTTCAATTAAATATATTTATATCTATTTTTACCATGCGATTTTTTCTGGGCTTAAATGTATAAATAGAGATAAAGATTGAGTAGTTTACAAAATGGCAGTTGTGGTAGAGTTATGGTAACTGCAAGGATATGGTTAAAGTTGGCATCATCTAAACCAAAAAAAATGGCGGTAGGAAAACTCATAAGAAAAAACTTAAAAATTACCCAAATTTTCCCTGTACAAAATTGGGTTAATTTTCATATAAAAAGTCGCCCAATTTAATTGGGTCAAATAAAATTTCAATTTTCAATCTTATGCCTTCACCGCCTTTTTAATTTTTGGTCGAAATTTTGCGTTTTGCTTTGGGGCTATTTTTGATATAAAAAATCACCCTATTTTTTGGTCTAAATTTCATTTTTTGTTTTTGAGTGATAATTCACATTGACTACCAGTAAAATGGTTATGATGACTTTTTTTTATTTTTCTCACTCGAACATGGTTTTTTTTGAAAAAAATTAAAAATTGTTAATTATAATCGCCCACGTTCTGGCGACTATCCGTGCGCCGCACAGAGTAATGAGAGTGGAAAAATTACTTAAAGAAAAAGTCGTAAATTCGTATATCTAAGGAGGTCCCCTGTCGGTTTCGCACTATATACTTCTAAAGGTGAATTTCTTATTGGATTTAATGAACTTGGTCCCTTTCGGAAATTACTCATATCTTGTTTCCATCGATTATTATACGGATTATAACAAAATTTAAAAAAATTTCAAAACATAGATATCAGTGTCCCTTTTTTTAATTTAGATTTAAGCATTCTTTTATAAACACAATTTACATTAGATTTTGAAATCATTCGGCAAAACTGAGCATCTTGATTTTATATAAGGAAACCAAGCATTATTAAGATGGAGGTCATTAAGAGTTTTGATTATAATTATATAATTTTTTTTCATATAAGTATAATCTTCTTCGTCGATTCCAACTCTTTTAAAAGATGACCATATCTTCACTGACTAGGTTGATAAAGCGAACCTGTTGGCTGGATTGCTTGCACACAATTCCGCAATTTTGGATAGCAGTTAGCCACTGCCCTTTGTCTGGACTAGTTCTTCTTCAATGAAGGAGATATATTTTCGAACGAGAGCAGTCAAAAGAGTCCTTGCTAATCTTAACATAAACAAAGCCTCTGGTACTGATGGCATACCACCAATTGTGCTTAGGTACAGGACAGGAGTATTTCCATCTTGTTGGAAGGTCGCAAATGTCC
The DNA here is from genome assembly GCA_914767935.1 of Coremacera marginata. Classification (NCBI taxonomy): domain Eukaryota; kingdom Metazoa; phylum Arthropoda; class Insecta; order Diptera; family Sciomyzidae; genus Coremacera; species Coremacera marginata. The sequence goes on from OU612045.1 coordinate 159,450,817, forward strand.
AGCCGATACCTTAAAAGGCCGAAAGAAAGGCTAAGAATCCTGCAAACTACCAACCCATTGCGATATACTCTACGCTTTCCAAACCTATGGAGAGCGTAATAAACTTCCACCTAATGAACTATCTGGAGCACAACGAATTGCTAAGTACCGTCAATATGGTTTTCGTAGGGCTCGGTCTACTGGTGACCTTATGGCATTCCATACAGAAAAATGGAACCAATGCGTTCACCTGTTCGGTGAGAGCAGGGTTGTTGCTCTGGATATTTCAAAGGCGTTTGACCGAGTGTGGCATAAAGCACTCGTCTCTAAGCTAATTGCATACAGCGTCGGTGGTATCTTTGGTGGTATCAACGTCTCGGTGGATCACGTGCTTTCTTAAGGACAGAACTATCCGTGTCGTAATCTACAGCATTTCGTCCAGTGAGCACGCCATCAACGCAGGAGTACCGCATGGTTCAGTTCTATCGCCAACTTTGTCACTCGTTTGTCATTTGTCATTCTTTTTTTTTCAAAAAACGCCCGAATTCTTTGGAGATTGAGAGTAAGAGGCAAACTATGAACAACACACTTCATAATGTCTTGAAAAAAATCTCCGAGTGGGGTCTTGCTAATAGAGTAGAGTTTAATGCAAACAAGACCCAGTGTTTCCTGTTAACCCACAAGCGGATGAACTGTCCCTTAGCTCCCTTCAATATGAATGGTGTAGATCTTTTGGAGTCAGATGCTCTTGACGTTCTGGGCATATCAAGCGGCCAAGTGCCTAGATTTCTTAAAACGGTGCAAGTGATACTTCACCCCATCTGATCTTCGAGTGATCTATACCTCATATATAAGGCCTAAAATGGAATACAATTCGCACATTTGGGCAGGAGCTTTGAGATCTTATTTGGAGCTTCTGTACCGAATTCAAAGACATGCGATATATAAAGATGATAGGATATGAAAACATTTTATCTCCTCTCTGTTCTCTTGGGCATCGACGCAATGTTGGTTGCCTAAGCCTTTTGTATAGGTTCTACCATCGGAAATGTTCAAGGGAGGTACATGGCCTCACGCCATCAGTTTGTGTATTTCCTAGGTCTACTCGGGCAGCTTTTCAAGCCCATCCCTTTATCATTGCATCGGTGCCCAATAGAACCTCGCATTACCGAGATGATTCGTTTTTTAGTCGCACGGTACGATTGTGGAATAATCTCCCTGGAAGCGTGTTCCCCGGCAGTTTAAATCTGTGTAAGTTTAAAGCAAATCTTCATCGTCACTACTCCATCTTTCCATCCTCCAACTAACTATCACCCGTCTTCCGAATTAACGCAATGCTTTCGCATCTAAAGGGGGCATCCCCTGAGCGTTGGTTTAGTTAAAAAAAAATTAATAAATAATTAGGCAATTCACACCTCAAACATATATTAACAAAGTGTATTTATAGCATTTGTTATTTTTGAATTTGTGAGGAGCATCTCAGTATGTGACTGCTATATGTAAGGTTCCCAAATCTAATTCGGAACAATTCCCACGGCAGCTACCTTTTTCCCACAGTACCATTAATTAAATACCACCAAAATTACCACGGTAAAGGTAAACAAAAAAAATCCCACTGCAATTAAAAAATGCCACAAAAAATCCCACAATCTTTAAAAGCTACAACAAATATACCACACTTTTAAATAATACCACCAAAAATCCCATATATATTTAAAAACCCCAAACGCATTAAGAAATACATCATAAAACCCATAATAAATCGAAATTTTAGGTAAATCTGGAGATGTTCAGAAAACACTTTGAATTCCGGTATAGAAAACATACGAACAAAGGTCTTAACACTTCGGTTACTCTAACTCTTTACGACTGATATAATAGATATAATAATGGTATTTAATGAGCGCCGTATTTGTGATGTTAAAAGCGTAAAAGCGATATATTTAGAAGCGTATTTTGCAACAACAAAAATTTTAGGGTTTTTACATACGTAACTTATGACATAAAATCAATGGCAATGGTTTAATGTTTTGATGTGAAGGTTTTGCTTAATAAATGTGAAATAAATCATATGAAGAAAAAATTCTTAAATTCCCAAGGCAATTCAAAAATACCACTCTGAATTCCCACGCTAATTAAATAATACCGCGCTGAATTAAAAAAAATACCATGGGAGTTCCCAAAAAAAAAAAACTCCCAAGGGCAATTAAACATTTCCGCGAATGGGAGTTTTCCCACAAAACTGGCAATCTTGGCCGCATGTTTGTTGTAAATTTTTGATTTTAAAACAAAATTTGAAGCTCAAAAAACAAAATTTGTTAATGAAATTTCAATATATGAAAAGCAGCTGACGATTTTTATACATATTATATGTATATAATTATATAATATATATAATACAACACAGATAACTTGAAATTGTTTCAATAAATCATATATATCAAAAAGAAATATATAAAATCAAAAATGCCAAGAGATCTAAAAAAAAAAATAATTTGGCAAATGCTTTGTGCTTTCAAACTGCTTTGGATTTAATTACTTTCGACTCAGATACGAATTTGCAAAAGAAAGCGTAGTGTTGTTATTAATTTGTGTATTACAGATAATGAGGAAGAAGAGGAGGATATAATGACAAGTGTTCACATAAACCAAATCCTCTTGCTGTCACATCGCAGGAGCACTCATTTCCATGTGCCAAAGTCAATTCGTTGAACTGATAAGGTGCTGAAGAATCCGGATGACGATAGAAAATGTCAAATGCTGCGAGTCGACGCAAAGGAATTCTTATATATTTTAAGGTTGATAAAAGATGATCCAACCTCTAAAAATAAAAATTCTGTACCACAATCGCAAGTAGAACTTCAATTGCAAATCGCGTTATTCCGCCTTGGTTCTTTTTGGTCATTTTCTTTTTGATCACTTTTTGGTGTTGGAGATGGCGGAACACTTCAAATCATAACCAGGCGTGTGTTTAAAGCAATTTTACGTCTTAAACAGTAATACTTGTACTGGCCTTCTAAGGCAGAAAGGAAAAATATTGAAGAGAACACACTAACAGAGCTACCAGGATGCATCAGATACATAGATGGAACAGAAATCATGTTGGCAGAAGCACCAACGATGCACCATGTGCATTTTTTTTCAAGGAAGAGGCAGTATGCCATAAAAATGCAAGTCATCTGCGATTACTATTTAAGAAATCGACAAGTAAACGTTTCTGGGAAAACTTAAACAACTTAAACAAAGCTATTATGAAGTTCCGAAGTAGTTAGAGTCGGCAAATCAGGCGCGTTTTACTTTTTTACCTCTTTTTATCAATTTAAGCGATATTGAATATATAAGCCGCTATCTTTTAATGTTTATATATAATATATTTGTAACACAATTAGTTTGACTGGGTAATCGGTAATTGGCTCGGTAATCGCTTGGTAATCGCTATGGTATTTGGTAATTTGTTGGCAATTGCTTCGGTAATCGGTTGATAATTGCTTCGGTAATCGTTAATGGGCGGGTAATAGCTTCGGTAATGGGTTGGTAATAGCTTTGACAATCGGTAATCGGTTGAAAATCGCTTCGGTAATCAGTTGGTAATAGCTTCGGTGATTGGTAATCGATTGGTAATCGCTTCGGTAATCAGTTGGTAGTCGCTTCGGTAAGCGGTAATGGGTTGGCAATAGCTTCGGTAATCGGTATTCGGTAATCGGTATCGGTATACTTCAGTAATCAGTAATCTGTTTGGTAATCGACTGGATTATTTCGGTAATTGGAAATTTGTTTGGTGATTTTTTTGGTTATCGCTTCGGTAGTCGGTAATTGGTTTGGTAATCGATTGGTATTCGCCTCGGTTATCGGTAATTGGTTTGATTATGAGTTGATAATCCCTTCAGTAATCAGTAATCAATGATAATTACTTCAGTCTCTGTCAATATCAGTCAATAATCAGTATTTGATAATTGGTTGGTAATAGCTTCGGTAATTGGGTGGTAATTGCTTCGGTAATCGTTAATGGGCGGGTAATAGCTTCGGTAATCGGTAATGGGTTGGTAATAGCTTCGACAATCGGTAATTGGTTGAAAATCGCTTCGGTAATCAGTTGGTAATAGCTTCGGTGATTGGTAATTGATTGGTAATCGCTTCGGTAATCGGTTGGTAGTCGCTTCTGTAATCTGTAATGGGTTGGTAATCGCTTTGGTAATCGGTACTCGGTTGGTAGTCGCTTCGGTAATCGGTAATGGGTTGGCAATAGCTTCGGTAATCGGTAATCGGTTAGTAATTACGTCGGTAATCAGTAATTTGTTTGGTAATCGACTGGATTACTTCGGTTATTGGTAATTTTTTTTATGATTTTTTGGTAGTAGCTTCGATAATCGGTAATTGGTTTGGTAATCGCCTCGGTTATCGGTAATTGGTTCGGTTATGAGTTGGTAATCCCTTCAGTAATCATTAATAATCGTTTTAGTAATTGGTAATCGGTTGGACATCACTTCAGTAGAAGGTAATCGGTTAGCAATCGCTTCAGCAATCGGTAATTGGTTCGGTAATTGGTTGGTAGTAGCTTCGATAATCGGTAGTTGGTTCGGTAATCGGTTTGGTAATCGCTTCGGCCTTAGGCTTGGTCGATGATAGGTGATCCCTAAAAAGGATGTTATACAGTAGTAATTTCTGTTATGCTAACAGCGTGTAGATATCGCGAATCTTTAGTTTTGCTCTCTACCAAAAAGTGCTCAACGCGCCATTTTGATCACAGAAAGCATCACAAAAATTATGATATATGATATTATCTATATATTTTCTATATATTTATTCCTTATACCCTTATTCTAGTAAGTCTACAAACGCTACAGAAAACCTTGATATACCATTAAAAAGGTCTCCAGCTGTAGGTAAGCAGTAAGCAGCAGTAGGTAAGTGGTACCGTTTAGCAGATATGAGCGTTTAAAGTTGAACAAATTACAAAAAGACTTAAGAGACGAATTCGCTCTAATGTGAATGAGAAAGTGTGATTTCCAAAGCGAAGTAGGTCAGTACACCCGATTTTCGGGGCGTTATCATTAATATAATGCAAAAACCGCATAAAAGTAAGACACGACATTAAAATCGGACGGGAGTTTTGAACTGTTATTTCATGTTAATAAACTATTGCCGAAGGTTAATAGTTAACTCCTTATTTAACTCTATTAACATTAAAATATCACTGTGTGTCATAAAAGAAAAATTATATATTTTCTTATGTGTTTACAGTCAATAAACTGTCCGTCTGCCAGCCTGTCTGTGCTCCAATTGACTCGCATTACACAATTAAATCAAGACAAAAAAAAAAAAATAAAGCCTCCAGATAGCTGAGCACGGAATACAATCCTACGAATTTGAGTACAAATCATGTTTACACATTCCCAGCTTAGCTTTCAGCATTTATAAGCAAAATTATTTAAATATAGTTAAAAAAATACATGAATTTTATAAATTTCAGTATGTTTATTTTTGTTTTTGCAAAAATACAACAATTTGCAGTTTTTGAACGTGTGACAAATATTTGAGAAATAAGTATACAAAAACAGGAGTGACACAAAAACAGGAATGCGCTGAACACACAAAACTTCAGACTAATTTTGATATAAGAGGGAACACAAAAAAAAAATCAAGCTAATACTATGGTTTTATTGTGTCTAGTTAGCATATAATAGACTCTAGAGTCTAGACTCTTACAATCTAGATCATTTTACTCATCCGCATAGGGCCGATAGCTGCTGATCTGCATGGCAATTATGTTTAAAATTTCGCGTGCAGTCATATTTTGATTATCCTGCATGATGCCCGTTATACGCGCGCATTCTTTGATATAGTTTTCGAGCTCCCGGCTATTGACTGGCTTGTGCGGATCTTTGGCCTGCATTATTTGCACACATTTTCCGGTCATTTGGGCCAGTTGTGAACGCGGAGAACTAAAAACCTCATCCAGATCGTACAGCTCTAGTGGCGGTGCAGGCGGTTCGCTAAAGATGGGCGGAAAGGTCTGCGTGTGTGTGTGTGTGTGAGAAGAGTGGTTAATAAAATAAGAATTCAACAATTTTCTCTGCAACAACTTACCGCCAGCTGCAGCGGTGGTAAAGGTATCTCAAACTGAGGCTTAATTATCTTGAGAGTTTCATACTTAACATTAAGCTGTTGATATGCATCGATAACGTCCTTTAGCAAACGATTACTGAGCGCAAATAAGGACATTTCAAACATTTGCTTAAAATCAGCAGGAATTTCGCTGCCTAGCGAATCGATAAGGCATGCTTTGGGGATATCAGCCACGAAGGAGATGTCGTTGAAGGTCTTGTTGTCATGCAACTAGTATTAATATTAATATTGAAAATAGTTCTTAAATCGTAATTAACTTTTTATAAACGCTACGCTAAGAAACACACCTCAACATCATTGAAATCCAAGTGCGTGAATTGTGTCTCATCCATACCGAGTAGCTGCAAGAAATACTCCAATATAGCATCATTGGTCTTGTCACTCTGCAAGTATTTATCATGCCAAATATAGCCCGATCCAATGGCCAAAATTTTGCCATTTTGTTCATTGCAATAGTAGCCGGCAAGAGGTCGATTGAAGGGATAAACTACAGGTCCAGTGGTTAGCATAACGTTTGCCGGTTCCGATATATTCAGCGTGGAACCGTAAGGATATTGAAAGTGTATTTTATATTTTTCATCACTAAAATCATAGTCGACACTTTCGATATCCTGCTTGATCAGTTGACGCCACATTGATTCGCATACAACGCCGCCACCGATGATGCACTCTTTGGGATGAAAGTTTTTGTAGTAGTGTGGACGAATAACGGTATCTGAGTAAGCAAAAAAGAAGTTGAAGAATTGATTAATGCGGTTTAAGAAATATTGCACTTATTTTATAAAATAACTCTGGTGTCCGTACTTCTCTTTCTTGCATTTTTTAACCTTTGAAGATGCTAAAATTTTCCATTTTCTTAAGGTTATATCTTCTACTTTTAGCTGCTTTCAATTTTATGTAATATTTTCTATTATTCTCTACTAACTTACCACTATTTATATAAATTCCATATTGTTCCAGAAAAAAATTCACATTCGTATTGAACTCATTTTCACCACCTTCGCCCAATAGCACCATCAACTTGCCACCATTTTCAATGAATTCCTGTGAAAAAGAGATAATTTAACTTACCTAGAATTTTAACTATAATAAAAGTGCTAGTTTTCAAAAATACCTTCAACACATGAAACTCTTCCTCAGTAAAGCGATCCTGTGGACCAGCAAGTACAAATATATTAACTCGTGCCAGTCGCTCCTTGTTCAGCTCAATGTCACTTCTGCATAAAAAAGAGAATTATATTGAAAAGCACATTATTTTCAATGTAGTCAATTTCTTTAACCTTTGCTTTATGCTAAGAAGTAGAAAAGCATTGCTTTTTAAATTGGAAAGCACACAACTGCAATTCCGCTTTGGTTTTAGCAGAAGGTGTGCTTATAAGGTTTTCAAAGTTAATGGACTGCATGAACCACAGAAGATTACTGATGAGTTGATGTAGCGACCAACGAAACAGCTGTTTAGTCTGCTGGTGGTTGTTCTGTAAAGAACATTGTTTTTGTGGAAACCTGTTGCTTCATGAAATTACTTGGCATAAAGCTCTCAAGTGTAATTCTTAAAAATTAATTTTTTTAAGAATTGCTTAAAATTAAATATAAATTAAAAAATGCCACAATTTATTTTTCATGCACATAAAAGAAGTTTTTCATTAACCCTCGGTTACTGGCGCACCTTTTTTTGGGCGCCGCACGTTGCGAAAAATATGAGAAAAACGCTATCATCGCTTGAAAAAAGCTGTATCGTTTAAGCGGTTAGACGTAGAAGCACCAATTTTTGACATTTTATTAAGAAAGCATCAAAAAATAGTTAACCGTACCTATTCACTTTTTTCAATTTTAAATTTATACCCTACACTCGGAAGTTAAGATTTCGTACAAGCCTTATAGCAAGGGTAGAAATAATTTTTTAAAGAAATTAATTTTAAATCCTCAAAGTATATTTTAGAGAACTACTTCCAAATTGACCCTTTAAAGCTTTGTTAATTTTTATGCAATTTTCTGGTATTGCGAACAGAAAGAAAAGCTGAATTGAAAAATAATCCTTTTATTTCGGTTTGTTTTCGACTGAAGCTTAAATGTGTTAAATTGTACCCAGTTGGTAAAAAATCCTGTTTAACTCTTCGCTTTCCAAATTAATCCTAAAAATTAATTTCACATACTTTAAAGGTATTCAAAAACATTTACAAAAATGTTTGTATATTAAAATATTTTTCAACTAACCCGTTACCTACTTTTAACTCTTTTTACTCAATTTAAACCATTTAGAGATCACATTTTCCAATATATTTTTCAGTACCTACACGCTTGCCCCACCAACCTAACTTCATCGTTCTAGGTCGAGTGGCTTAGGCTGCAAGTCGATCATGTCGTGAGTGAGTGAGTTAGGACAAAGTATTTTATAATGTAAGATGTAATTTAGGCTCTTGTTCTTATAAATTTTTTTTGAAGAAATTTTTAAAATCTTTTATCTAAAGGATAATCTTTTGGTTTTTTTTTTCAGACATGCCATGACATGATCAAAAATTTATTTATAAATGCATATTATGTGCAGTACAGTCTTTTGTTTTTTTTTCAGACATGACATGACATGACCAAAAATTTATTTAAACATCTGTTTAACTCGTTATATTGAAGTTGCGCCTAGCATTAAGGCTTCTATAGATTTTTAATTCTTCATTAAAGTGTTCCGTAGCTTTCTCTGATAACATCCCTCCAGGAAAACATTTTTTTTTAATTAAAATGGAAAGCTGTTTGTTTTACTAACTCAAGAGTAAAATGGTTTGGGTCATCATATGATCATCACGAAATAGCACCTTGTATTCTGAGGGGGTCAGAGACCACCATCCGTATTTTTCATCTATAGCTCCGCAGTTTCCTTGGCATATATAGCAAATTTGGGTGGACCTACCTCTCGGGAACCGTTTAATTTATTTGCCGTATTATAATATTGAAAAGATGGAATAAAGCTGTTAGTTCTTAATTCTATTCTGTAGCTTTTGTATAATTTATCGTCTTGAGTCTTCTATAAAGTGGGCTTGATAGTGGTCGAGCCACTCTCTTTTTTTCCCATTTCTATGTGTTTTACCATGTATCAAAATTTTAATTTTATGAATAAAAGTAGTTTTATAGCGTGCTCACTTAAATGGGTGTTTCAATGGGCAATTTTGGCAAACATTTTTCTTCACGCTTAACACCTACATGACAAAATTTTTTGTTGTAGCCTGAACACAAGCCATTCTAAAGGGTGGTTTTTTTAGAGGTATAGAACTTTAAGTCGGCAACACTGTTTAAACTGGCGGCCATTTTGTCAGCTGTCAATGATTTGTGCTTAGTTTGGTTTGGCATTTTAACATGTATAGACTGAGGCCTGAGCAACGCTTCCAAATTGTGCAAATTTATTTTGAAAATAATGGTTCTGTTCGAGATACGTCCATTTTACGGTCAACATAATCGTCCATAAGAGCAATACGCACCACGCTTACTCTAAATGATAATACGCATTCACAGAGACGTCGTACAGTGCGTACAGAAGAAGACATTGCTGCTGTAGAGCGTAACGTAGAGGAAGACCCGAATCAGTCTATCCGCCATCGTGCACAGGAATTGGATATGTGTCCATCCACTTATGTGTCCATCCACTGGAAGATTTTGCGGAAAGATCTTAGTTTGCTTGCTTACAAAATCTAACTCGTGCAAGAATTGAAACCACACGATCACCTAGCAAGGCGTAGATTCGGTAAATGGGACCAAAACAAGATTGCCGTTGATCCCGATTTTCATAAGAGAATTTTGTTTATCGATGAAGCTGACTTTTAGTTGAATGGCTACGTCAATAAACAAAACTGCCGTTTTTGGAATAAAGATAGTCCTCAAGTGTATGTTGAGACAAAAAACTGACTGTTTGGTGTGCTTTATGAGCTGGTGGATTCATTGGACCGTAGTTCTTTAAAAACGATGCTGTCCAGAACGTCACAGTCAATGGTGACCGCTATACAACCATGATTACTGACTTTTTCGTTCCTCAATGGAACAACCATAATGTGCAAGAGCTCTAGTTTTAACAAATCATGTCACACAGCTCGTTCCACAATTGATTTACTGAAGGAAACGTTTGGTAACCGCATATATCACGTTCCGGACCCGTGAATTGGCCTCCAAGATCCTACGATTTAACGCCGCTAGACAATTTTCTGTGTTTTCCTCTTCACTTGGAGGACAACATTCGCCGTGTAATTGCCGATACATGGCCACAAATGTTGGAAAAAGTGATTGAAAATTGGACATCCAGATTAGATTACGTCCGAGCAAGCTGTGGTGGTCATATGCCAGTAATCATATTTAAATTTTAATGCCAAAAGATTATCTTTTGAATAAAGTCAATTTCATGTCTATTTTTAAAATTCATCCTTGTTTTCTTCCATTTCAAAGTTTTATATCTCTAAAAAAACACCATTTATAATATTTTAACTATAGTGGGCAATCGAATGCTCCAGCTTCAGAGCATACTCGGAAAAGTCACAGCTTAAAGCTCAAATACTCAAAAAGGCGCAAGTTGTTGCAAAAAAATTTGGTACCACCAGAAAGAAGAATATTTGAAATGAGGGCTCAAAAGATTTTTCATGGATTTGGGTAGATTTCAAAAAATTGCAGTTTATTTAAAATTATAAATTTTCAGGATAAAACACAAAAAAACGCTCAAATTTTAACATGCGTCAGCCATAATTTAAAATATATGGCGGTGAAAAAAAAATGAAATCAAAAAAATGAAAAAAAAGTTCGAGGATGAGCCAAATCGGATGAAAGCCACGCCTACCTCCCATACAAAGTGACTTATTTTAAAAATCTTTTTCTCTTAAAAATCCACAAAACTTAAAGAATGCCTCGAAATTTTCCAAGTAAGCTTTGATTTACCACACTGAGGGAAAAAATATTAAGTTTATCCAAAAACGTTTTTAATTCATCGAAAAACCAGGTTGTTTTTGAACCATTGACGCATTTGCATAATTCAAATACGTAAATATTTAAAATTTTTAAACAAAACAAAAAACAATAAAATAGAATAAATAAACAAAATTTATTGTTATGTTTATTTAAGCAAAACAAAAAAAAAAAAAAAGATAAAATAGAAAAACTTTCGTTAATATATAAAACTGAATGACGTCGTGTCTGTATATACCCAAATTCCACCCACATCGTTTATCCAACCCTTACATATATTCTTCTGTATAATGTTCGCAGCGGCCGTGGCGCAGTGGGTAGTGTGTGTGGCCTCTACGCTTGAGAACCCTGGTTCGATTCCGACCTGACACGGTAAGTTTTTTCAATTGAATTAATTTTTCTGTTCGGCCGTCACCTCTCTGCAGACAATGACAAACCTCAGAGAGTAAAAAACTGCAACGAAAAGCTTCATGAGAACATAAGGCATTCGGAGTCGGCATAAAGCTGGTAGGTCCAGTTCTCGATCATTTGTGTTCAAACATTTCACAACACACATAACTCAATTGATCATAAGAAGCTCGGTAAAAGTCCTTTCAAGGACTGAAAATGACCATTTCGTTTTGTTTTATAATGTGGAGTCTTTAGACTAGAAAAGTGGGTGAAGTTTTAATCAAACTTCTGTTACATCGTGTGTCTGACTTCAATCAAATTTTGCACACATAAGCTAGCTCTATCTACACCATTGTACCGATTTTTACCAAATTTCGTACATATATCTTTTGCATTATGAGAAGTTTCAACCTACAAAAGTGGGTGGGATTGGACAAGGGGCGTATCAATTTAATTCTAATCCAACCCCTTACACCGTTGGTCTGACTTAGGGGACATTTTATCTAATTTGTTTTGAGAATCGATTTTTGTTTTTTTTTCTATAAATCACTTCATATATTTTTCAAGAATATGTAAAATTTTTTTTCAAAATTCCTCCTCTAACTATACTTTTAAGCATGTTTTTCGCTCGCCGCCAAGCGTGTTTTTTTTCTAAAATTGGCTCCTAGTTCTTTTAAATTGTTTATATTGTATAGATTATGAATTATATTGCTAGTACTCGTACAAATTATATAAATGAACATCGCCAAACGTAGCAGTACTGAATTGGCGAAAAAAAGAAAATGGGACTATCAGGAAGAAAAAAGTCAAGTGAAAGCAGATTATGAGCAAGCAGAAGGCTTATTGTATGCACTCGTTTACGACTACTAAGTTAAACAAAAAATAATTTTCTTTTTAATAAAAAAAGAAGTTAGGGTTTTTTTTCTAAACCACGTTCTTACTCTTTCTGCTTAACATTTCTGCAAAAATACTTGACCGATTATTATGTTTATGGTCAAGATTTTTTGTTTGGGTTTCTCTAAACCAGAAAAGTGTTCATTACTTTTCGAAAAGTCGAAAAGTATTCATTACTTTTCAATTTCAATTCCTTGGAATAAGGATTGGTCATCTCAATTCCTCAGGAATGAAATAGGAAAAATTCGTTAATTCCATTCCAGGAATTGTAGTTTGTAATTGAATGATTCAATTCTTCAGGAATGTAACGTATTTGTTACAAATTCGTCAGTGATGACGCGGCCTTCTGGGTGAGCTAGATGAGCATACATGAATACCAATCAGCTGATCATTTCACGTTCAAACAAAGACATGAAAATATAAGGATAGATAAATCGGTAAATAACCAATATGAATCTGTAATGATTTTTATAAACAATTTGTTTTGAAATTATGATATTTCATATTCTTTAAAATAATATATCACTTGCATTGCTCTGCTCTATGATAAGAAAAATACAGTAAATTTGTTCAACCAAATATCATTCCCAAGAAATATTTTTAAAAATCGATAACTTCAAAACAAATCCATATCTCGATTTTTCCCCATGGTTATTCATTTTTTATTAAATGGTTTTCATAAATCCGTAGTCTAATTTTGGCGCCCTGAAAATAGTAATCTCCTCTCCGGAGTTTCACTTTTGGCCGATGGAAATCATTTCTAATAGCATGTTCACACACAGGTTGAAAAGCCGCTTTTCAGCTGAAAAACCTCTTTTCAGAAAAAGGTGTTCACACTTGAAAAGCAGCTTTTCATTTGACAGACAGTAGCCATATGTTTGTTATTATAGCGATTTGTTTCATTGTGCTTGGCTTAGAAAACAAATATCGCCTCATGAAAGTCACTCTACTTTACGCGCTCCTTGTATTATTTATTTTCAATTTCCAGGTTGTTTTATAATTGGGAAGAAAATTTGTCTATAAATCACAACAAATGAAAACAGACAGACGAAATGTCAAATATCAGTGACAACTTGGATTTTTGTAATAGATTTTGACTTTACTTCAACGAACAGACTTCCAAACCAGGGTTGTTTTCTAACTTTTCAAAGTTTTTCGCTGAAAAGCAAACAAATATCAGCTTTTCATTTGACAGTTCTTCTATGGCGAAAAACTTAATATCATATAGCTTTTCAGCTGAAAAGCCATTATTGTTCGAAAAGCGGCTTTTCGGCCTTAGTGTGCACATACTATAAGTCACTGTGCTTTTGCTTAACAAATTTTCAAAGTAATGGGCTTTGTGTCAATCAGATTGCCGCAATCTAATTCTTGACAAGATTTTTATTTTGCAAAAATTTATTATTACTCACTGTTCCACCTTCCATTGGGTCTTGATTTTTCTGTGCAACATTTTGTAGTTGTCCGACAGCTGAAAGCGCTCATTTTTCGAGATATCAAAGCAAATTACACCCTTAGAGGACATATTTTCAGCTTCTTCTGTTTATCGTTTCTTGTATATAATTAATTATTACAGCAATTTCTTACAAGTTTATTTATTTACTTAAAACAAATTTTAACCAGCACATATCGTTGTATAAAATAGTGCAACTGCACCGGTTTTGTTTTGACTGTTTAAAAATTACAGAGCCTAGGCAACGCAACTAAAAGTGCAGCGTCATCTGCAGGGAATAAAATTGTAATTGTAAATGCTGTGTGACGAAATAAAAAAGACAGCGGCATCTGCTGGCACTAAAATTTCGCGAGAGAAACATGTGCGGTTCATGACGTGAACATGAAACTAAAAAAAATAAACAGTGCTGCCAAACAGTGCATTGCATAAGTTAAGCGCTGTTTGTGTCTGAGCTAAAATTTGTGTCTAGGCTGCGCGAAAATGTTTATAGAAATATAAAAGTACAACTAGAGGTCACGCGCTGTCAGGCATTACAGTGGCCTTTAAATGTTTTTGTGCTCTAATGCAGCTCTGCTCTAAATTGATTTTTTAAAAAACAAACGCTAACATAGCTGTTTATAAATAGCGCTTATGTGTTAAAGCATTTACATAATTTTAGTTTTATTTAAAGTAAAAAATTTTAATCCCTGATAAAAATAAATATTTCAAAATCTCGCTCTATTGTGCACACTTTCGATAGCTTTGCAGTTTTAACAAATAGTCGGAATGTTGTAACATGTGATCGTAGAGTAGATTTGCATCAAGCACATTTTTTGCTGGACCACCATATTCGGCAGGTAGATTTTCATAGCCAAGCATATCACGCATTTTATCAAAATTCTTGCCATCATGTGTAATAATCTGCAATGAAAAAGTCAAGATAAATCAATAAAAAGAGAATTTTTAAAAGCAATGAGCAGAATACTAACGTGTTCTTTTATTTCCTTGCTCATGAAAGGCATCACTAACGCTGAGGTGGCATTCATCAGGAAACCCTTCTGTATCAGATGCACCACTCGATTGGTAAATGGTATTATCTGACCTTTTGCATTGATCAATCGTGAAAATTGTGGCGATAGCATGCGTAGAAAATTTTTTGTTATTCTGTCGATGTAATAAAAGTTTTTAAGAAGATTTATATTTTATAATGTAAGCATATTTGGAATACAAACACCTACCCACTTAGATCGTAAATAATACTGATGCCATTCTTTTGCACTGTGGGTAATAGCAACATGGACTCAAATATTAAGTCATCCATTTCAACAACATCACGCAGATAATTGGGATATTTGTCAAAACCATCCACTGCGAAGAAAAGAGAAAATTACAACTTGAGAAATTTGGATTCACGGGGTTATGGGGACTAAAGCCCCCACAGACGCTCAACATTTATTTGCAACAAAAAAGTTGTTATAAAGTTGTTAAGTTGAAAATGTGTTATGGTTGAAAATTTCTAAATTATTTTAATTTTATCACTAATTGTCAAACAATTCATAAATAAAAAAAAAAAAAATGTGCTCTCAATATTTTTATGAAATAGTCATTATTTTTTTATTATTATTATACTGAAAAAATACTTTAAGATATATTGAAACGTGGAAAACCAAAGCTACTGAAAGAAAATTCTTGGTATTGAAAAAACTAAATACAACTATGTTTGAAAATCTGCTAAATTTTTACCTTTTATGTGATCATAAAATAATTAAAGCTAACTCGACATTAGTTCGAGACCTTTCTGTAAACTATGAATGTATGTTAGAAACTTTTATTATTATAGCTGAATATCCGGCTTTACTCGGGAGTTGATATAAATAATTTTCGATTTCATTCGTCGATTTGAAAACACTTTTCACAAACTTTAGTAGGAATTTTGTGTGCATCTTTCAAACCGGTAACTTCGGCGAATTGAACAAAATGTAGCTTCAACACCTGCAAATTATGAGAAAAACTTTGGGAAATCGTGATTTGTGTGTGCGTGCCGCCAATCGCTTGCAAAAATATTATTTTCAAGTTTTATATTGTATTTGATAGATTGCACATTTTTAAAAAATAAAATCAGAGCAAACCACGAATTTTTGCCAATTCGCGAGGAAACTGAACAATAATTAAATAAGCATTGAAAATAGAAATTGCAATCTCAAAACAACTCCAACTTATGACGCAACTGACTTGCGCATATTTTGATGTGTACTAAAATACCACAGAATTCGGCATCAGCTGTCCTGATTTGCGAAAAAAGAAAGTGGTATATAAATATACATAACGAAGAAAAGAAGACATTTATCACCCTTCGCGCTTTGCTACACCTTACTGTATTTTGTAGTACAGCGCCCTCTGGGGTTCAAGATATAGCAAAATACATAGCGCCAAAATACTCACTGCACCCGACTGCACCACTTATAAAAATCATACTTATCGGATGAGCTGTTTTGAGTTTTTTTCGGTATTTGTACAACAGCGCCCTCTGGTTTTAGAGATAGAATCAAAAAATAACGCAAAAGCACTTTTCATTCTCTATAATCAAGTCCTATATATCTGATATACAAATTTTTATCTAAATCGGATGAGCGTGAGTTTTTGAGTGTTTCACGATTTCTTAAGTGATTTGTACTACAGCACCATCTGGTGTTTAAGATACCTCAGAAAAAAAGTCCAAGATAACCACCGTATCCGGAAACACCTATGTAAAAATTTTCACGCAAATCGGATGCACAGCTAGGAGTTTATCGAGATTTTTAAAATATTTGTACTGCAGTGCCCTCTGATGTTCTATATAGAAAAAATAGATAAGTCATACAAACTACCGTACCCGAAAACCCCTAAATACAAATTTTCATGTAAATCGGAAGAGTGGTTTCAGAGATAAGCTATAATAACAAAATTCGTGGAATCCGATCGCAGCGCCACCTACCGAGTTCAATTGCGAATCTGAACCATTCAGGGATCCACATAAACACACACAAAAAATTCCATCAAAATCGGTGCAGCCGTTTAGGAACAGTTTAATAACACACACACGTACAAATTGTACAATAGCGCCCTCTAGTTTTCGAAACAGAGCAAAAGAGATAACGCCAAAACAGTTGCCGTACACGATAATCATTTAATAAAATTTTTCATCCAAATCGGATGAGCGGCTTCAACTTTTTCAAGATTTCTTCAGAGGTTTGTACGCGCCCTCTGGTGTTCGATATAGTACATAAAAGATAAGTCCTAAACAGTCACCATATAAGAAAACTCCTATATACCAATTTTCATGCAAATCAGCATAAACAGCTAAGAAGTTTTTAAAAATATTTGTACACAGCGCCCTCTGGTGTTCAAGATAGAACAGAGTAGAAAAGTCATAAAAACTCACCATATCCGAAAACCTCTACACACAAATTTTCATGCAAGTCGGGACGAACATTTTCGGAGATAAGCTATAAAAACAAATTGCCTAAAACTCGATCGCAGCGCCCCCTACCGGGTCCAATTGTGAATCTGAACCATCCAGGGATCCACTCAAACAACCAAAAAAAATTTCATCAACATCAGTGCAGCCGTTAAGGAACAGTTTAATAACATACACATGTACAAATTGTACAACAGCGCCCTCTAGTTTCGAGAAAGAGCAAACAAGATAGCACCAGAACCCTTGCCGTATTCGAAAATCGCTATTTACAAATTTTCATCCAAATCGGATGAGCAGTTTCAGTTTTACAATATTTGTGCTAAAGCGCCCTCTGGTTTTCAAGATAACACAAAAAAGATAAGCCCAAAACACTCACCGTATCAGAAAACCCATATTTTCCAATTTTCATGCAATTTTGATGCACGGCTTAGGAGTTTTTCGAGGTTTTTCTGTTCTTCTGCTGTTGGAGAGAGAAAAGAGTAGCTAAGTCAAAAAACTCAGCGTGTCCGAGAACCTCTACATACAAAATTTCATGCAAATCGGATGAAGGGTTTTGGACTTTTTCGACTTTTTTAAAATATTTGTACTACAGCGCCCTCTGGTGTTCAAGATAGAACCCAGTTTATAAGTCATAAAATCTCACCGTTTCCAAAAACCTCTATATACCAACTATCATGCAAATCGTATAAGCGACTTAGGAGTTTTTTGACGTTTTTTTAAATATTTGTACTACAGCGCCCTCTAGTGTTATAATATCAATATAGAACAGAGTAGATAAGTCATGAAAATTCACCGTATCCGAAAACCTCTATATACCAATTTTCATGTAAATCGTATGCACAGCTTAGGAGTTTTTCGAGGTTTTCCAAAATATTTGTACTACAGCGCCCTCTGGTGTTCGAGATAGAACAGTGTAGATAAGTTAAAGAAACTCAGCATGTCCGAGAACCTCTACATACAAATTTTCATTCAAATCGGATGAACGGTTTCGGAGATAAGCTAAAAAAAAGGAAGCCTGGAATCCGATCGCAGCGCCCCCTACCGGGTCCAACCTTTTTTTCTGGATAAAAAGTAGCCTATATGTTGACCGGGGATATAAGGAACCTAGATGCCAAGTTTCATTTAAATCCATCCAGTGGTTTTCGCGTGATGCTTTAACATACAGACAGACATACAGACAGACAGACAGACAAAAATTTTAAAAATTCGATTTTCGGACTCAGCGCCATTCAAAATATCCATCGCAAAAGGAATTTCAAAAAAAATATTTCATGTACAGATTTTTTTTTTTTACAATTTCATATATATAAATGAACGAGTCGTATAAACATTTACCCTTTAACTTTTCTTCTGAACACACCTACCCCTAATCTGTCACTCTTCTGGTGGTTCTAAAACAAAAAACACAAGAACTGTCGACTACAGTTCATATCTATCCCGAATTGACCCCAAGAGGGATGAATTATATGAGCTGTTTCCATATCTTTTCACCCCTTAACATTTCTTCTCAGAACATCTACCCTCTATCTGCCACCCTTTTGGAAGTCCCCGTACAAGAAATAAAATACTGTTAATTATAGTTCATATCTCTCCCTAATTGATTTTCTCTGATTTTTTCTCTGATCACACTGCCTGGGAGCTGAATCAGAAATGCAGGCATTAACAGTGCAAGCCTTAACAGTGCTAACGTGAACAGTGATGTCATTAACAGTGGCTTACATTAACAGTGCTGACGCGAATTCATAACTTTTACCACTACCAAAATGTGCTCAATGCGCCTAAAGAAGTTTTCACTTCAAAAATAAACTCTCAGTGTAATTTGTACTATAAGTTAACTAAATGTGTTTAATTAAGGCGCTTTTCGGAATTTAACTTTGAAAATATTAAAAAAAATTTTTTTTATTGTATATTATTTTTTGTCAAACAAGCAAGCCATTTAAATTTCTTTTGTTTTAAAATTTTTTTTAACTTTTTTCATCTTTGCAGAGTCTTTTTTTGATTTGAAAATATTTATGTTGAAATTGGTCAAAACTTTAGATTACTTTATTGTCTTATAGCTTTCTTGGCTACTGCAGCAAACTTACCTATCTTTAAGATTATAATCATGCGTCCCTCACGATCCGGTTGTGGCATCACAAACTTAGCCTTCAGATCCAAAAAATGACTGCGAAAATATTCGACTGAATGTTGGGCCATCCAGGCGGGATGCTCATGCTTGAAATCATAATATTTACAAATGCTCTCAAAGGCCTTCGCCACATCCCAGTGTGTGAAATATAAGAATTTTGAGAGAAAAACTTCCTCGGTGCCAATCTCGAGCTTGGAGCAGTCTATGCTAGGTTCAATTATGAAAACAGCTTTTATGAAAACAAAAAAAAAAACAAACCGAAACCAATGCGACTTACTTAAAACTCTTTCACGTAGTTCTCTCATCTTTGCCTGCTCGGATGACGTAAAAGTGAATTTCTGATCAATCAACATGTTTTAGTGATATTTAATATAGAATAAGTTTCAAAACTGTCAATTCGTTTGAGGCTTTAAGTTTTTTATAAAGATGCTTTTGAATATTAGATATAGCGAAAAAAAATATATATTATCGCGGAGCGTTGTTCCGACGCGTTGGCTTGTCTGAAATGATCTGTCTGCTTACAAGAGTATTTCAAGCTATTTTTGATGAATGTGCTGCGCACGTGCAACGCATATAAATTTTTAACTCAGCTTCTAATGAACTTCGTACACCTAAAACGAGCCTAATGTTTGCTAAGTGAGCGAACATTTCTTTGTTGTTGTGGTTGAGACGAAAGAAACATACGATAATAATTTTGTTTAATTATCTAATAATAATATTTGAAATTGTTTTTAACTATTTATTTTTAGTGTTGGGGTTGACAGTGGCGTTATCTGGTAAAAGGTTTAAAGGGTAGAGGTCGCATAGTAAAAATGTTGAAAGTGAAAAATTTTATGAATCTTGAAGTGTTTTTTTTTTTTTATACAAATAGTATACGTATAAATGCACTAAAAACTTATCTAATTTTTTTTCCGCAAATGAATTAAAAAAAGTAATAAAAATGCTGCTCTTATTAAATTAGGCACAGTATCTCATTTATGATTTTTTTTTTAATGCATTTGTAAAAATAAAAATATATCATTTATGATTAAATTACTATCATTTACATACAGAAATTGTTTAATTTATAATCTTTTTGTGTACACGTTTAAGGCCTCTTGCCAGCTCTTAAGGCGGTCTTCTCATTCAAAACCCGTTTTTTTGACCCTTTTTAAAAAAATTCTTATTTGAAAACGCAAAGAATAATTGAAAACTTTTTTTATTTATTGTATTACAAAAGGTTCAAAGTAAATAAAAAAACATTCATTTGCCTCGATACGTGGGCTGTTCAAAAAGTAATGAGACTTCAAAGTTGGTGGTGAAAAAAAAGGTGTCGTCACGGCGGCCACGATTCCGGGTCTCCGGAGCGTCTGAAATGAAAAAAAAACGGGGTTATAATCAGTATAGATGTAATTCTCGGGTGAACCTCAAGCTAAATTTTGTGATTTTTTTTGACAAAATGGCGGCCATTCAAAAAAAAATTTCAATTTCGGATTTTTTTTTTTTGTAGTTTAGTGTAAAAAATTTTTTAAAATTATGGTCGAGGTTCACCCGAGAATGGTGACAATTCTGCGTCGATTCCATTTTGTTTCATGAAAATCGGTTCAGTTGAACTGGAGATATCATGGCCGCCAGTTCGAAAAACGTGGGTTCGAGATAAACGCGTTTAAAGTTTGAAGTAATTTTTTTGGGGGAAAAAAAAAATCAAAAATGTTTAAATGCAGTTTTAAAGAGCTGACAATTATTACTTACAAATATTAGTCGGCGATGCCAGCTCCATACAGGCCACCTTCCTCTTTTTCGTAGAAACTGCTTTCTGCTGCCCTCTCTGCTCTGCGAGCCGTTCTGCCAGCTTTTGATGATGCCACAGCTCGAGTCTCTGATCGGTTCAATCTGTCTTCATTGCGAGATAGTGCGTATTCGTATGCGTTTTTGCCAATCGCAATACCCATCAAGCCCATAATTTTAAGTATGGGTATAAAACCGTCGTTGAAGAGGCACGTTGCAATGAAATTGGCCACTTCGATGGTGCGTGCGCCTGAGTTGATGTGTTTGGGCGAAAGTGACCAAAGAACAGAATTGTAGGACTCATTGGAATTCTGAGTTTCAGATCCAAGGCATCTTTCAAGCAAATTATCTGCCGACAGCGCTTCGTAAGCTGGTTTTATTACCTTCATCACCTTCTTGTCGAGAGGTGCATACGTATGGTGAAAGCTATCTAACGTACCTTCAGCAGCTGCTTTCTGCCATGCGCACCAGCTTGACGCACCGGTGGGGTAATTTTGGTGTTGCGGTTTATCATCGGTGGAGCACTTATGGTAAAAAGTGGCCTAAATTTCCTTTTTCATATCCTCCACGGAGTCAGGATGACGGCGGATCGCAAGGCCATAATATGTGGTCAACTCGGATATTAATTTGTCGGTGAGCTTGCCCGCACCTTTGCCTCCAATGCCCTTATTTTCTTTTTTTATTTTTCGAAGTCGCGTGCCCATTCGCTTCTGCACATGCCCAATGCATTCTTTCTTTTCCACTATAGGGTCACCGTCATAGGGGTCGACATCTAATACACCTTTGAAGGTCTGCGAATCACCATCGCCGATATACTTTACATATTTTATGCCGTGTGTTTCAAACGACCTGGAGAACATCTCTATTACAGCGTCCACCTCCATTTTCACAGAGCTTCCTTCATGGTTTATGGTGCATTCTTCGTCATGAGTATCAAGCCAAATTTGGTAAGCCTCTGGCTCTTCTTCCTTCTTGGCTTCCCAATATTTGCAGCTGTTACACAGACGAGATTTTACGACAGTGTCAACAATTTTTTTGGTATGCTTGGCAATCAAAGTTGTGACACCATAAAGGGAAGCAAAGCCACGCTTCTTCCAAGTCCCATCCCCCGACACACTAAATAAAGTGGGATCGCACTCTGGATTCGCTTCGATCATAGCCTCTTTTTCTTCTCCAATAGCTTTTGAAATGACATGTTCGTACATGGCTTTTCCAGCAACGTACAAATTTTGTAGGATAGTATAGTACAGATTGTTGGACAAACTTTGTCCGAGGTCCATGAGGCCACAAAACATGGTTATACCTTTTGGCCCAATCCCTAAAAGCCGCATGGCAACAACCAAGCGTCGATTAATTTCATATGATTTTCCGATCATAGGTGACGAAGGAATATATGTTGTGCGTGGGCAGGCGCAGTTCAAAGCGATTTTAAATCCAACTCCATTTGGTGAGGCTTATGAGAACTCAATTTTTTGCTTGCATGAGGCACAAATTACCAACGCTGACAACGTGGTAAACACAGAACAGAACTCGAGAATGCAATACTTCAAATTGTTTTTGATTGATACTTCGTCGTCTTCGTTATTCTTGAATTTCTTGGCCGATGTACTGGTATATTCAGAATCCTCTGGTCTAAGATGCTGATTTCCACAAAACCCGCGTTTTTTAGCACGATTCTGACGCTCACTTGGGCGTTTTTTTTTTTTATTACTTTTCGATCCATTTTACAAAAATCACAATAAATTTATGAAAAATTTACTTTTCCGTTCACTGAAGCGCACGCGTCTGTTGCTCAACTCGATACAAACTGAACTAAATGATGCTTTCAGTTGAACACCTAGACTCAAAAAATGCTTCAACCCCTAAAATAAGCAGAAATGTGTATTCGTATGTTTGTATGAATATGTGTGCAAACACGTTTTTACCTAACAATAAACATTTTCAACGGAATTCGGTGGTTACTTTATGCCGCTTCGTTCGTAAATGAGTCGAAAAAAAATAGCTCATTTTGACGAAGACCTTGCTTCACAAAAAAGGCTGTATCTTCTAAGGTATTTCGAATTTCTAAAAATCCTTTTAGGGGCATATTCACAACTACCCAAGCTATAAAAAAGTCGAAAAAAAAGTTGCTCAATGAGAAGACCCCCTTAAGTAATGAGTCAAGTAAAATTTTCTATAAATTTCTTGAATGAAAAAAGTTGCAAGAAAGTATTTTTGACAGCACATAAAAATTAAATAATTTGCTTTGAATGAAATGTAAAAATTTAAGAACATTTTGTTGGAAAATCGAGCTGCGTGGAAATTTGTCTCTGTCCTATCTTTTAATCAGGGTTGGCTGGGACAAAAGCTGTTGCTGTTAAGTAATACGATTAACCTTAGCTAGAAGTCAGCTTTTGAAGTCAGAATGTCAGCTTTTCAGTACGTATCAACGGACTGAGCTTGATATGAAGCTTGGAAATATGCTACGCTGCTCTGCATTTGGTGAATTTCGGTCTGCCCATTAGAAAACTCTGTGTAAATATATACTTAATGAAACATTCTATATCCAGATTCACTTAGGAATACTCTCTTTTCAAGATTGGGTACAAATACACTTGACTTACGGAAAGATAGATCAAATGTTGCATATCCTTTTACCACAATACGACTTTGATACTGCCTGACAGTACTTGCCCCCTTATTCTTCTATTGCAAAGCCCGAAACGTGTACGTTATTGCGTGTATTTTTCCTGTATTTAAGTGGACTAAGAGTTCCATTGTTTTTCGTGAAAGACAACGTCGGTATACAGCCCTTTTGAGGTATGGCCTATGGCTACATTGTCTATGTCTAAACTGGTTGACTTCCTAAATAGTTTTCTTTCGACCGTCAAATATGCCGCTATAACTCTACTCCTCTGGTCATCCCAGAAAATTATTCCTTAAACCCTAAAAAAGGTTTGAATAGGCCTATGAAGTTGTTGGTAGCCATATTGTAACTTTTAAGTAACCAAATTAACTTGAAGAAACAATGTGAAGAGCTGTGAACTGTTTCTGGTTACTGATTATTGCCTTTGGGTGTTTTAAACCAAGGATTGCACGTTATTATTGGTTTTTACTCTTGCAATTTCTTCGTGGTCGTGGATCGAAAAGTGTAGATCAAACGTCGTAAAGCCTTTACCAAGACAGTTTTACGGTAACTTTCTTAAAATCCACTTACTTTATGCTTACCGAAGTGTTTCATTTGCAGCATAGTTTCCAATATGTATCTTTATACCCCAACGCGTACTGCGTAAGGGGTATATTAACTTTGTCATTCCGTTTGTAACGCCAAGAAGGAGGCGTGGCAGGTATAGAAAAATATATATATTTTTCATCAGCATCATCTCCTGAGTCGATTTCCGTATGTCCGTCTGTCTGTCCGTCTGTCCGTCTGTCCATCTGTCCATCTGTCCGTCTGTCGACACGATTACAGCCGCAATTTTAAAGCTATCGCGATGAAATTAAAAAAAAAAGTTTATTTTTAAAAAAAGAAGATCAAGTTCGAGAATGGGCCAAGTCGGATGAAAACCACGCCTACCTCCCATACAAAGTGACTTTATATTAACCGTAAACTGTCTTTAAAATCCACAAAAATTAAAGAAATACCTTATAATTTGGCACATAAGCTTTGATATTTAATATAAACCATCTGCAGGATATATGGCAAAATCAGATGAAAATCACGCCCACTTCCCATACAAAATGGCTTTATTTTGAACGTAAAATCTCTTAAAAATCCACAAAAATTAATGAAATGTCTTGAAATTTTGCACATTAGCTTTGATATATAATATCAACCATCCTTTCGCATATATAAAACTGAATATCATCGTGTATGTCGTAGCTAAAGACTTCGAATATACTTCAATATGGCCGCGGGGGGGGTATTTTAGCTTCGGTACCCTGCCGAAGCTCCATTCCTTACTAGTTTTTTTTTTATATTTGGCATTATATGTTAAAAAAATTATGGATCTTTTCAGTGGAATATGAATTAATTAGAGGAGGATAAAAAATTAATTTTGTGTATCTTAGTGATATGATCTATTTTTATTTTAAACGTATCTCGATAGGATTTGACCCAATATATTCTCGTTCAAAACTTGCCTCAGACTGCAATGACAACGTTTTTTTATAATAAAGAATATTTCAAGCTCATTGTTTCTCACAAAATTTACTTTAAGAAACAATGTGACTATGTTCGTTCGTTTTTGTGTTCGTTTTTCATCAAAAAAAAAAGTAGTATACAATTTTTTTTTTTTCCGAGCTGGATTCACTTTAAAGTAATTTTTAGAAAAGACAATTTCTTTTTGATTACTTTTCAGTTTTTTTATACGAAAATTATGCTTTACTTGTGAGTTGGAAACATGCCTTTATGATAAAAAATAGTTTCATTTGGGTGTTTCCACGAAAAATGACCCCTAGAAACTCAAAAACAAAATTCGCATTTTTAATTATATTGGCTGTTTATTTTATAAAAATCACATGTATATATCATATTCCGAAAGATTTGATACAATTTTCTTGATATTTATAAAAAAAAACTACTATGAAAAAAGTGCATTGTACTTCATTCTTTCCCCATGCAATAAGCCATTTTCAAGCCAGTTGACATCACTCTTCTAACGTTAGTTGTCAATGAAAACAATAACCAGGTGAAATTTTCAAAATTTGTCTACTTTGTCCAGCAATTTTACATACGTGGTTTTCGAATTATAATTTTTGCAAATTATTTAAAATAAGCAGTTTTTTTCGCGACTGAAACCACCAAAATAGGAAAAGTTTATTTTTTGCGGAAATTGTGCGAAATATTTTAAGCCAAAGTTGTGGAGAGTAACAAGGTTAGTATGTTAAAGCATTTCCAAATGACAAGTAACGCTCGGAAATCGTTTTATATTTTTTTTCAATTTTTTTAAAAAATGTCGTGAGTAAAATTTTTTCCAGTTTGAACTGTCAATGTTCTTTTGCAGATTACCTGAACAATTATGGAGTTTTCAAATAAAGTTCAAAGGTACAGAAAGAAATTAAAAGAGGATCCAGTGAAGTACCAGGCCTATTTGGAAAAGAACAGGGAGCAATGTAAAAAGCGATGACTCGCTCAAAAAGAATTAATGGATGATGAAAGCTTCCCTGTAGGAAAATCAACTAATTTAAAAGTAGTTGATAAAGTAGTTTTTTGTCAACCACAACTAGTTGAAATTCTGACTTTTTTCCATAGAACGAACTAACATATTTTGTATGGTGATGCCCGCTAAATAAGTCAATTGACTTTCGTCTGCAATTATTTTCAACTACTTGTTAAATTAGTTATATATAAATTATTTTTTTAATTACTTTAAAATAACTAATTGAAAACTATTACTGATGGCCTAAAGTTAATAATATTTGATGAAATAACATGGTTAAATATATATAAACTTGTAATCTAATAAAAATTTGCAATTAAAACATGTCAAAATCAGAGTAGTTGCCGCCTTAATTTAATTCAAAGTAAATTATCAATCACTTGTTTTTAAGTAGTATTTCAATTACTTATATACAATGCAATAAAAACTATCTAGAATTGAAGTGGATGACGGCTTAATATAATTCAAAGTAGTTCATATACTGATTTATTTTAAACTAGTTTTTTAATTAGTTGTTTTTAAAAACAAGTTAGTTTGTTCCTATAGGGTTAACTCAGAAGCGAAAATACAATCGTGAACGTCAAAGGAAGCTTCGAGATAAAAAGAAACAAGATAAGGCACTCGTGTCGTGTCGTCGCTTTAAATCGTGTCGTTCGCTCAAGAAAGCTGTAACAAAGGTGAAACGCAAGCTACCGAGTAGCCCATAAAAAAAACTCACCGTTGTAAGGAATCTTCCTTTAGAAGTTGCTGGGCCTAATTCGGATTTGCTTTTAACTGTAAAAAAAAGAGAAAAAACTGCTCACATTTCTGATGCCGACCGAGAAAGAGCAAGGAATTTTTTTTAAGAGACGATGCAAGCTACCAAATGCAAGGAAGGAGGGACAAAAAACGTATAAAAGGAGTGCATATGCAGTTGAGGTATATGGTTATGACTGTTGGAGAATGCTACCAGCTATTTAAGCGAGAAAATTCACAAACTAAAATGGGAAAGTCTTTGTTTTACAAACATCGCCCAGGATATGTTCGCCTTATTTCACAAACTCCAGAAAACTTGTGTGTCTGTATCAGTGATCTGCAACGGATAGCTTTTTTGCGACTCTGAGTCGCAGTTTGACACAAAAAGTGAGGCTTGCATGACAAATAATTGCAAAGAATGCGATGCAATTTTTGATTTATTGCCACTGAATTATAATTCAGATATAAATATGGATTGGAAACAGTGGGCAAAAAGCGAAAATCGTACTCAAGTAAAGGATGAGCAGGGAACTCTTCTAATTCTGCTTCAAATATTGGAGAGCAAAATTATAAAAATGCGCTAATTGGGCTGCTTAAAAAGCTTGAAGTACAGCGACATTTTTTCTTCGACGAAAAGCAAATAAAATCGCAAAACAACATTAAATTATTGCTTTCCATATTTAAAAAAATATTTTTCGATGTTTTAATTGTTGTGCTGTGAAATATATGAAAACAAACTCAAAACTCGTTTTATTTTTTATGGTGTCGCGACTGAAACTTTTTCAAAACAAATTTTTGTTATTTTTTGTACATCGTTATTCCACAAGACAAGTATATTCCAGTACAAAATACAACAAAGAATTTAAGGACATTTTTTATTTTTGACTTTGCTTGCAAAATTTTACAGTCCGAGATGTTTTCTATCGAAATTCGAAAACAACATATTTGTAATGTAGCGACAGTAACTTTTTGAATGATTTAAAAAAAGTCTTTGAACTAATTTTTTTATAATGCTTTCACTTGTCGGCAAAACTAGACATTTCTCATTTTCAAAATCAATTAATACTTTTGATGTATTCATTCAGATTTGAATTTTATTAAAAAAATAAGCTTTAACCTGTCGCGACTGTAACTATGGAAAAAGCGATTTTCAATTTAAAAAATTACAAGAATACTTGTTTTTTTTTTTTTATATTTTGCATTTATTTTATGAATAAAAGAAATATTAACCTTCGTATTAGTTAGTTAGTAGTGAGTTCAGTTGGTTAGTAATTAAGTGTTGAAGGTTCAGTAGAATTATTTATATGTTATCTAATCTTCACAACATACAAATTTTAATTTAACCAAATTATTCCGAACAAAAATTTCAGTAAGCGTATTTTTGTAAACACTTGAAGTCTCAGTGTCAGATATCAATACATCAAAATTAACGAATAAAATTTGTATGGTTTAAAATGTGGAACAATTTTCTCTATATTCGCCGCCACTGCTGCACATCCAGCATCAAATAAGAATTACAAAAAATACATCTCTCTGCTGACTCTCTCACTTAAGTGCCAGCAGTGTCAATAAAAAGGTGACAAACACAAAATACAAGGTACCTCATGTGATAATGAAAACTACGGCTGGAGCAATTCACGGCATGCTAATGACAATATTATGAGTGGCTAAGCAGTGAAGGTGTAGAGTGTTGCAATAAAAAAGAAAATAAAATAAAATTAAATAAACAAACAAACATTTTATGCGTATTTTATTAGTACAACAAAATTGCTTACATTTCTATCAAGAGAGTGCATGAATGTTTTGTTTGTTTAAATTTGTTTTTGCCTTTTAACTTATTCTTAAGGGGTGCATACACTGTTTTTAACCATAAAAACATTTTTTAAAGTATGTTTTTCTCAGAATTATAAAATGATTTAATAAAAGTGGCTTGGAATTTAAGATAGGTGTAATCAAAAGTACAAATAGACAGGCACAAGGGCGTCTGCAGGGGGCAAAAGAAAGGGAGGGGCCGTTGCCCATCCTAGAACTCAGTAGAAAAAAATATTTATTATTTTACTCGTATTATACATCGTCGCTGTGCCAACAAAAACAGTTATGTGGTTTTCAGTAACTTTTCAGTAGACCAAAAAAACTAATTTCTTTCTAGAGTATTTCGAGTATTGCAAGCACAAAGCTTTTTTTGATTACTTCTAAACCAAAAGAGATATAAAATAGCGGCAAATGCGGAAATGTGGGCAATAGATAGAGTTAATAAAATATGAAATAAAAAAAATTGACAAAAAATCACATAAGTGTTGGAGCAGCGACGATATGCCCTGTAGGAAAATCAACTAATTAAAAAGTAGATGATAAAGTAGTTTTTTGTCAACCACAACTAGTTGAAATTCTGACTTTTTTCCATACAACGAACTAACATATTTTGTATGGTGATGTCCGCTAAATAAGTCAATTGACTGTCGTCTGCATATATTTTCAACTACTTGTTAAATTAGTTACATTTAAATTATTTTTTTAATTGCTTTAAAACAACCAATTGAAAACTATTACTAATGGCCTAAAGTTAATAATATTTGGTGAAATAACATGGTTAAATATATATAAACTCGTAATCTAATAAAAATTTGCAATTAAAAGTTGTCAAAATCAGAGTAGTTGCCGCCTTAATATAATTCAAAGTAGTTTATCAATCACTTGTTTTTAAGTAGTATTTCAATTACTTCATATATAATGCAATAAAAACTATTTAGAATTGCTGTGGATGCCGCCTTAATATAATTCAAAGTAGTTCATATACAAGTTTATTTTAAATTAGTTTTTTAATTAGTTGTCTTTAAAAACAAGTTAGTTTGTTCCTATAGGGATGTTACTATTAATTAACTCAGTGAAAAAAAATATATTCGTTTATTTAACATGTAATACGTAACATAATTATAAAAAAATTGAAGTGGTTTAAAATGGAAGTATGAGCATAAGTATTATTAAAAACTAAATGCTATTTGATATCTATACTATTAATAAATCTGTAGCCACTTTTTATGTTCACTCATCACGTTTAAACGACAACTCAGATTTTTATAAAATTTTGTACACATATTTATAGGTCAGCAGAGAGTGCAATAGGATACTTTATTTTAACCCATTAACAACCAATGTTACTATATGGAAACATATGCGTCTCGAATTTTCATTAAATACTGCATAATATTTCAAAAGTTTTAGTGCCAGTTTTTTAAAAAAAGTAAAATTAGCATGCAATAATAACTTATTTCTGCTCAATGGCATACATAGTTTTCACCAAAATGTTGCTTCAAGTCTAAAAATGTCTGTTTTTTATGGTTTTCTTTCGGCCCTAATGGATTAAATTGCACTTCGGTTAAACGAGAACAAAATCAATAAACGCTTTTAAATTTTCTTCAATTTGATACCAAAATCATGTATGTAGTTTGAAAACTGTGAAAAATTTTAGTACCAGATCTTTTTAGTATTAATTAAAAGCTGAGAATGAGAGAAAAACGACTTGAAATTCACACTTTTAGCTTTGAAGGCAAATATTTCAGTCAGTTTCAATGGATTTCAATAATTTTTTTGAAAAATGTTGTTTGTTAAAATATCCTTCAAACATAAGTTGAAATTTTTACTAAACCAAAGTATTAATATTTTTAAAAATTTTTTTAAAAAATGTTAAATATTTTTTAGTTTAAGCCAAAAAATTAGATAAAAGTTGTTTTTGTTGTAAAAAAAATTAAATCCAAAATTTAGGTTTTCGATTTCCTATCAGATGATATAACAATCTTAAGGTTAATAATTTGTAGTATTACTTAAACAATAAAAAATCGTTTTGGTAGCGAAAAATCAAGCCTACCCACTATCAATTTTTGAATGAAAACTTTTTGAAAACCCGGCGAAGCGGCGGGTTTAAGCTAGTTTTCTATATAAAAATATTATAATCAAATAACAGAGTTAAAATTTAAGTAACATTAATAAGAGAAATACTCTATATCCTTAAGCCTTAACTTAAAGATTATAAAAAGAAGAATAGTCTGAATAAAATCATTTGCTTCGTTGAACTATTTTTATAAGTTGAATTGGCCTTAACGCACACATTTGCTCAGTATCTTTTACCTTTATTTTCTTTTAATTTTAATTTTTAAAAATGTTTAAATGTCCTCATTTAAACTTTCGCATCACCGATCAACTCCCTATATTTAACTTATTGAGAATCCACTACTATTTATTTTTTTTTTTGTCAAGTCAGAAACGTTTTGAAATTGCATTGTTTTACACTTTCTTAAGCATTTTAAAATAATAATAATAATAAAATTTATGCTTAAATAAATAGTTTTTTTTAAAAGATGCTTTAACTAAAGGGCATATATTTATTTAGGACCTAAAAGTCTTTAAATTCTCAAAAAAATACTCGACATTTTTAATATTTTATATGACACTATATGTAAATATTAATTTTAGTATACAAATCATGATTCAGGGCCGTAGCTAGCGAAATATCGGTCGCAAGACTTACATAATTTTTCCAAAATTAGAAAACACTAAAATAATAATAAAAATGGAAACTTACAGGGGTGGAGGGGGAACGGAGGGGGTGTTTCGAACTAAATTTTTTTAAAAAATTATTTTTGTGATCGTTCAACAAAAATGATGTCTATTAAACTCATCGTAAAATCATAAAAAAAATTTTGTCGACATTCGGGAAAGCATATTTATCAATAATTTGTCAGTTTGAAGCAAAATGTATCGTCGAAATTATTTATGAAAATAAATTTTTTTTTTTATATATTTAAAATTACCGAAAATCACCCCTTAAAATAATTTTAGAAAAAAATTTAACTCAAAGCGCCCCCCTCCACCCCCCCTAAAAGTTCTCATTGTTATTATTATGTCACCGTTTTCTAATTTTGAAAAAAATTTGTTAGTTCTAGAAGCAAAATTTTTCTAGCTACGGCCCCGTCATGAATGTTTGATTTTTTAGGGTTGCACTTTCAAGACTTTTTGCGTCGTATCTTTATATTCTTGTCTTACCTGACCATTTACAAATATTCCAATCACACAAATGCAATCTACAAAATCGGACATCCAGTGGTAAATAGCGAAAATGAGTGCTTTAAAGTAGGTGATCCACCAGAACATTGAAGATGAGCTTAATAAAATAAAAAAGGGGATATTTGCTCTTGCAAATAATTCTTAAATGCATTATATATTAAAAAATCAAAATTAAATTTAAAAATATTTCTGAACAGATGCAAGAAAACTGGAATGCGTTTTTCTTTTGAGCCCATCTTTCAGAATATAATAAATTTTATTACGTCTGCAAGCATGTGTGAAACGCACAGTGTAGGATTATCTCATTCTAGCGGGTCAAAATAAAAAAAAAAAAATTACATAAAACATATTTTTTTTTTTCTAAAAAAGTTCTTCTAAAAAATTAATTTTAAAAAAATTCAGATTGATTGGATGATTCGTTATATTTAGAACTGCAAATTAAATGATTTCTAAGCCTCAATTAAGCAGTTTTTTTTATTAAATGTTTTGATCATGCGAAGGCATGTAGATTAATATTCAATAAAATAAGTTGCTTAATAAACAAAATATAAATTCAAATTATCAGTTGGTTAAATTTTGTTAGACTATCATAAAATTTAACAGCACATGTACGCATTTAAATTACTTTTTTTATTAAGTTGGAGTTCCGTTGATAGCATATACAAAAATTAAGCTAACATTTTTTGCAACTTTCAAAATATTTGCATTATATGAAAGTCCTTAATATCTCAAAAAGTCTATGATGTCTTATAAAAGGATAAGAGCTCATGATTTAAAAATACAATTTTGTGTTTAATTAAAAAAAATTATAATTAAATATTTCAGATTGTATTTTTCAGGTTAGCAAATTTTCAAAACACCCTGTGTTCGCTCAACAAATCGAATAAACAAAAATTAAAATTAAAATTACAAACTTTATTCAAACTTTATTTAAAATAACTTTCAAGTTCAAGACACAACCACGTCCATCAAATGAGACGATTGAAAAGCGACCTACTGAACAGCGGAGCAGAGTCCACTGATTCACCGAATAAAGTCTTGTACATGCAGTACTCGTACAAACAAAACCACGAAAACAAAGCGATACAAATAATCTTAGCGTACATTGTAGCTATGTGAGCAAAAAACTGTCTGCTGCTAAGCGAGCAGTTGTAATATATAACAAACAAAAAATGCAAGTTTGCAGTTTTGGTCTGACGTGCCTTGAATATGACTGGACAGCCATCTGACACCCTGTACAAAAGAGGATATTTCAGATACACCCGAACTTCCAAGCAATTTTTTTTTTTAAGAATGAATAAAGGAATATTCTTACAAAAATTTAAAATTTTGTCCTGATAGTGGTCAAATTCATAAAGCAGAACGGTGTAAATAACGATGTCATCTTTTTTAACCGACTTCAAAAAGGAGGAGGTTCTCAAGTTCGTCGGTTCTCTCTTTTTTTTTTTTTTTTTTTTTTTATTCTTTTTTTTTTTTTTTTTTTTTTTAAATGTATGTACATCGATAACTCCTAAGCCATATGCCTGATTGCCATAATTTCTGGAGAACAGATAGATACCATAAGCATGGAGGTGCCCGTACAAAAGTGGGCGGAATTCGAGAACTGGGCGTGGCAATAATAGATCTCGCTATACTAGATACTACTGTATCTCGAATAATATTGACACTAGGGTACTGCAATTTAGTGTAGGGGTAGGCACAATAATTACAAATTACGGGCACGAAAATGGGCGTAATTCTATAAATGGGCGTGGCAATATTAGGAAAACAGTGTATCTTGAATAATTTTGAGGCTAGAGTACTGCAATTTAGTATAGGAGTAGGCATTATTATAACAAATTATCGTCAATAAAGTGGGCGTTATTCGACAAATGGGCGTGGCAATATTATAAAAACAATGTATCTCGAATAATATGGGTACTAGGGTACTGAAATTTAGTGTAGTGGTATGCACAATTATTACCAATTTCCGTCAAGAAAATGGGCGTTATTTGACAAATGGGCGTGGCAATATTAGAAAAATAGTATATCTCGAATAATATTGATACTATGGTACTGCAAGTTGGTATAGGGGTAGGCATTATAAGTAAAAATGACGGTGAAGATAGTGGGCGGATTTCGTCTACTGGGCGTGGCAATATTAGAAAAACAGTGTATCTCGAATAATATTGACACTAGGGCACTGAAATCTATTGTAGTACAGGGGTAGGCAGAATTATTAAAAATTATGGTCAATAAAGCAGGCGCTATGCGATAAATGGGCGTGGCAATACTAGATAAACACTATCGCAGTTAATATTGACGCTGGGGTACTGAAATAAAGTACAGGGGTAGGCACAATTATTGGAAATATCGCTCCAGAAAGTGGGCGCTTATTTAACAAAGGAGCGTGGCAATATTTGGAAAACACTATATTTCGAATAATATTGACATTAGGGTAATAAAACTCGTTACAAGAATGGGTATAATAATTTCAAAACATGTGACATCTTATTTAAATTTAAGAGGCAGATATATGAAATAACCAACAAACTTTCAGATTTTAATAGAACAAATTTTTTCGGAACAATTTTATTTATGTTGTTTATACACTTTTTTCAAAAATTTATCATATTCTCAAAATAGGAAGAAATAGAAATTTTTTTAAAAAAAAAACAACCGACTACAAAATCACTACAGAATAAAAAATAATTTTAAAAATACTTTTCCTTTTAATTTCTTGGTCATATTTGATAATTTATTTAAACATATTATTATATAAGAAATCTTATTATCTTCATTTTTTTCTTATTTGTTTTATTATCATACGAATCCTTTGAAGTTGGCGCTTCTGATTAAAAGTCTGATTATATTAGCACCAACCTTAAGTATTCAGTAGCTTTTGTATTCATCAAGAAATTAATATATTTATGATAATAAAACAAATAAGAAAAAAATTAAGATAATAAGATTTCATATATAATAATATGTTTAAATAAATTATCAAATATGACGAAGAAATTAAAAGGAAAAGTATTTTTAAAATTATTTTTTACTTTGTACTGATTTTGTAGTCGGTTGTTTTTTTTTTTTTAATGAGCATTCTAGAATAATTCCTAAATACATGAATTTTCCACGTAGACCTTTGCTGTGTCCAAGGAAAAATCCTGCTGTAGCCCATGGACAGCCATTCAAATTTGTTTATTTAATATTGCATTCATATAAAACACAGATCCCAGCCAACCAGGTCTCTATAGAGAATAAGTCGATGGTATTTTGATATTGATATTTTGATATTATATAACGCTGTCTTAATTGAAAAAAAAAATCGATACTATTTCCGGTTCTTTGTATTTTGACGTAGAATTATGCATTACAGCGCGATTTGTTGAGGGTCTTCTTCGTAAATTTTTTCAAGAATAAACTACGGTTTTGATCACTTTTTGGGGTAAACCTACATCCTTGAATATTCATCGTACAAAGATAAAATACATGCCAAAATATCAGATACATTCCCGATGAAGGCAATCTCTAAGATTGAATTTTTTTGTCAGTTCTTCAATAACGCTGTGTGCCATTCGGAAACTTTTCCCTCGTGGTAGTAAAGAAAATACTGACTCGAAGAAAATTTCTATCTGTTGAAATCGAATTGTCATTTTTGCTGTGCCAAATGAAATATGAAAAAGGTTATCCAGATATTTGAGGTCCTTTTAGAGAATGAACATCAGTTGCCTTAATATCATATTTCTTCCTAATACGAGACTTCTTACGACGTATTTGCTAACTACGGTTTCTACTAATTATTTTTTTACTCAAAAAAGTGCTGTAAGTTTTAAGATATGTAATTGTTTTGCGTAAAATTAAATAATAAAAGAAGTAATAGTTTTACTTTACGGGGCCAGAGCCACTTTTTTTTCAAATACATATGTATTTGAAGCGCCTCAATACAATGCTGCAAAAAAATCACTTTTAATCAGTGGAGTCCAATCAAATTTGTACTGAGGGCTTCTTTGAAACCATTACCATTCTTCGCGGTAATCAATCCTTACAAAAATATTTTTTTTTTTATTGTTAAACACCCAAATCTTAAAAGGTTTCCAAATTTGACATTACTAATGTCAGAAAAGATTTTTTGTTTACTTGTTGAATCTAAAGAAAGCTTTACAAATAACACTTTTAATGTAGACAAATTAAAGAGTGGTTAAATTTTAAGGGCCGATATTGAATGTGAACCACACCTAAGCGTCAAGCTTTTTTCTGCATTTCATATGACATTTCTCAATATCAGACTAATTCAATTTGAACCATGGAAAGATACACAATCGAGCAACGCGTTAAAGTTATTCAGGCTTATTATAAAAATAGGCGTTCAAATCAAAATGCATATCGTGCACTTCGTGTTTTTTTTCGGTCAATTTAATCGTTCAAATGTGCGTACAATCGGAAAAATCGTGCAAAAATTTGAGCAAACCGGATCAGTAGGAGATGTGAAAACACCAGTGCAGGCTCGTACAGCTCGTACTGCAGAAAATATTACTGCTGTTCGCGATAGTGTGGCTGAAGAGCCGTCAGGCAGTTTCTGTGAATGGTGTTCGCTATCATGAGATGATAACGAGCTTTTTATGGCCCGAATCGGAAGATATGAATGTGTACGACATGTGATTTCAACAGGACGGTGCCACTTGCCACACTGCTAACGTAACAATGGCTCTTTTGCACGACAAATTCAATGGCCGTGCTATCTCACGTGGTGGCATGTCAATTGGCCGGCAAGATCATGTGATTTGACACCTTTGGACTTCTTTCTTTGGGGTTATTTGAAAGAAAAGGTGTATGTCGATAAGCTAGCAACAATTCAAGAGCTAAAGGATGAGATAATTCGGCACATTAACGGCATAGAACCTCACTTATGCCTCAGCGTCATCGAAAATTTGGACCATCGGATGGAGGTGTGCCGCCGAGGTCGCGACGGCTTTTTGGCCGATATTTTGTTCCATACATAATTGAACTATATCAGTATTATCATAATAAAAAGAAATGACAATAATTTCTTAAATAATTTGTATTTTATTCAAAATCAACATCGGCCCTTAAAATTTAACCATCCTTTATTTACATCATTTAGTTTTTCTGTAATATCCAAA
Source organism: Coremacera marginata (assembly GCA_914767935.1). NCBI lineage: Eukaryota > Metazoa > Arthropoda > Insecta > Diptera > Sciomyzidae > Coremacera > Coremacera marginata. Next base: position 159,487,979 of record OU612045.1, read on the forward strand.
TGTTCTTCAACTGAGGCACTATAAGTGCAAGACTTTAAATTCTGTTCGTATGATTTACAATTTGGATCATGACCAAAATAAAGTTCACCATCCTAAAAAGGATCTGTATCTGTTGAATCTGATGTACCTTCATAACTTTCATTGACAATTTCTTCAAACAAATTTTCAATCCTTTTTCTTGCTTCTTCATACGACAGTTTGTTATAAGCACAAAAACTTTAAAAAATATTTTGAACTTATTAATACAAATTCTATTGTATTGCTCTCTGCAAGACTGAGATATTTACTTTAATTTTCTTTTTGTAATTTTTTTATTGTCTAGGGAAGCCAACTGCCTTTTTACCCCCACTACGCCCATGCTTTATAGTATGTAACAACAAAAACGCAACAACATGTGGTATACGTGACTTAATATCCTTGCAATATATATGTACATATTATATAAATGAAATGTTTTTTTTACTGTCGCTGAAAGTCAAGCAATTCATAATAATTGCTTTTGTGGTCTTTCTTATATCATTTAAAAAATAAAAACAAATAGAACAAATATGACGAAAAATAATAAAAGAAAAATAAAAAATTATTCGTAAGGATGATATAAAGAGAAAATTCTTATCAACGCGTACTTAAAATAAAGTTTTTGTCATTATTTATGAAGTTTTTCAGAGTCGTCTGATGAAGAAGTACTAATGGGACGAGTTTAAGAGAAAGGAAGTAGGACCGATGAGAAAAAAAGCTTTGAAAGATTATTTTATTCAAGTCTTGTTATATATCTAATATAAATGAAATACATTTTATAAATGCATAATAATATTAAAACATCTTTACAAGAAACCGTATAAGTTTTCGAAATTCTGAAAATTATAGAATATATTTTTAAGTAAGTCTAAATTTTTGTTTTTACAAATGAAAGAAGATGCCTCTACACGGTTAGAAATTTTGAAATAAATTTTAATACAGTTGGGCTTACATACACTCTAAAATATTGGTTAATATTTGTTATCAAAATTAAAGTAAATTTTTATTTAATTGTCAGTTGTTGCGTAAAATGTATATCATTAAGACTCATTTATCAAAAAACACAATAATTTTTAATTTTAAACAAAAAGTCATGCAAAATTGAAATATACAGCACGAAATGATTAAATGTTTAATTTACCACACTCAGGGTATAAATTGAATTTAATGTACAGCTGCCATGGAAAAGTTGGGGCTTAAATAGCCATACTAGAGTTGTTATATACGAAAAGAAGTTGCCTTGGTCGAAAGTTAGCTCTAATGACCGTAATAGCTGCAATGATCACAAAAAAAGAAAGCGAATAATTTTTCTTAGTCCTTCGAAAATAAGAGTTGTGGTTACAGTTGTGATGCAGTCAGTATTGTGGCTACTACAACATCTGTTCAATTGTTGCGTCTAGAGTGATTTCAATTCGGCTTTATTATCCTCAATACGATTTTCATGCTTTCGCTGAGGTTACTTAAACTACGAAGAGAGAAATTCAAGTTCTTACATCGCAGAGTTCCTGTTGGAAAAGTGACAAAATCTGAAATTATTTATAATTTTATAAAACGAAGAAAAGAAAACGCAGTAAGTACAAACTAAATTTTATAAGCTATCAAGTCATCGGGTGATATCACGGTTAAATAACTCACACTCGAGTGCACCAGGATTGCCAGAAAGTAAGAAAACAGAATGTAAGCAAAGTATTATATTAGTGGCGGAATGAAATAAAGTCAAAGGCAATAAAGCCGAATCGTTTTCATTTCCCTTCCATATGGAAATAAGGCCGAATTCGACAACTTTCGACATTATTTCCATGGAAAAGGGAAAGTAGATTCGACTTAATTGCCTTCGATAAGGCAATTTGTTATACGAGTATTGTTATATTTGTATTATATTGTTATATTTATACAATTTGTTATATTTTAATTTGAATTTAAATAAAAAACTAATAAGGAATGGAGCTTTGGCAGGGTACCGAAGCTAAATTACCCCCCGCAGCCGTTTTGAAGTATATTCAAAGTCCCTTGCCATCTTTAAAATGTTTATGCATAATCTGCAAAAATATTTGTGTCATACGCTTAATTTTATTTTACTCTTATACTATGTTCACACTGAGGGCTAAATGCGCATTTAACGAAATGCGCATTAGCAATTTAGAATGCGTGGCCGTATGCTCCTTGTAAGAGTAAAAGAGACAAATATATACATTCAATTTCGTAAATGCGCATTTAGCTCTCAATGTGAACGTAGTATTAGCTGCCACATAGAGTAATTTGTAAACTGCTTATTATTAGAATTTATGTGCAAAATTTGATTGGTAGTATGTGCAAAATCATACCAACGGTGTAAAATAATTTAGCTTAATATTAGAGTGCCACGCCCCCCGTCCAATTCCGCCCCAATTTCTTGACTACTGACTGCTCATTATTCAAAAGAATATGGAAAATTTGAAAGAAGTCGGACAAAGTCAATAGAATTAGTTCGATTTAAATTAAAGTTACACGCCCTTGTCCAATTCCGCCCAATTTTTTAGACTAATCACTGCTCATTATTCCAAAAAATATAGTCGCGAAATTTGGGTTGAAGTCATTAAAACGGTGTGGAAGCAGTTTGATTAGAATCCTAGTCCAGTCACACCCACTTTTGTATGCTTAAAACTTCTCATTATACTAAAGAATGTATGTGCGAAAAATGGTTAAAATCGGAGAAACGGTGTAGATGGAAATTTATTCAAAATAAAGTGCTGCCATGTCGAGTGTAGTACTAGTATAGTCTAGTACTAGTCTAGTCTAGTCTAGTACTAGTCTAGTCTAGTCTAGTACTAGTCTAGTCTAGTCTAGTACTAGTACTAGTCTAGGCGTCTAGTCTAGTCTAGTCTAGTTTAGTTTAGTACTAGTCTAGTCTAGTCTAGTACTAGTCTGGTTAAGTCTAGTACTAGTCTGGTTAAGTCTAATACTAGTCTAGTATAGTCTAAGTCGAAGACTAGTCTAGTACTAGTCTAGTACTAATCTACCAGTCCCACCCACTTTTGTATGCTTAAAACTTCTCATTATAATAAAGAATATATGTGCGAAATATGTGCTACTCCTAGTACTAGTACTAGTCTAGTCTAGCTTAGTACACCCACTTTTATGAACTACACCGAAAAAAAAGCCTATGTTAAATTGAAAAAAAACTTAGTATAATTTATAAGATTAGTGCTAGTTTTGGCAGTTTTCAGCCTCCCTCATCAAAACGCCTAAGTTTTACATGTTTCCTTGCCTATTTTTATTTGGGTTATAAATTAACCAAGTATTTGGTAATTTTTTATACACTATTTTTAAAAAAAAAAATTGAATTTCAAAATTATGTTTTAGGGTTTCGGGTTTTGGTTTTTTTATTTTCCTTTTTTTTAAAGCTGCCGCCGCCTCTCGTTTTGTGATTTGCTTGACTGAAATCGGCAACAAGACAAATTTTTCTTTTATCAACACCGTTTTTTTTTTAAGAAACTAATGACTTCTCGGCTGTTCTTGCTGCTTGACGTCTATTATAACAAGAACATTAAATTAAATTAAATCAAATATCAAATACAAAAATTTTACTTACCTTCACATGCCGTTGAGATTCCAACCCACACCAACCGATATCACTGTGTATGAAGTCACTACACTACTCACTGAGCCAAGCTCCTTCGTTACGCAGAATGGTTTATTCAATATTAATAACAACCGAAGCTATGCTGCAGCACAACACAATAATCTATTAAAAGATTTTTGTTGTATGGCTATCAACAGAATACTGCGACATACTGCATCTGTTAATACAGCATCTGTTAACATAGCTGCAGTTATGTCAGCAATTAGAAGCAAGGCTGCTTGGATCAGTGTATAGAGCGATGGACTGGCACTAAAAGTTCCAGGTTCAATTCCGCACGGCGGGCAAAGAATTTTTTTTCTGTTTTTTTTATCTCTTTTTTTTTGGTGAAATGTATAAAAATTTACTGGTGTGAATATTATTGTGTGTTTTTTTAATTTACTTTATATTATTTTTTAATAATAATTTTAAAAGTGATTTTATTAAAAAAAAAAACATTAAATTATCAAATCTATCCTTTTGTCGAGTGTCTAATGACGCAGCTGTTTTTTTTTTTTGCAGAAAATAGCTCAAAACTATGCTTAAGCCATCCATGCTAGTTGTTTTTTAATTTTGTATTTTTGGATTTTGGGGCTTAGGTGAATCAAATAAATTTTTTTTTTTGGCAAGGTATCGAAGTATGTGCTTTCAAAGCAATGTATTAAACAATTAATTGCTTAGGTGAATAAGCATAAGTTTATAATTCCTATACAATTCTCTTTCTCCAAGCCGACTTAGACGATTTACCTATTGCTTTTTTTCTCAGTGTAGACGTGGCTCGTTCTCGAACTTGATCTCCATTTTTTAAAAAGAAGCTTATATTTTGAATTTCATTGCGATAACTTTAAAATTACGGCTGTAATCGTGATCACTGAAGGACAGACGGACAGATGGCCATTCTGAAATCGACTCAGGAGGTGATGCTAATCAAAAATATATATACTTTTCTATACCCTCCACTCCTCCTTATTGGCGTTACAAACGAATTAACAAAGTTAATATACCCTTTACGTAGTACGCGTTGGGGTATAAAAATAAAATGGTAAAATATTGAAGCAAATGACAACCTATGATTGCCGTTTGTGAGAAAATAGCCTACTGTCACTACTATCTTTATAATATCATCATGTGTGCGACATCATTTCTTCACCGATTCCAAGCGGAATTCATCGACTTCAAGCAGAACTAAAAAAAAATCTTTAAAGGCTTAAAAAACAAACATACAAATATGATTATTTTTATAGACGAGAATAATTATGATGATATTTCACCCTCATAGGTACAGGTAGAGGCAAAGATGAACAATAATACTATATACTTCAAACACATTGAAATGACCTTAGTAAAATTATGATATGATACAGTTCAGGGCTTACTAAAAAGTAAATCACTTAATTACATAACGGAGACACCACAATAAAAAATATTAGATCAAAGATTTAGGGTGGAGCCGGAGCCCGCTGGGCTCTCCTTGGCTACGCCCATGGTGAAGACACTTATGGCCGTATTTTGTAAAACGCAAGCGATCACGTCATTTGTGGTTTTTTTGTCTGGCAGTTCCGTTTTCATATAAAGTAAAACAAACTCTCTTTCTCTCACCGAAATTTTCTACTGAAATTTAGTTTCAGAAAAAAAACCCCAAGTGACGTGATCGCTTGCGTTTTACAAAATACGGCCATTGATCAAGGAGGCCCTGAAAGAAATGTTCACCATCGAAAAATACTACAGATGCCCAAACAATATAAAACCATTAAATATTTGGCTCGCTCGTTTAATAAGATCAACCTATCTTAAAGTGTCGAAAAAACCATTTTTTAGAGGATAATTTGTCCTAAAATGGATTTCAAGTTTTCAAAGTCGTAGCACTAATCTTTTTCTAGGAATTGTCTGCCAAAGTCTTAGTCTTCTATTGGGTGCGTCAGGCTCAATAGCTCTTAATCCAAACCAGCAAGTCTATAAGTTGGTTGGGAAATTTTACTGTGGAAAGCATGTAGATTACGTAATTATAAATAAATTTTCGTAACTAATTTCTTCTTGCACTGTGTTATTTTACATGCACATAATAATTTTACCAGTACCACCAACAACAAATTTTCTTAGTTTAAGAAATTGTTACATTGCGCATAAATATAAACTACTTATCATGAAGTGGATTTAAGTCAGCAATTTTTTTACACATATAAAAAACTATTTTTTTTGTATGTATTTTATTTTTGCTTAAGAAGGATGCTTTAGCTATAATGCTGCATTTGACGCATAAATCATCTTTGCATCGGCTGCCACTTAAAACATAATTTTTGCAAACATAAATAATACTAAAATTTTGCCTTTTTTGTCAAGATTCTATTAAATTTTTTTACTGCAGGCATTATGCGACATAAAGGCATAAAAAAATAATCTTAAGAGCTTTTATATAGTAGTAGGTCGAGTCGAAATATACTATATTTATATATGAGTTGTAGTCTGCTTTGTTGTTGTTGTTTGTTACTTGCAGCAATGTTTTGTGCATGTGTGCTTGGTGGGAAAAATTACATTTATATGTATGTTATATGTGCGAGTGCTTGCACGCAGTCATATTAAATATCGTAACATACAAGAGTGCAAACGTTTTATGATATTAGCTTGCGGCGGTGATACTTACGACATCAACTACAAATACAACAACAACAACAACAACACAAGCGCTATAATAAACGAGTGCAGTTTATACTTTGTGTAACAGTGGTGCCAAAGTATAGCAAAACTGTCAAATGTCATTAAATAGGTGACGTTGTGCTACACATTTTATTTTATTTCACTTTATTTTTTTTTTTTTTGCCATAAAAATGATGCACCGTATGGTAAGAGCAGAATGTAAATGCCTAAGATACAGTTTTTGCTGAATTTCTATGTTCGTAAGTCGAGTAGTATTTGTATGTTTTTAACCCCTCAGATACCCAGTAGTCTCAGGCATCATGGATGAATCGATCTTTGGTGATTTCTTAAAGAAACTTGCTGCATAAGCCAGGCTTGCAGAATATTCTTAAGCGCGTCTGTCTTGTATTCGTCAATAACAGACTTGCATATACTTAACAACGAAAACAGTAGAACACGCTATAACTATTGTCTCTTTTATTTCTTGTCAAAAATTCTTTAACGCGTCTGTTATGTTTTGGTTCATTAAACAATTTGTCAAAAATTCTTCAACTTTCTGTCTTGTGTTCGTCCATGTCTTCCCCATAAAGCTTAATTTTTCCTTATATTTCGGGGTAATTTTTTCGTCAATAGTTGAAATATATATCTTTATGTATACGTGGTATAATAATGGCCTGAATGACTGATAACATCAAAGATTACACATTCGGTAATGTGATCCAAGGAAAACATGTACAACAAAATAAAATAAAATCAAAGAATAAATAAAAAAGAAAACATACAAAAAATATTTTTTTACACATTACGAATCAACTACAAAATCTGTAACAAAAATAGATGCAATCTTCATAGGTGAATCTTCATAAATAGATGCAATCAGTATAACCAAGCGATACAAAAATCAATTATATTGTAGTGTTAGTATTGAATAAAAGGAATATTTTTTAAGGAATTCTGCATTGTATTTCTTTTGAGATGCTCTCTCTCTCTCTCGTTTTTCTTTGTGTCTTAAGCTTAAATATTTCTTTTTGTAGAAGAGAAAGCATGTATACGAGTACAGAGAAGAAATTTTTCTTCTTAATAGCCCGAATACAACACGCGCGACGAGCGCCAAGCGCCAATTGTCACTTTTCATTTACATGCATTTCTTATGGGACGAATTTTGGAGACTTGTCGTGCAACATTGTCGCTGGCCGTTGCCGTCGGTTTCAATTTAATTTTAACTTGACAGGCAGCAAAAGCAAGTTTCTGCCATTGTTTACATTTGTTATTGCTGGTCGCATTCAGCAAACTGTGTGTTGTAAAATTTCTGGTGAGTAAGGGATGTTTTGCTTGAACTTTACAATTTTAAGTACAACTCAGCATAATGGCATAAGAATCCATAATGAATGCAAAAGTGATTTATAAATAAATTTTTAATTTCAGTGACTTTTTGTTTGAACTTGTGCATAGTTGATTCACCAAAACTGCGCAACTAGATTATTATTTTTAAGCACTCTTTAGTTGCGCTGTTTTGGTAAATCAACTACGCACCAATTCAAAGAAAAAGTCACTGATGCTTAGCATAAATGCATTTAGGAACTCAGCCATACTTTTGGCAGGCGATAATTTCGATAAAATATCACTTTCCTTTAATTTTTTCATACAATTTTGTTGTTTTTTATAACATGCTGCCACATCGATAATTCGAAAAAAAGTGAAGTTATAAAATGTCGCCACAGAATAATGAATGAATTTTTTTTTTTCATATGAATGCTATTCACAAAGAATTTCAGAATCTTCAGATATTCTTATTTTGTCCATCTATCCCTCTATATTATTATTACGCAATCGCATTTTTTGCGATGACTATCAAATCTATACTATAGACGCGATTTTTATAAATAGGGTAGCAATTGAAAGGTCTTGCTTTGTATATGAGCAATAAGGTCTTATTTTTTCTTAAATATTGTGTTTTTTTTTTTTTTAAATGCTGAAACAATTTTCTATGAAAACCAACCAAATTTCTTTGTGATGCCTAAAAGTATGTGATAGATTTTTATTATAATGCTTTAATAATGAATAACTGGGTTACTCAACAATTCAACAGAAACACAGAAAGTTTCTAAGAAATCCTTGGTTCATAGGTAAAAATAGTCCTCAATATAAAAACAAAATTACCTGTCACTAGATATTTTTTTTGGCGTTTAGCCGCCACACGGCATTACTAGTTATTCATATTTTATTCACTATTCATTTGATACTAATTATTCATTTGTTATTAATTATTAATTGGTTATTCATTGTTTATTTGTTATTCTTTACTAATTTCTTATTCATTATTGATTTTTTATTTATTAATTGATATAAATGAAACGAACAATTATTGAATTTTTAAAACTTAATGTGAATTAACACTTTTATTTATGAATAAGTCTTGCATTCATTGAATCAATTCTTATTTCGTCATTAACTCATTCATCTCTTTGAAAATAAAATTAAATTGTACAGTGCACGGTCGGTTTGCCTTCCGTTTTGATTATATTTCAGTGTTTTATTTTGTGGTTACGTTTTAATTATTTTAATTTATTTAGGCGTTATTTAGTAATCAAAATTTATTTTGTTTTGATAAAAGATTTTAAAAATAAATAAATTTAACAAATTAATTTTAAAAATTTTCCGACGTTTCTCAGATTGTTTGTCTGCTTCATCGGGGCGTCTTTTATTAATTATAAAACTATAAAAGACGCCCTGATGAAGCAATTTGAGAAACATCGACCACTTTTTAAAATTAAATTAAAGACAAATTAAATTTAAATTTGTTAAATTTATTTTTTTTTTAAATCTTTTTTCAAAAAACAATAAATTTTGGTTACTTAATAGCGCCTTAATAAATTGAAATTAATTTGAATGCATTTCTTTTTTAGCTCAGTGTTGTTATTCAAACGGTTGAGTCGGCTGAATACGGATACGCAGTGTGTGCTGAGATTGTGGAGACGGCACTTTCTCCAATTTACTTACTTGCGACGATTCCACCAATGCCGTCCATGGAGAGCGCAGTTCAGAGCTACCAATCAACAATGACGGAGTGGAAGTACCACCACCTAGCCATGAAGAGGTTCGAGTTGCTATCCAACGATCCAAAAACAACAAAGCAGCGGGTGCTGACGGCCTGTCAGCTGAATTGTTTAAAACCGGCGGCGATGAATTGATAAGGCGCATGCATCAGCTCATCAGCAAAATATGGCTAGAAGAAAGCATGCCCGACGATTGGAACCTCAGCGTACTGTGCCCTATACTTAAGAAAGGAGACCCAACAATCTGCGCAAGTTATGGAGGTATCAGTCTTATTTCCATCGCATATAAAGTTCTCTCAAGCGTACTGTGTGAAAGATTAAAGCCGATTACAAAAACACTGATTGGACCTTATCAGTGTGGCTTTCGACCTGGTAAGTCCACCATAGACCAGATTTACACGCTACGACAAATCCTGGAGAAAACCCACGAAAATCAAATTGACACACACCATCTCTTTGTCGATTTTAAAGCTGCGTTTGATAGCCCGAGAAGGGATTGCCTATACGCAACAATGTCTGAGTTCGGTATACCTGGATATACCTAGGAAATGACCTCTCCGAAACCTTCAATACCGAAAGAGGTTTCAGGCAAGGCGATCCACTGTCTTGCGATCTCTTTAACATCATCATGGAGGGGATCGTACGAAAGGCCGGTGTGCATCGTAATGGCACTATTTTCTACAAAGGCGTCCAGCTCCTTGCGTACGCTGATGATATTGATATTGTCGGCAGAACCAAGAGAGATGTTACCGCTGCTTTCGCCGCTATCGAAAAGGAATCAGCCAAAGTGGGTTTGACGATAAATGAGGGCAAAACAAAATATATGCTGTCTACAAACAAGGGACCTCGGCGTATAGACTCCCACGTTTCATCCGGCAGCTATAACTTTGAAGTAGTCAAGGAGTTCGTTTACCTTGGCACCGCCATTAATACCAAAAACGAAATCAGCCTGGAGATAAAGCGAAGAACAATAATTGCTAATAGGTGCTACTACGGGCTCAGTAAGCAACTAAGTTCCAGAGCCCTCTCTCGATCGACAAAACTAACACTCTACAAGACGCTCGTTCTACATGTGCTGCTTTATGGCGCTGAGGCATGGGTAGTTTCGCAAGCTGACGCAGCCGCTCTGGGGGTGTTAGAGAGAAAACTTGTTCGCAAAATCTTCGGTCCTTTTCGAGTCGGCGATGACTATCGCATCCTAATGAACCACGAGCTGTATGAGCTCTACGATGACATTGACGTAGTTCGGCGTATAACTGTGCAGCGACTACGCTGGCTGGGTCATGTCCATCGTATGAACGACGAAGCTCCAGCGAAAAAGGTGCTCGAGGCGAAGGTCGCTGGTCAACGACGACGAGGGAGACCATGCCTCCGATGGATGGACCAGGCTGAGGAAGCCCTAACCGCACTTGGTGTATCCGATTGGAGAAGGCGCGCGCAAAGCAGAGGCGCCTGACGAGAGCTGATGAGGTCTGTTGAAACCCGGACACGGGTTGTTACGACCACCTAAGTAAGTAAGTAAGAGTCGGCTGAATGCAGCCATTGTTTTTTGTTTACTATTGTTTGGCTGTTGAAGTGCTCGTATTTTTGTTTACTTTGTAAAAGAAGTTTTTGGAGATAAAGTTTTGAAGGTAAGTTCATAAATTATAACAATGAATTTAATATTATATATATATAATAGTTTCTTCTATTGCAATATGGGCTGAGATAAACAAATAGTTGAAGAGCAGCTGAAGTTTGCTGCTGTCGCGTTTATTATAATCAAGTCGCTCAACATTTCTCTACAACGACAGAGTGGAGACATGTTGCTTGCCTCTCGTCTTGCGTATTGTGTTTGGGCTATTACTGTTCGTATACACGCTATACTGTTTCTTTTTTTTCTACCTCATCGTAGGTAAGAGGGAGTTCTTTTAAGTTTGGTACTTTACAATCAAGTATAACCACAAAAATTAAGAACATTTCACATACCTAAGTAAATCACAGAATTTTAACACACAAACACACACAAAACAACATTCACGCACACACTTACTTATACTTATGCCACAGACGGTTAGTTGTTGCCAATTTACAGTAATGTGTGATTTTTCCAATTCTTTACAAATTTTCGCTGAAGTTACACATGACATTTTCCAATTTGCTGCTAGTTGTTGTTGGTATGGAAATTGTTGACGTTGGTTGTTGTTTTATTGTTGTTGTTGCTATTTTTGTTATTGTGGATTGCCGGTCTGGTTTTATTGTTGGCAAAACAACTATTGTTATCCGCAGGCATTCATTTGTTGTTGCAATAGCTGTCACTGTTATAAGTTGTTGTTGTCCAAACTCTGATATAAAATTTCGTTTATTTATTTATTGGCCTGCATTTGTTGCAAATGAATTTATAATTGGTTTTCATTTACGTTGTATACCGCACGGTTGCCATATTGGTTTATTACAATAGTCGTATTGTTGTTGTCGTTATTGTTGTTATTTTATGCTGCTACCGGTGTTGTTGTTATTGTTTAGACAGATTTGCTATTTAACGCAATTTTACACATTTAATTATATTAGCGGTTAAAGTTGTTCAAATTGTTTGAGCTTCTATATAGACAGTTGTGCAAAATTACGATAATTTCAGGTTAAAAATGTTGCGCGAATTGAAATTTAATCTGAATATGTGAATACTAAAATTGCAACACTCTATAATTATTTTTGGTGTCCTTATTCGAAAATTACAAAATTTTAGAATTTTCTCCTTTTTTTTAATAATTTTTGAATTTATGCTATTAATGATTTTGTATAAAAAAGTTTCATAAAGTTTTATAATGAATCCAAAAGACTCTTGTTCATGTTCTTCAAAACAAAACATTTTGAAATATGACATTATTTACACGAGAGGAGTTGTAAAAGACAAAGTTAAATTAATACACTTTAAAAAAAAAATTTATTTTATTTTTCATCTGTCCTGATTGATTGCACTTCAAATAAAAACAGATCATCTTCAAACTACTTCGGAAAGTCTTTAAAAATATTAACTCATACAAATTAAATGTGCGTGTGTGGATTAGCAGAAAAACCTTAGCAAATAAGATACACAAATACAGAGCAACCTGTTGGAAAACTCTTGCTAACCACATAAGAACATTTAAGAACCTCATCAAATAAAGATTAAGTTTTTAATTAATTTTTTGATAACATCACATGATAGAGTAGAATATAAATAGCAGTGCAGAGTCCAAGTGTGAGTCCAATAGAAAGTTTCACAAGTGGTTGAAAAAAAAAAAAAATAAAATCGACAGACAACATGATGTATACACTAGAAAACGAGAAAATAAATGTAAAGAAAACCTTGATTAATAAAAATGAAGCAGAAAATAAAATAATCCTTAGAAATAAAATCAACGTAAAGGACGCTGAGGGAACATTTAAAGATTAAGAGAGCTGACGCTAAGTAACGGAGATGTTTAACCCTTATTATACTAGTGGCAGATATATATGTCTCACTTTTTTGTTTTCACTTATTTAATAGCCCAGCAGCAAATGTCATGCCAAATCATGCTGAAATTTAGGCCTGATAGACATGATCTTTCCTTCAAAATATCCCTGACTTTTCATACAAGTGTCCGCCTCTTCAGATTTAAAATTTGGTATAACTTTTTTTAAATTTTATATTTTATGATTTCTCTTCTGAATATAAATTTTTATTTCAAATTCTGATATGAAATGTGGCTTGATATACAAGAAGACTGATTTTTCGTTTAATTTAGGTTAAAATACAGGTCTATAAAAAGGAAGCCTGAATTATATTTTAAATTCAGTTTTGAAAGCTGATCTGAATAATGGAGGCATGACTATGTTTTGAAATTTGATCCCGAATTCCAGTGTGTTTGTTAGAGGCCTGAGCGAGTTTTATGCTGGGGGGATATTAGAAACGCACACTAATGATCTCTCGGCGTGAGAGAAGTGAAAGTATCGCGGAATTTATCCGGCAATATTTTAATCAAGAAGTGGTTCGCGATGTAGAATGGGCTCTGCCTATAATACGTGATGCTTAGCTCAGTTAAATAAATGGATGGATAGTGATTTTTTTGAAAATGTCTTTTGATGTTCCAATAATTTGGACAGATCCAAATTTTGGTTTTTAAAGTTTTTGTTTAAATAATGCTTTTATACGAAACACGGGCTTATTTTATTATGTGGTCAATTTGGACCCTAAGGTTTTGGGTTTGAAAGTCAAACTCTTCTACGAAATTACTCCCCAGGTAATAGTTAAAGGTAAAGCCCAGGTAAAGCCGCTAAAGCTAATACAAAAAAGTTTTTTAAAAAAAAAAACTGCATGCGCTGACCTTGAAACTCAAATTTCTCGAAAACGGGACGAAGAATTAAAAAACGTTTAACACCATTAAATTCAGCGTTCTTGGATTATACTGAAATGTTATGTCGCAAGCTTGTTTGAAAAAAAAGTGTCCGATTAATGCACAGTGTTACGTATATTTACATAATATTTTTTAACATGTCAATAAATTGAAAATTATTGAAGTTAAAATAAATTTAATTTATATTTCTGAAGTGTAAACTTCTTAAGGCGCGTTAAGCACTTTTTGGTAGAGAGCAAAACTATAGTTTCGCAATATCATCACGCTGTTAGCGATATCATTACGCTGTTAACGTAACACAAATTATTTGCTGTAGAGCGTTCATTTTTTTAGGGACTACCTAGCATCGACCAAGCCGAATACCGAAGCGATTACTAAACCAATCACCGATTACCGTTGCGATTACCAACCGATTACCGAACCAATTACTGAAGCGAATATCAACCGATTACCGAACCAATTACCGACGCGATTACCAATCGATTACCGAACCGATTACCGATTACAGTGGCGACTACCAGCCGATTAACAAACCAATTACTGAAGCAATTACCAACAAATTACCGAAGCGATTACCATCCGATTACCGAACCAATGACCGATTACCGAAGCGATTACCGAACCAATTACTGGTTACTGAAGCGGTTACCAACCGATTATCGAAGTGATTACCAACCCATTACAGATAACTGAAGAGATTACCTACCGATTATCGAAGAGATTATCAACCAATTACCTAGTAAGTTATCGAATACCGAAGGGATTACAAAACGATTACTGGAGCTATTTCCAACCGATAACTGAACCAATTATCGAACAGATTACCAACCGATTACTGAACCAATTACCGTAACCGAAGCGATTACAAACTGATTACCAAACCAATTACTGATTGCCGAAAAGATTGCCAAAGTGATTACCAACCAATTACTGAAGCGGTTATCAACCGATTACCAAACTAATTACCGAAGCGATTACCAACCGATCAACGAACCGACTACCGATTAAAGAGGCGACTTCCAGCCGATTAACAAACCAATTACCGAAGCAATTACCAACCAATTATTGAAGCGATTACCAACCAATTACCGAACCAATGACCGATTATCGAAGCGATTACCGAACCAATTACCGATTACTGCAGCAGTTACCAACTGATTACCAAACCAATTACTGAAGCGATTACCAACCGATTACCGAAGTGATTACCAACCCATTACTGGTTACCGAAGAGATTACCAACCGATTACCAATTATCGAAGAGATTACCAACCAATTACCTAACAAATTATCGAGTACCGAAGGGATTACAAAACGATTACCGGAGCTATTACCAACCGATTACCGAACCACATACCGAAGAGAATACCAACCGATTACTGCACCAATTAACGATAACCGAAGCGATTATAAACCGATTACCAAACCAATTACTGATTGCCGAAGCGATTGCCAAAGTGATTACCAACCAATTACTGAAGCGAATACCAACCGATTACCGAAGTGATTACCAACCCATTACCTATTACCGAAGAGCTACTTAACCTATATATTTCTATAACCGGACTTTTTTAAATTTTCCGACCACAAAAAAAGCGGTGATACTCGTGCGATTGCATTTTATACGATTTTTCTGACACTCTTTCTTCAATTTGTGCAAAAGTGGCCCTCAATATAGATTTTAATGACGCATACACGTTGAAAATTCCAGTTTCTTTTGCCAAAAACGTACTTTTCTGCTTTAAAGGATTTATAAATACATTAAAAGACAATATCTTTGGTTCACTGGCAAAGCTTAAATTAAACTAATAACACTCACACCTACACACATACATCCCAAAACAAGTTTTATAAAAGCTTGCTTGTGTATAAGGTATATAAATCGCTGCTAACAAACTTGCCCCTAATAATCCTTAACATCTATCTAAGTTTGAATGTATGTTTTTTTTTTCTTCAGCAATGTTTGTGCTAGCTTTAGGTTTTCTAAATCCTGTAGGAAATCGAAATTTTATTGCAATAATTTTACAAATCTTTACCTTCAACCTCAAAACGATCCTCATCTGGTTCATCCTTAGAAAACCAGCATGTATGTGTCTTGCCTGCTATTTTTACCGCAGTTACCTAAACACTCAACTGCTATTTCACTCATGCAATGTTGTTGGCATTATTTTTGTTGCTGTTGTTGTTGTTGTTTTCTTGCTGCCTCATTTTGTTTCTCACATGCAACTAATTCGTAGAGATTATTCAACTGTTGAGACATTTAATAAAACAAGGATTATGCAAGGATTCAGGCTTAACCTTCGATGTAGAGATTTGTCTGCTAACCAGAACAAAACAAGTACAACAATTGAAAAAAACAACAAGGTAGCAAGTTAAAATTAGGCTGGCAAAACCATTAAAATTCTAACTGGTCTGACAAAAAAGAATAAAAATAATATATTTAAAAAAAAAAACTAGTATAACACCGAGTTTTCAGTCTAAACACTGAAGTTTTATTTCTGTGGTTCTAACTGCTACAACTTTGTTGGACTATTTTTGAAATTCAGTATTCAGTTTGCAGTTTTTGCTTTTTACAACAACAACAGCATCAGCAATCTGATGTTTGGCGCAACTACATGTAGGAACATCTTTTTTTTAGTCTTGTTTGGTTTTTTTTTTTTTTTTTTTTTTTTTTGTCTTTTTTCATCCCAGCATCATTTGTGTGTCCACGCTATTTGTTGTTCTTGTTATCCTTAACTGTTGCTGCATTCGTTAGTCTTAACATTGTTGTACCTGTTATCCTTACTACCGCTGTTGTGTTTGTTAAAGCTCCGATTTATCGTTAGTGTTGTTATTATTGTTGTTGTTGCAATTCATGTTGTTATCCTTGTTATATTTGTTGTGTCATGGCCTTAGTTTTTAAATTAATTTTATATTGCCTAGCTTTGTACGGTAGTTGTGCTCGTTACGTTGCGGTTTGCTGAAAACCTGGATTATTGTCGAGCTTAATTTTAATTATTTGAAGTTGATTTAGTTGGGTTAGCTCAATTTTAGTGCCACCAAAAACCAATCAGCACAACCGTAGATTTTGTCTCAAATTGTGTTGACTTGTTCATGTTCAGCATGTTGATTTTAGATTTAGAAACTTGAGTGGCGACTTCTTAAGTCGGATTGAGTATAGATGGATGCAGCTTTCTGGGATAGATAAAAATAATTGAATTTGGTTATTTCATGTTCAAATATCAAGTTATGGCTGGGTTCATCTGGTTAAGCCAGGTAATTCATTTTGGTGGTTAGATTTTGGAGTATCTATTTCTGATTTATTAGATAATTTTAAAAGCAATTTTGTGCTGAGCTATTTGTAATATTTCATATATATATATTACTAGCTGGAATACCCGGCACCGCCCGGAGTAGTGTAGCATTCAGGATTTATATGGAACGTAATACAACCCACAATGCAAATATACTCACCCATACCCTACCCACCCCTATTCCAAATATCAATACTATACAAATAAAGTATTAAAACTAAACTGGTATGCCTCCTTGTCTATACCCAACGAATTTTGTAGACTATGGACTGCTCATTAATCCAAGAATATATGTGCAGAATTTATTTGAAGTTGGGCAAATGGTGAAGAAAAAGTTCGATTAAAATGTGTCATGCCCATTGTCTAATTTCGCTCACTTTTTGGGACTACGGACTGCTCACTTTCTGGACTATGGACATTATTCAAAGGAGTGTATGTGCAAAATTTCGGACAAACTGTGTAGACGGAATTGAATTAAAATGAAACGACCCCTTGTCTAGTCCCACCCACTTTTTTACACAAAATACTGCTTATTATACCGAAGAATATATGTGCAAAATTTGGTTGAAGCCACACAAACAAAGTAAAAGGAGTTCGCTTACAATTAAAATGACAAGCCTCCTTGTCTAATCAAATTCACTTTTCTACACAAACGACTGATCGTTATAGCAAATAAAATATGTGCAAAATTTGGTTGAAGTCGGACAAACGGTATAGAAGTTAGGATACATACAGACATATTGATATTTAGCTTTATAAAAAAGTAGACGTGGCAAATTTCGCTATCAAAGCATGTACAACTTGGTAGTTATAATAATTTCTGAAAAGTGGGCGTAATTATAGTGGAACCACACCCATTTGTGGTAAAGTTGTTGCAGTACAAAGTTATAGTCAACCAAAACCGTCTGAAATATAGCATTCAAGCGGAGGTCAGCAAGCTTTTCCGTATTAATTTTCCGGATTTTCTTGACATAGAATAGGATTACCGAGACAACAAAAAAAATCCCTAAGCAAATTGGACGCTCCTTTCTGGAGTAATAGAATAACAAACACACTGCACGACTTTGTTTTATATATCGGTGATTCCATGTCAAATCGAACGCTTTTCGAAACTCACATATTTGTAAAACTTTGGTACTTTGCATAGTACTTAAAAAACAACTAGAAATATTGCCATATTTGTTTTTTGTAATTTTTTTTTTTATTCTTATTTTGGTGGTGTAGTTTTTTGCGAACACTTTAATGAAAAATTTTAATATTTTTTTGGAATTTATAAATTTCATTCACATTTTTCCAGGCCAGTACCACTACTTTTTGGTGAAAAGCTAAAAAAAAGAGATTTAAAATTTTGCCAAATGAAATAATTAAACTGTGGAGAAAATGATGCCAAAAAGTTGAAAAAAAGGAATATCAAGTTGATTTTTATAAAATGAGTGGACGGAAATAAATTTGCGTGTTCTGGTCTTAAAGAACTGTCTAGCTTTAACGATTTTTAATGAAATACGTGAGATTTTAGATAAACAACAGTTATGGGAGTCAACTAAAATGATAGTATCTGATACAACAAGTGTTAACAAAGGCAAGAAAAATGGCGTTGTTGTTCTTGTTCAAAACTATATGGAATCTATTGGTTTACCATATCCTAAGTTCGTTGGGCATCAGCACCATGTCCTTGACTTAATGTTGAGACATGTTATGGACGAGCTATTATGCGGGAAACCTACATCTCTAAGTATAAGCTATATTGTCGTAACTGATCTTACAGGTACCTATGAACTGTTGAAAGGCATCTAGTTTTATTTTGTGAAGAAAAAATAAAACTAAAAAATAACTGTTATGCCAAGGTGCCTGATTTTTAGCTAAAATTCTCTAAATACTCTAGAATTCATAGTATTTTTTAAATTTTAGTGATTTTAATATTCAAATTAAAGCCAATCGAAACTCTGCTATACTAGCAATTACCAGGATTTACCACTCGGAAATCCTATCCGCGAGTTGTGGGCGTGAGGGTGTGCTTGTAGTTTAATGTGTTTAATTATTTTTAAATTCATTCACTGTGGTTGGCACGGGTTGATTAGGTGTTAGTTTTGGGCTATTTGTGTGTTCGTACATTGGTGTGTGGGTGTAAGTTATTTGCATTTATTTCGCGTTGTTAAGCTCGCGGAATCGATTTTCAGAGCTGATTGGCAAAAATTTCGTTTTTATTCAATTCAATCGTTTGACAACTGTTTTGTGACACATTATTGAAGTTCGAATGTTACAATACACAGTGTTTCGCTAAATGGAACTTTATGGGCAAAATTATTTACTAGTTTTTTCTTTATCTATAAAGTCAAAACAAGATTAAGACTATGTATGTTGCAATCAAGGTCGCAGATGTTGTCTAAAATACATATTTTGTCAGTAGACTAGCAGCATTACGGTTGGAGTCTTAAAATGTGCCAAAATTTATATATATAATAAACTTTCAGTCTCATAAAAAACTTTAAATATTTACAAAAACTACTTAAAATAAATCAATAGTGTTCCTTACTTCTCTTTTAGAAATCCATAAATTGGAGATATAAAAATTTAACATTTTCATTCCAAAGCTATTTGGAAAGGACTGAGATGTGAAGAAACAACTATTTTCTGCCAATTGGACAGTTTTTAATACATCTTTATTAAAATTTTTATACATATCAAAATTCAATTTCTTCCAGCCAGATTGTTTTAGGCGAAACACTGTGCAATATACCGGCTATGTAAGTTTTTCATGTGTTATTGTGTTATGTTGTTATTTTAGTTTTTGCCATACACTGAGCTAAGTCCAGCAGAATTACACAGTTAAATTTCATTTGCAAAAACTGGAATTGAGAACATGTCAAACGCATTTTTTCCCAGTTTTAATTCAACAACTTTTTTTAGTGTAGCTCAGTTTGTCACAACATCGTTTGCCTCCATTAGTTTCAGTTAATGTTTCTAAATATTTGGCATTTCGCTTAAATTATTTGATTTGTTTACAAATTAGATTTTATTGCTCGAGGTCAATTTTGTTTTTCAAAGCTTCGAATATTTTAAAAAAGTTGTTTTTTCAAACATTAATATCGCGAATGAAATAAAATAGAAAAAAAAAAAAAGAATGTTAAGCCAAACAGCGAGTATTTATATAAAAAGTAGCCACCACAATCAGTATTGCCAGATTTTTTGTTAAGGAATGAATAAATTTCAAAAATATCGCCAAAAACCTCTCCATTAAAAATAAAACTACAATCACCAAATTTTTTTGTTTCTTTTTAAGTTTAAATAAAAATAATATCACTGTTATTAAAACAAAATTAATAATAAAGGTCACTGGGAATAATGAATAATGAATAATGAATAATGAATACAGAATAATGAATAATGAATAATGAAAAATGAATAATGAATAATGAATAATGAATAATGAATAATGAATAATGAATAATGAATAATGAATAATGAATAATGAATAATGAATAATGAATAATGAATAATGAATAATGAATAATGAATAATGAATAATGAATAATGAATAATGAATAATGAATAATGAATAATGAATAATGAATAATGAATAATGAATAATGAATAATGAATAATGAATAATGAATAATGAATAATGAATAATGAATAATGAATAATGAATAATGAATAATGAATAATGAATAATGAATAATGAATAATGAATAATGAATAATGAATAATGAATAATGAATAATGAATAATGAATAATGAATAATGAATAATGAATAATGAATAATGAATAATGAATAATGAATAATGAATAATGAATAATGAATAATGAATAATGAATAATGAATAATGAATAATGAATAATGAATAATGAATAATGAATAATGAATAATGAATAATGAATAATGAATAATGAATAATGAATAATGAATAATGAATAATGAATAATGAATAATGAATAATGAATAATGAATAATGAATAATGAATAATGAATAATGAATAATGAATAATGAATAATGAATAATGAATAATGAATAATGAATAATGAATAATGAATAATGAATAATGAATAATGAATAATGAATAATGAATAATGAATAATGAATAATGAATAATGAATAATGAATAATGAATAATGAATAATGAATAATGAATAATGAATAATGAATAATGAATAATGAATAATGAATAATGAATAATGAATAATGAATAATGAATAATGAATAATGAATAATGAATAATGAATAATGAATAATGAATAATGAATAATGAATAATGAATAATGAATAATGAATAATGAATAATGAATAATGAATAATGAATAATGAATAATGAATAATGAATAATGAATAATGAATAATGAATAATGAATAATGAATAATGAATAATGAATAATGAATAATGAATAATGAATAATGAATAATGAATAATGAATAATGAATAATGAATAATGAATAATGAATAATGAATAATGAATAATGAATAATGAATAATGAATAATGAATAATGAATAATGAATAATGAATAATGAATAATGAATAATGAATAATGAATAATGAATAATGAATAATGAATAATGAATAATGAATAATGAATAATGAATAATGAATAATGAATAATGAATAATGAATAATGAATAATGAATAATGAATAATGAATAATGAATAATGAATAATGAATAATGAATAATGAATAATGAATAATGAATAATGAATAATGAATAATGAATAATGAATAATGAATAATGAATAATGAATAATGAATAATGAATAATGAATAATGAATAATGAATAATGAATAATGAATAATGAATAATGAATAATGAATAATGAATAATGAATAATGAATAATGAATAATGAATAATGAATAATGAATAATGAATAATGAATAATGAATAATGAATAATGAATAATGAATAATGAATAATGAATAATGAATAATGAATAATGAATAATGAATAATGAATAATGAATAATGAATAATGAATAATGAATAATGAATAATGAATAATGAATAATGAATAATGAATAATGAATAATGAATAATGAATAATGAATAATGAATAATGAATAATGAATAATGAATAATGAATAATGAATAATGAATAATGAATAATGAATAATGAATAATGAATAATGAATAATGAATAATGAATAATGAATAATGAATAATGAATAATGAATAATGAATAATGAATAATGAATAATGAATAATGAATAATGAATAATGAATAATGAATAATGAATAATGAATAATGAATAATGAATAATGAATAATGAATAATGAATAATGAATAATGAATAATGAATAATGAATAATGAATAATGAATAATGAATAATGAATAATGAATAATGAATAATGAATAATGAATAATGAATAATGAATAATGAATAATGAATAATGAATAATGAATAATGAATAATGAATAATGAATAATGAATAATGAATAATGAATAATGAATAATGAATAATGAATAATGAATAATGAATAATGAATAATGAATAATGAATAATGAATAATGAATAATGAATAATGAATAATGAATAATGAATAATGAATAATGAATAATGAATAATGAATAATGAATAATGAATAATGAATAATGAATAATGAATAATGAATAATGAATAATGAATAATGAATAATGAATAATGAATAATGAATAATGAATAATGAATAATGAATAATGAATAATGAATAATGAATAATGAATAATGAATAATGAATAATGAATAATGAATAATGAATAATGAATAATGAATAATGAATAATGAATAATAAGTACTGAGTAATTTATAATGAACTTTTAATAATATTTCATTAATTATGAATAACGAATAACTAATAATTAATAATGTATAATAAAGTATGATAAGACCTGAATAATGATCGAAAAAAAAATAATAGGGAAACTCTTACGAATATATTTTAAATATTTTTTTTTTTAAATTTAAGAATGTTTATATTTTTGCATATCATTCTTGGCAAGTTCTTTATTTACCATGTAAGAAATTCCTTTAAAATTATGCAGTAAAACAGTTTAGCTTCATTTACATATTTTTCTTCTTGTTGCCATGTCAAGCTTGTCATTTTATAAAGTAGGTGTATATTTTGCGTTATGGTTGCCATAGTTTTCCTTTTCATTTTTCTGTCTTCCCATATTTATGCTGCTCTCTGATCGGCTGCTTCTCAATGTTAACACCAGCTCCGTGGAAATTGTAAAAGTGAATTTTTATTGATCGATAAGATTGATTTATTAGATTTTACAGCTATTCACATTGCGGCATGAATGTGCTTGTGTGTAGGTTTGAATATGCCCGGTTATATAAATAGCTGCATAAATGTGTGTTTCTTTGTGCACTCAAATGTGTATGTGTCTATGCATAATGTGATTTTCCTCTTTTCTATTTATTGTTTAATTTTTCCTTGGAGTAAATTTCAGTTAAATGGGTTAAAGTAAATGTCATGACGGCCAGAGTTAGGTTACTTTTTACCGCCTTCTGGCATTAAACTCTGAGGCGTTTAGACAATTTATTGAAATTCGATATGGTTTTGATTTTATAATATTACTGAGATTTTACTTTTTTTTTTGGATGTGAGTATGAATCTCTTATTTCTTTGGAGTTAAACAGTTGTGAGGACTTGGATCTTCTGGCACTTAAAATATGGTTAAGTGCTGATGCTAGATAAAAGAAAAAGAAGTGATATTTAAAATGATGGTCGTCAGTATTTGTAAAATAGTAATTTTAGGAAAAAAAGATATTTGAGAATTAACTAAATGGAAAATAAAAATAAATATTTAAAATGTTGGAAAATTTTAGAGTTCATACTAAAACTGTGGTAGGGCGATACCCGAACGCGGGTTGTTATGGCCACCTAAGCAAGTAAGTAGTTACTCAAACTGTTGGTTCATCTTAACGATTTCGTTTTACCGATTCTATATTGTTTTACAAAATGCTATCAACTATAAAAGTTTTGTAATGATTATATTTTATGTTTATTTGTAGAATTTTTGGAAAAATTATCCCTCGAATTTATATTTCTTGAGTTAAGGCAACATATAGCTCCCCATGGCCGTTGGCGTAGATACACTCCAACGTGGTCAAATATCTGTCCCTGATCTTAATTTTTTGTCATTTGGAGGAGACCTGGAATGGAACTTAGTCCTACTTGGCTCCAAGTCCATTCGGGGAATATAAACTTTCCCGTCTATATACAGTTCCCATATAAAATTTTCACTATCAAGCGAGTTCCATGCAATAAAGCTATTATTGAGTTAACATTTCTCAACAACATAATAAATGTATTAATTTTTAGTTTTTAAAGGTGCGATGGCATTCCTGATGAACATTGAGCATAAAGAAACTAAAGAGGAAAATTACTAGGATCTTAGAAAATCACTGAATCAATGCTTGAAATTTTACAAAAGACTTGAAATTTAGCTCCAAAACATAGATTTTTTTAAATAGGTTATTTTAAGTGGGTTTAAATAATTTTTTTGACAATTTCCGCACTTTGAAGATGTTGAGTTGAGATGATGAAGTCATTATATTGGTACCAAAAATTATATGGAAAACATTTTAGTTTTCAACTATGTACTAAGGAACTTCACTTAGTTCTGTTTCAACCAATTGATGCCGGTAGTCACATTGCCATCTCATTTGCCGTTTGTCAAAATCACCGTCAAGTACAATCAGTGTCGGATTAAGACTTCTTGATGTCCTAAGCAATGCCCAAGCTTGTGGGCCCCCCTATTCACTAGTAAATTGGTATCGGTCTTTAAGTATTTTTAATCGTAATTTTTACAACGAGATAGATCATTACGTACCTTAGAATATGTACGAAAGTCGGAAGAGTCCACTATACGTTATATTACTCGTTAGGAGTGAGTAAATTTTACGTAGGTTAGTATTCTAGAGTTAAATTCGCGGAAAATAATTTTTAAGTTCAACTTTTTAGCATATCTGCCTCTATATATAATACTAGCAGGACCCAGTGGTTCGCGAATTCGGCAATGATCCAGTGCGGGGCAAATCACTGGAACTTATTTTATTTATGACATATGAATGAAACTGCTGCATTCCGATTTCTAAATCGGTATTAGGGTCTTGTGTATATGTGTCTACTAAATTTCTACAACGCTAATTGTGTTCTGATATTTGATCGGTGCACATAATTTTGTCGGCATCAATTATTTTAGTCAGGAATGAGAATTTGTGTGATATTTCTTTGTATATCTCACCTCTTATTCGCATCTCTGCATTCAATTTATCAATGACGCCATAAAAATTCATGACTTCAAATTGACAAATGACTTCAATCTCGGGCTGAGACTTACTTCATGAACTGAACCGTCAGTGGGTATTTTTTTCTTCGGGTTTAACGGGTGTCTTTAAATTTAAAATTTTCTTTTGCACTGTCTTTTAAATAATCAAAGCCACCTCGTAATTTTTCTAAAAAATCGACAAGTGATTTGTAAAGATTGGCACACGTGTGTAGAGTGACTTCTGGGTCTTTTAATACCTTCTTGACTTTTCGTAAGGTTTGCAAAATTTCGTCCCCCATGTCCAACAAAGGCTAAAACTCTAATTCCTGTAGTTTATCTGACAAATTACAATAAAACGCAATTTTCTGTGCGGCCGTCATTTTTCTGTAGACAATCGATAATCTCAAAGAGTAAATAATGATATATATTATGTAAGGTTTTGAAATTGATCAAAAGAGATAAACGCTTTTTTCAGAGCAAAGATATTTTATTGTGCAATAAGGTGTAATAATCAGTTAGTATTATTTCACAAAGTAATTCTGCGAGATAGTCAAAAAACTCATCCAAAACGCTTTGCGCATTGATCACGACATCGCTAAGTATATTGAGCGAGGCAAAACAGCCCAGCGGTAAATTAGACAGCAATTTTGAGAGATATCCAAATGTTTTATATGATCTCTAACATACAATTTTGTTCCGATTGTCACTAGTCCGGTTGTAAGTGAAAATGCTACGGATTGCGAGAAGCAAAAAACAAAAGCAAAAAGCAAAATGAAAAAATCAAGAATTCCTTCTTGAATTAAGAAAATAATCAGCTGGTAATGCTGACACGAATGTCAGCTTCTCGAATTAAGAAAAAATCGGCTGGCAATGCTGGCAGGAATGACAACATAGAAACTTTAAAATTTAAAATTCCATCAACACGTGCTTTTGCTAACAGTCATTTGGAAAATAAAAGTTTTGTTTAAAAAAATACGAGTTAAAATATACGAGTTTTGATATATTAAACTGTTAAAATATTTCAAAGTGTAATTTATCAATCAAATATACAATATTTAAAATATGTGTTATTTAAAAGTGTTCAGCAATATCAGGATGGATGGATTCAGCAGCAGAAATTTAAAGCGGCTTTCAAAAAAAGTAGGAAATTCCTAGAAAAAGAAGAAAAAGAAGAAGTGTGTCCACCAATTCAAATTCCTCTGGTAATGTAGAACTTCCCCTTGCTAGTGATTGGTGACCAGTCCAGAGCTGAGATGGGCTAAAACTGGAAGTAGCTGGGGTGTAAGCTACGAGGTCTGACCAAGGACTTTAAAACTGGTACCACGGGCAGTCAGCGGCCCCCGGTGTATGTCTGGCTTCTGCTGGCATATACTGGGCTGACTGGATTGGGCTGGCCCTTCGGGAAGTCTTCGTGGTGGCTGTGGTTTACCACCCATATCGCGAGCAGAGCTATCTAGCTCGGTGTGGTTTGCACTCTTAAACCGGGCGCCATACCCCTTAGTATGGAAGAGGTTTTAGATAGGCCTCCACCCTCACCAAGGGTTGCGAAGTGTCATCACAACATGGAGCTAATTTGGTACCTTTGAATCCTCAAAGGGGCGCTGACCGACGCCTTGTATCGGTCCCAATTGTTATGGAACAACGTTGAATTAAGCCTTCACGGCAGGTGTCAACGTTAAACACAACAAATCTATTCCCTTTGCTAGTTTTGATGTACCTGATGAGGCAGAGATTCCAGGCGCAAGTACTGAGAATTTTTTTAAAAACTCAACATCACCTGCTGGATCAGAACATCTCAGTGCAGGAAGTGAAACAGAACTATCGTGTGCAAGTGACGAGTTTGACTTGCCAACAATGCCAACTGAAGTAGAATTTGAAATAACCAATGTTTCATTAAAAGTCAAACTTGCCTCTTGGTATCGTAAATACCTGCCAGGAAGAAGATGTTCTTATGAGTTATTACAGATTCTTAATCCTGAACAGTTAGTTGTTCCTGTTTCGACCAACTCATTAATCAAAGAAAATGAAATAATAAGAAGAACCATTGCCCCTGGAACGTACTTTCATATAGAAAGAAGACATCATATACAATCGCTAAAATTCGAAATTGCTGAACTTGAATTGCAAGAACTACTTTTAGATTTAGGTATAGATGGGCTTCCACTATTTAAGAACTCTTAAACTTGTTTAAGGCCAATTATGGGACATTTTTATAATGTACCAGTTGCTAGTGCCTTTTTAATTCGGACGTTCCTTGGATAAGCCAAACCGTTAAATGTCTATAGTTATTTACACCGATTTAATGCACGAACTTCAAGAAATAAATTCAATCGGAATTTATATAGTTAGCTTTGCAGTTTTTATGTGGAATCGTAGGTCACAATTCATTCCATGGCTTTTCTAAGTGTGAACAAATTGGAACTCGCATAGAAAACACCACAAATTGTATGGCACAAGCTGGTTCTTTACGTACTGATGAAGACTTTTTAGTAAGAAAGGATCCCCTGCATCATCTGTCACTTTATGAAGACAATAGGTCTATTTTAAATGTTCATAACATCAAAATGGTGTCACAGTTCCCAATTGAGCCAATGCATTTATTGGACTTTGGTGTGTGCAAGAAAATTTTGACTTGCTTTGTTAATAAAAAAAAATATTTATTAACAAATTAACAAATAATGATTTGGATTTAATAACAAAAATCGTTAGCCAAGTTTGTTCCCTTCGAATTTAGAAGAAAGCCAAGGGGCTTAATTGACTTACCTCGATGGAAATCTATGAAATTTCGTCAGTTTGTTTTATATACTTCCATTATTGTTTTAAAAGATTTGCTGAACGAAGATTATTATTATCATTTTTTACTGTTTCACTGCTCATATAGAGTGCTGCTTTCTAAAAATTACTTTCTTCATGTTGTTGATGATATGTTGAGACATTTTGTAAATTATTTTGAAGTTTTGTACCCAAAAAAAATTTATATTCATATAACATTTAACATTCAAAATATGCTACATATAACAGAATGTGTTAAAGAGCATGGTTATTACATACAATGTTTCCACATTGGATATATCCGATGTCACATACAATGTTTCCTCATTAGATATATCCGACCTCACATATAATGTTTCTACTTAGGATGTATCTGCAGCCTATGACAAACTTATGCAAATGTAAGGTACAATTAAGCATAGGCTTAGGATGCATCATAATACATATATTGTATGTTAGAGATCATAGGTCTTGAGCCGATCCTGAGACATTGTTGACCTAAGATAGGTTTTGAGACGAAGCAATGTTGAGAAGGATCGTTCATTTGTTGCTGTTGTCACAGGTAAACTGCCATAACACAAAGCATTTGGTTGACATTTGGGAACACATTTATTGCAAATATCGAATGGTTCTAGTGAATTTTTGACGTCCTTTTCAGCAATGCGTTGATACCAAAGTTGAACTTCGTCCAACCAGATGTCTCGGTAATTATCGGGTAATATTGAAGAGCATGGTACAAATAGTTGAGCGCAGGACCCTTTATAGAAAGTTTTAATTTTTTAAGGAAGAGGCAAGCAAAATTCGAAAGATTATTGCGATGATTCTAAAATATATCTTGTAAATGTGTCAGAAACGTATAAATGTATGGTATGTAGATTGTTATACGGAAATAATCAATTTCTTCGTTAGTACGTTGAGTACATTTCGAAGCGAGCCTTGGCTTTCGCAGTTCATTGTCGTATTCTTCGCCAATTCCGTTCACGGTTTTGAAAATTTTTCTAAAGTTCTCCTCTGCGTTTTTCGTTTTCCCAACAAAATCTGTGTCTTAGCATCAGCCAGTTCGATAGCTTCGCCAAGATCCTGGTTTTCTATTTGAAGTACTCGAATCACAGACAAAGACATGGCATGTACTGAGCTCAAAATATGCATGCATATCTGCAAATGAAATGTATTTATACAAATATTTGAGAAAGAAATTAACGTGCGACATGAGAGTAGCTACGTCTTAAATTTTACTTAGAAATTTGAGGTCTTTATAGCTGAAATCAGTTGGAAAGGTAGAAATGTCTTCAAGGGACCGAATTACTGCTGGTTGTAAATGCATATAAGTTCCGACAGACTCATGTGGCTCTACCCAAGTAGGTATGATATGGGCATTCTGGCTCAAGGAGCCAAAGGAGCGCTTGCTTATCTCGTTTTTGCGGTTGCGGTTTTGTCCGTCTATGGTTTAGTTTATCTACGCCTCTGCCCCATCCCTCAGTCCCCCACCCCTCAGTACCCCAGTCGCCATCCCTCAGTCACCCGTCCCTCAGTACCCCATCCCTCAGTCCCCCCCTCCCTCTGGCCCTATCCCTCTGCCCCTGTCCTCCCGACCGTTCGTTTGCGGTTTTTGATAAGCAGTTGTATTAAATTTAAAATGTTTGTTTTTCAATGCTTGCCTTCTGCGGTTTTTTGATAAGCAGTTGGATAGCAGTTGTATTAAATTTAAAATGTTTGTTTTTCAATGCTTGCCTTCTGCGGTTTTTTGATAAGCAGTTGGATGTAATATAAGTTAACGCAAACAAACCCCTACGATGAAAATTAAAACCAGAAACAACAATCATTCATGCAAATAAAGCACAAACAACAATAATCAACGATATAACTGAAGCTAGCGCTTGACAAACTGCTGACGTAGCGTCTGCAGCTCTTCCGCCAACAGCAGCTTATCGCTTCGTTTTCGGGCAGCGATCACGTACGGATAGCTTCTAGTATTTTTCTGTTTAGTTTTAAGTTTAGTTCGAAATAAAGATTCAACTCATTCAAAGGTACAATTTGTTAATTTATACAAATTCTTGTCCGTTTGCGGTTTTTGATAAGCAGTTGTATATAATATATAATTTTAAACAATTTCGTATAAAAAGGGAGAGGATTTAGTCAAGTGCAATCATTGCTCACTAAATCAATAAACAGACAAACACAGGATAATCAACTAATAAAATGGACTCATTTAAATGCGACCAGTGTGAGTTAAGCTTTAATAAAAAGTTTAATCTAAACCGTCATGTGAGAGTTAAACATCAAAGTCAACAATCACAACATTTCAAATGCGATATTTGCATGAAGTTCTTTAATCGTAATGATAATTTAGTGAACCATATAAGGCAAAAACATAAATCATCTTCTTCAACACCAAATGCAACATCAACTATCTCAACATCAACAGCACCATCAACATCAACATCAACTGCATCTACAACAACATCAAATAATGTTCCAAATCTTCAGACGATTGCAGCAAATACTATTCCAAATGTCTATTGCAGCGCATGCAAAAAAGATATAATTTTAAAGAATTGGTCTTACCACATCAGGACTAACGCTCATAAAAAGAATAGCGGTGAAATAGTAAACGAGCATTTAACTAGAATTTCATCTGTATTTAATGAACGTATAGAATCATTTATATACAAAAATACCAATGAAGGTTTATTGATTCCCGAAGTGTTTCTAGATAACGCTAAAAAAATAGTTATACAAGCTCTTCAAGATATGTTGCAGAAACACACCAGCATTAAATTTAATATAGAATTGTTTTGTGAATATGTGAAAATGTGTGATAAGGAGATGACAATTGATATCAAATCTCATCAAACAAAAATGGTGATGATTCAACAATCAACAGACTTAAACTCAATTTTTGATGAAAATCGTAACAATTTAATAACAAAAATGTCAGAGTTTCAAGAACGTGACAGCGGTTGGACTCTCATCAGAATTTTGCACTTGGAGATTAATATTAATCAATATAAACCAATAAAAGGTTCGCAATATATTAAATTACCAAAAATGTTATTAGATAAAAAGGCTTGTATAAATGTTCAAAATAATGATGAGTATTGCTTTAAATGGGCAATGATATCAGCCTTGCATCCTGTCATCTCTAACACAAATAGATGTTCGAGTTATAATGTAGAGGATATTAAATCGTCTATAATACATTTGGAGAATGGTAAAACTCTTAACTTTGAAGGGCTTATCTTTCCGTTGAGAGTCAATGATATTAAAATTTTCGAGGAAAATAATCCGGAAATAAGCATCAATGTCTTTGGATATGATGAAGAGCTCAAGAGTATAGTTGGTCCCTACTATTTTACAAACCAGGAGAAGAGTACTCATATAAATCTACTTCTGCTCCAAGAAATTGATAAATTTCATTATGTTTGGATCAAGAACATTTCAAGGTAAATATTTTATTAATATCATGTATATAATATTGAGAGCATTTTTAATAATTTTCTTTGTTTTTATTTTCAGACTAATAAGAAACCAAGTGACTGAACATCATGCTGCATTGTTTTTATGTAATATTTGTCTGCAGCATTTAGAATCCAGCTACAAGTTGCAGCGTCATCGACAAGAGTGTAGCAGAATCGTCACAAAAGTTCCGGATGAAGAAAATAGTAAGGTTGCATTTAAAAATTTTAAACATAAGTTAGACATTCCTTTTGTAGTATATGCAGATTTTGAATGTTTTCTAACACCAGAAAACATTCAAAACTCAGGTTCAATAAGAACGGTTCAGAGTCACATTCCACACGCATATAGTTATTATATAAAGTGTAGTTTTAATAATTCTTTAGATAAGTTTAGAATGTATACAGGTGAAGATGCACCTATTAATTTTATTACAACTTTAGTTTCCGATGCTAAGGAAATTTATAATAATTACTTAAGTAAAGTTAAACCAATGAATTTTCTCACACCATTAGAGTTAGATATTCAAAATAATAGTACTGATTGCCATATTTGTGAAAAACCTTTTGAAGACGATGAGTATAGAGTAGCAGATCATTGTCATTTAACTGGAAAATATCGCGGACCGGCTCATAATGATTGTAATTTAAATTTTAAAATTCCTAAATTCATCCCAATCTTGTTCCACAATCTTTCTTCATATGATTGTCACTTATTTGTTAAAGAACTTTCAACGATTCCTGGTAGAATAAACGTAGTACCAATAAATAAGGAAATATATGTTTCCATTTCTAAACATATACATTTCGATGATGGTGATAGCGTTGAACTAAGGTTTTTAGATTCCTTTAGATTTATGGCTTCCAGTCTATCAAACTTAGTCAATAATTTATCAAACAGAGATTTTTATATTTTACGGTCTACGTTTAACGATGATGTCGAATTCAATCTCTTGAAGCAAAAAGGTATATTTCCTTATGATTATTTTGATTCAAAGGAAAAACTTCAAGAGGAATGTTTACCTCCGAGGGAAAAGTTTTTTAATAAATTAATCAATGAAGAATGTAGTGTTGCTGACTATGAACATGCACAAAAAGTATGGACAACTTTTAATTGTACAACACTACATGATTACTTAGAACTTTACCTAAAAACAGATGTTCTACTGCTTACTGATGTTTTCGAAAATTTTAGA
Organism: Coremacera marginata; assembly: GCA_914767935.1. Taxonomy (NCBI): domain Eukaryota; kingdom Metazoa; phylum Arthropoda; class Insecta; order Diptera; family Sciomyzidae; genus Coremacera; species Coremacera marginata. The sequence continues at coordinate 159,520,602 of OU612045.1, forward strand.
AAAGTATGTAAATCAATTTACAATCTTGATCCTTGTCAATATTATACAGCTCCCGGACTATCTTGGGGAGCAATGTTAAAGTACACTAAAATTGAATTAGACCTTCTAACAGACATAGATATGATTAAATTCATTCAAAAAGGAATAAGGGGAGGTATTGTACAATGTTCCAATAGACATGTTAAGGTAAATAATAAATATATAGATGATTTTGATGTTACAAAACCCTCAAGTTATCTCATGTATTTAGATGCCAATAATTTGTATGGTTGGGCAATGTCTCAATATTTACCTGAAGGAAAATTTGAATGGCTTGATGACGTATCAACATTTCAGTTACATGAGCATGCTAATGATTCTGATGAAGGATATATTTTAGAAGTTGATTTAGAGATTCCTTCTGCAAAGCATGACAAATATAATGACTTACCGTTTTGTTCAGAAAATAAAAAAAGTCCGATCGGTAAACATCAAAAACTTATAGTCGATTTGAATAATAAATCAAATTATATCATTCATTATGTAAACTTACAACAATGCTTACAAAATGGAATAAAACTTAAAAAAATTCATAGAATATTAAAATTTAAACAATCACCATGGTTAAAAAAATATATAGATTTAAATACTTTACATAGAACGCAAGCTAAAAATGATTTTGAAAAGAACTTTTTCAAGTTATTAAATAATGCTGTCTATGGTAAGACCATGGAGAATGTAGATAAGAGGAAAGATGTTAAAATTGTTTGCGAGTGGGAAAGTAGAGGAAAAAGATTGGGAGCTAGAAGCTTAATTGCTAAACCAAATTTTCATAGCTCTACAAGATTTACTGAAAATATGGTAGCAATACAACTTAATAGAATACATACCCTATATGATAAACCAATTTATATAGGATTTGTAGTTCTTGAACTCTCTAAATGGAAAATGTATGATTTTCATTATGATTACATGCTTCCAAAATTTAGAGAGAACTTAAGTTTATGCTATATGGATACTGACTCTTTCATCTATTCAATTAAGACTGAAGACTTCTATAATGATATTAAACCAGACATTAATTTAAAATTTGACACATCCGACTACAAGCCCAACAATCCTTTTGGGATAGAACGACAAAATAAAAAGGTGTTAGGTTTCATGAAAGATGAAAATAATGGAAAAATAATGAGGGAATTCATTGGTTTAAGGTCAAAAATGTATTCTATTAGTGTTGAGGGCGATAATGATATCAAAAAAGCTAAAGGGGTAAAAAAATCAGCTTTGATGTCTCTCAGCATTGATGACTATAGAAAATGTTTATTTGATAAGAAAATTTATTATGATAAAATGTTAACTTTTAGATCTAAGATTCATAAGATTTATACACAAGAAATTGAAAAAATTGTTTTAAGTTATTTTGATGATAAACGTTATATATTAGAAAATGGTGTTAATACCCTTGCATGGGGACACCATCGATTATTAAATAAAAATGTATTAAGAGGCTGAAAACTAAAAATAAATAGCAAAAAAAAAAAATATAAACAAACGAATTTCATATATTTAAAATAATTGTTTATTAATTAAAAGGTTATATCTTCAGAATAAATTCGCAATCTTCTGAAAGATAGTTCACAAAAAAATATATTAGAATCAATTACATTACATTCATTATCTATGGTTACTACATCTACTTTAGTAACGATTAGTTTTTTATACTGATCAATGAATAAAATTTTTGTTTCCGACATTGTGTCTCTCTGGACGCCATTTCCATCGTCCATAATCCTCACATTTTCTTCACAAAGCTCTTCAATATTTGGTTGAAGAGCCAATCTAAACACATCTGCAAATCGGGGATGTTCCCATAGATATTTAAAATGACAATAGTTATCGATATGAGAGTCCGTCGTTGCCAACCGAAAAGAAGGTTCCGGGGTGATGATCATGTAGTTCTCAGGATTACAATCAAATTCCTCATCCAATTCCATATTGTTAATTTCCATGTTTTTTTTTTTTTTTTTTTTTTGTTTTTTGTATGTTAACTAGGTTGAAACTGTGTTGTTTTTAAAAATTAGACTGCTTTATATAGTAAAAATTTTAACAAAATTCTATCAACAAAAACCGCAGAAGACAATTTGTTAGTTTACTAAGCATTAATAAAATAAAAATGTTTATACAACTGCTTATCAAAAACCGCAGAGCACAGTTCATTATTTTCCCAAACATTAATAAAACAAAAATTTTTATTCATTATTTTCCCAAGCATTTTTTTCCTTAAAAAATTTAAAACCGCAGAAGACAATTTGTTAGTTTGCTAAGCATTGATAAAATAAAAATGTTTATACAACTGCTTATCAAAAACCGCAGAGCACAGTTCATTATTTTCCCAAGCATTATTTTCCTTAAAAATTTTTATATGTTATTTAATAACAATTTATTGAAATAAAAAATGTTATATATAAAATTAAGATAAATCTTTTATTTTTTGTATTAGCATAAAGTGAACATACTATGTAAAATTATATTTTTGAAATAAAAATTTTAAACATAATTGACCACAAATAACTGTATTGTATTTTTGTTTTTGTTTATAGTTGTAATATATAGGCGGTTTTAAGTAATTGATGACCTCTTTGGGTGGTTGCAAGTCTCCAAAGCTGTCAAAATATTCCTTATATTTTTTATTTTTATAGTAAGCTACCCAAAGAGTACCGGGACCGTTAACATCATCTAAGTTAAGTATACCACATTCTTGAGCGTAAGGTTTTTTCGGTAAAGAATCTCTCATAAAAATCCCTCTAAAATGTTCAAGACATTTACAATATTTTATTAAATCGACATCGGTTAATGGTCTTTTGGGTAGCTTTTTCAAAAATTTTTTGGATGAGGACGTAAAAACAAACCATAACCTTGTTTATATGGTTTGAGAAATAGACCTTTACCCATAGCTATCGACTCCATATATCTATTGTGGCGAGTAGCTTCAGATAATTGTTCCTTCCCATTTTTTATATCATTTAAGACTTTTGCAACAGCTGATCCTCCAGAAGCTATACCACCAAGAGCACCTAGTGCTGTTAAAATGGGTATTAATGGTAAGACTCCACCAATTTTTGGAACTGGGATTACTCGTGGTATGTTAACTTGTGATTTTTTCCGTTTAAAACTTGATTGTATAGCTTTATGGGCTATTCTATATGCATCATTGAATGAATTTGGTTTCTTCTTTATTAACATTTTAACACCCTTTTTAACTGCTAACGAAAAGAGCTTCTTTCCATTCACTCTAGGTTTTTTATACTTTTTGCGCTTAGATTGCCTTCTTTTCGATTTACTTTTTTCCTTATTTCTCTTAATACCCATTCCAAATTTCACTTTTGCTTTCATTGCATTTGTAACGAGCCAAGCGTTGGCACGTTCCTTCAAATTACTATCTTTGGATGTAACTCTTTGCCAAGCTTTTTCAGATAAAATTTTATCAGCCTGATGTCGTGTGTTTATATCTTTTGATTGTGAATATGCAATATCGTGTTCTCTACAAGCAGCATCTAATGGATTAATGCCTTTATCACCTCTTTCCAAACGTTTTTGAAGTTTTGTTCCTGGTCCACAAAATTGATATCCTGGTAAATGAAGTTCAACTGGTAATGAATTTATTAAGTTGTTTATGAAACCATATCCTCTTTTCAACTGTTTCTGATGTGCACTATCCTTGTATATTATACCCATTTTCAAAATAAAATTAACATTTTGGTTGTGTTTGTAAAAGGAGAATGATGATTGTATTATATATGATTGATTTATATACCAATTAATATAGTAATCAAAATGCGATTAATTAAACAACGTATTCAGCTTAATGTTAATAATGCTGACTTTTTAAGTAATGATAAAAAAAACAAAATTGTTCACAGTCCTCTTTTACCAAATTCAATACGTGCTTTATTGGTTGGACCATCAAATTGTGGTAAAACTAACGTTATGATTAGTCTAATTGTAAATCCAAATGGTTTAAAGTTTAAAAACATATACATATATTCAAAATCTTTATATCAACCAAAATATGAATATTTGAAGAAACTGATTGCACCGATAAAAGGAATAAATCTCTACACTTTCTCAGAAAACGAAGATGTTATAAGTCCGGATAAAGCTCAACCAAATTCAATTTTCATTTTTGATGATGTTATTTGCGACAAACAAAGCACTATACGAAAATATTTTTGTATGGGTCGTCATAAGCAAATTGATTGTTTTTATTTGTGTCAAACCTATACAAAAATTCCTAAGCATTTAATACGTGATAATGCAAACATGATTATTATATTCAAACAAGATGAAATGAATTTAAAGCATATTTTTAATGATCATGTTATTGGAGACATGGATTTCAAAATGTTTATAAGGATTTGTAATGAATGTTGGAAAGAAAAGTATGGTTTTGTTGTGATAAATAAAGATGATACTATAAACAAGGGTCGATATCGAAAAGGTTTTGATAATTTCATACATATATAAAAATCACATCACCACCTGTTACACCTCAGATCAGTATCAGATATATACCAGATCGGTATCAGATATACACCAGATCTGATTTTAGACAGCACACAGAAACAATAATCATGAAAAATACAAACCTCAATGTTTTAACAAACCTTGCCAACACTCGGAAAATCTTAAAGGAAAAACTAAAGGAAATAAAATTAGGTGAAAAAGATCGAGTTGAGTTGCTTGAAAATACATTTCAACCCATTTCAAAACCATTGAATGAAATAATTGGAAAGCTTAATAAAGATGAACACAATGAATATAACAAAGAAAAAAAACACACTAACGTTCTTGCTAAACCCAAAAAAGAGAATATTGATGAAATGCTTTGGAATGCTATTGATGATGACCTACCACAACAATCCACTCAAAATGTACACTTGAATGTTGATCCACAATATCTATCAACACTTGACACAACAATGAATGATAAGAACATTTTAAAAAAGCGTAGTTCATTGAACAAAAATAAACTAAGGCATAACAAGCCATATTTGCATACAAACAAGATAAAACCCAACATTGAAAATGAATTAGCAAAGTCTTTAAAATATTATCAACGTTCGAACACCAAGCAGCCTGACATTCAAACAGTACAAATTGATAAAGACTTAAAAAATGAGAATTATGCTGATGTAGAAAACAAAGGCTATGTTAATTACAATGTGAAGTCAGAATCTGACTTCGATAAAACAGAGTCTGAATCTGACTTTGAAAATGAAACAAAACAAAGGGTTAAAAAACAAATTATTACAAAACGAAAAAACAAAGGATTACAACAAAATTTTAAACAGCGATTAAGAAATCTTCACAATAATAAGAAACGTTCGTTGAAACAAGAGAAATATGGTAATAAAATCTCCAAGTTGAGTACTAAAGTCAACATTCATGATATTGATAATGACTTAGTACCTGTTAGGTATGAAAAAACAAAAAATATTGTTAGCTCTAACAAAAGAGAAGCAAGAGATAAGAAATTAAAAATAAAAAAAGATGTAAAATTTAAAAAACAATTAAAAAATAAAATTAAAAAAATTTATCGTCCTGTTATATCAAACGAAATTCTCAACTCAAAAAATAGTAATAACAATAATAGTAATAATGAGAAAATTAACAATTTGATTGAAAGTGAAGTACAAAAAGAAAACAAAGTAAGAAGAGACATTGAAAATGATGGAGAACTATGGTCAAAATATAAACATTTTAAACGTAAAGCTAAGGATCAATTAAACACAGATTACAAACACCTTAAGCAATTACAAAATAATAGTGATACGGATATCGAAATAGAACGAGAAAATATAATTAAAGAAAATATTGATAATGATCGAGAACTATGGACAAAGCATAAACATTTTAAGCGTAAGGCTAATGATCAAATAAATATAGATTACAAACACCTTAAGCAATTACAAAATACCCGAAAAAAAAATTCTCTGCAACATAACATTCAAATACTTAAAGATAGTAAAAAATTGGATAAAGTCTATGGATTTAATATAGATTCATTGGGGAGATGGAGATATGGAAAAGAACTTTTAAAAATCCCTAATGAAAATAAAATTTCTGTTGGAAAATATAAATGGCAGATGACACCTGGTCTATTTGAATTAGTTTTTCATACAAATCCCCTTCATTTCACTAAACGGGATTTACAAAATTATAAAGACATTCTATTATCTACAAATGCTCATAAACGTAATTATAACTCAAATGATCAAATAAAAGGCACCAAATCGTATAAATATCAACGTATAATAAGAAAGATGTTCAATTTACCAAACGCATTGATACATGGAAAAGGTCTTAAAGTTTTAAAATCCATTAGCAATAAATCGAATTATGTATATTGGGATGATCCTAATGAATTAGTTGAACGATTACGATTACTTATATCATCATCAACTGCTGGACATAATAACCATAATAACGAAATAATATCCATCATTGAAGAGCTGAAAGAAGCTAATATAATTATATAGCTTAAAATGTATTCAAGTATTGATAAATTTGGTCATTCTTCATCGAAAGATAACAATAGCAAAGCAAATATCAAAGCAATTTTACGAAATACAATCGGTTGGAGTTTAGATGAAAATAAAAACCTAAATTTACATATGAAAAGAGTTACCAATTTAGGTTTACCAAATGATGATAATGATGCCATTTCACGTATATTTTTCTTTGAGAATCTAAATAAGATAACAAACATTTATGAAAAGAAAATAATAGATATAAATACTGTCATGGAGAATCTTAACAGTATAACAAATAGATTAGAAAATAAAATTAGAGATTTGAACGTTGCTCTGAATGATAACATTCGAAGTGATGTAGATTTAATTGAGGCAGCAATTGATAATCGAATAAAATCTGTATATAAGGAAAGCTTTGAAGAAGTTAATGATTATTTAAAGACAATTGAAGACTTCTTGTTTAAATATGTAGTCGGAAAAAATCAGCCTAATGTAGACGATGTTAAAAAATTAAAAATAAAATATCCACAAATAAAAGGTTTACAATAACGAGATATATGACAATGAATAATAAACGAGATATAGTTGAAGAACTGCATAAACAAGCACGGAAAAATTTTAAAAGAAGACATGTAATTATAAAAGGAATTGATGATTTATGGCAAGCAGATTTAGTGGAAATGATTCCATATAGTGATGTTAATAGGAATTATCGTTATCTTCTAACTGTTATTGACACATTTTCAAAGAAGGCATGGGCGGAGTCTATTAAAAATAAAACTGGAGAAAACGTTACAACCGCAATGAAAAATATTTTCAACAGAAGTAACCGTATACCAAAAAATCTCCAAACGGATGATGGAAAAGAATTTTACAATGTACATTTTAAGAGATTAATGGCATTGAAAGGTATCAATCATTATTCAACATTTTCAACTTTAAAAGCATCGATAGTGGAACGCTTCAATAGAACTTTAAAGGGAATGATGTGGAAGGAGTTTAGCTTTAATGGGACATACAAATGGATTGATAACTATAAAAATCTAGTTAACCAATATAATAATACATTTCATAGAACTATTAAGATGACGCCCAATGAAGTAAATTCTTCAAATGAAAAATTTATACTGAAAACTGTTTATAATAATCCTAAAATTTTTCATAAACCAAAATTTAAGTTAAATGATAATGTTAGAATAAGTAAATATAAACATACATTTGAAAAAGGTTATACACCAAATTGGACAACTGAAATATTTAAAATCAAAACTATTCAAAATACAAACCCTACTACATACATACTTGAAGATTATCAAGGAAATGAAATCAAAGGAGGTTTCTATGAATATGAATTAATAAAAACCAAATTTCCACAAACATATTTAGTTGAAAAAATTTTAAGAAAACGTAATAATAGAGCTTTTGTTAAATGGTTAGGTTTCTCTTCAGATCATAATTCTTGGATTGATGCAAATGATTTAATATAAATGTAATAATGTATAAGAAAAATATTTTAGTTAACTACTTAATGATTGTTCAACAACATGTCGTTTACTTTAACAATAAATGGAAATTCATCACAACTTGTTGCAAATTATTTTCCACCTATAGAACTTAAGCAAGATTATGTTTGTGGTTTGATTAGCTTCGACTCTTATCATTCTATTCCAAATGTGGATGAAGAAAACAATTTGTTTCATATTGGTGACAAGACTATTGTGATACCAATAGGAACGTATGAATTCACAGATTTATCTGAGAAAATTGTTGATGAATATGAATCATATAACTCTGGATTATTAGATATAAAAGCAAACTATAACACATTGCAAACAGAAATTTATAGTTCCAAGGATCCAATTTTCTTCAATAGAAGTTGTTCAATTGGATCATTACTAGGATTCAGTAACAGAATATTGAAACCTGATGTTAAAAATTATTCTGATAATCCGGTAGATATTTCTAAAATAAATACAATATCAATTGAGTGTAATATTATCAATGGATCATATATAAATGGAATAAATGTGCATACAATTCATCAGTTCTCCCTTCGAGTTAGTCCAGGATACAAAATTATAGAAATACCAGTTAATGTTATATATTTACCAGTTAACACAAAACAAATCAGCACTCTTGTTCTTAAAGTTGTAGATCAAGGTGGTAACCTAATTAATTTTCGCGGTGAAAAAATATCAATAAGATTACATTTAAAGCCTATATAAAGAATGATAGTTTTTAATAAAAAGCAATTACATAACAACCACTTCACTAGTCCACTAACAACAACAACAACAACAACAAAAACAACAAAAGAAGAATCAAATCTAAATAAAAAACCAATTATTAAAAGGTCAAGACATAGAATTTATTTAACTAAATCGAATAAAGAATTTTTAGAAAGCATTGGATTACAATTAAAAAACCAATATGAGTGACGTAATAAATGTTCTATACAAACCATTTTTCGACGAGAGTATAGTGAAAAAAGAATATCACAGCTATACATCATATTTACAATCATTTAAAAATGATGATGAAATACGTATACCAATACAAAACCAGGACTTGTATGTATTACCAAGTGAGAGTCTTTTGTATATTGAGGGATTTGTATCCAACAGCGATAATTCTATATCAAAAACTGTTAAACTCTTGAACAACTGTATAGCATATTTATTTGATGAAATTCGATATGAGATGAATGGGGTAGAAATTGATCGTACAAGACAATTGGGAATTGCATCAGATATGAAAAATTATGTATCACTTAATGCATTTGAAAGTATAAATCTTCAAAACGCTGGATGGTGTCCATTTGAAAAAGATAATGTTGTACTTAAAACGGGACATTTTAATTTTTGTGTTCCTTTAAAGACCTTACTTGGATTTGCTGAAGATTTTGATAAATTAATTTTAAATTGTAAACATGAACTGATTTTGATGCGAACTAAAGATGACAAAAACGTTATGAGTTCAACTACTACCACTGATAATCTTGTATTAAAGCTCTTGAATATCACATGGAAAGTACCACATATTCAACTTTCAGATGATTACCGATTAAAAATGTTAAAAACAATAAATAGTAAACTACCACTTAATATATCGTTTAGAAGTTGGGATGTTTATTATAATCCTTCTCTTGTTGAAAGTACAAATATTTTATGGAATGTGAAACTGGCAGGTGAAAATGAAAGACCTCGATTTATACTTTTAGGATTTAAAAACAACAATAAGTTCATACATTGTAACTTATCAGATGTAAAAGTTCATCTTAACTCTGATGTATATCCCTATGACGACCTCAACATTAGATTTGATCATAATCGTTACGCTTTACTCTATGATATGTATCAAAAATTTCAACAAGGATACTATGGACGTTCTCCACAACCACTTTTATCACCAGAAAATTTTGCTAGCATTGCACCAATAATTGTTCTAGATGTCTCTCATCAAAATGAGAGTGTAAAAGGAGGACCAATAGATATTAGAATTGAATTAAAATTTCGAACAAATGTCCCTCCAAGTACATCAGCTTATTGTATGCTTATTCACGATAAAATGTATGAATATATACCACTCACAAATGCTATTAAAAAAATAATTTAATAAAAAATACATACATGTGGTCTATATATAAGTGATCTGAAGACTATTTCCATTTATTTAACACAATGTCTGCAACTGTTGATGTTCAAGGTTTTAAAATCTACAATAATCGTTTTGTTTTTAAGGAGATAGCAGTTGTATTAAGTGAAGATGAATTCCACTGTTTCCACATAAAAGCTCCATTCGAATTCAAGGATTTATGTGAAGATGATCAACGTCAATCCAATTGGTTAAAATTAAATCATCATAATCTATTATGGGACTATGGAAGCGACTCATTTAAAAACATCCAAAGATATTTAAAACCTCTATTGAAAAATAAAAAAGTATACGTAAAGGGGACAGAGAAACAAAAGTGGATTGAAGAATTTTTAAAACAGCATGTTTTCAATATCGAAGATATTCCACAATGTGATGAAATTAACTTATCAATGTTGTATAATATGTATCCAAGAACATGTCAATGCCAATACCACTTCAACAACAACAACAACAAAACAAGGAAACAACGTCAAATACGATGTGCTTTAAAATCAGCATTACTTTTAAATGAATACATGTTATATAATAATCTGTATGATAAATAAATAAAAACTTGATATATAAAACCAACCAGATTAGATATTATCATCATTTTATACTGAAATTTAGGAACGTGTATATCTCTAAGAACAAAACATAAAATGAAATTTATTATATTTTTAACATTAATATTCTTTTTAAGAAATGTGTACAGTGTACCATTTTGGAAATTGGAAAACACTTCCATCCCTATTATAAATGAAAACTCTAAAAGTATTGAATTTAATTTAACTCTACCTGATAATAATGTCTTGAAAATTAATATATCATTATTGTTGTTGAAAGAAACGGAACCAATATATTTTAATGAACTATCAAGTACTGAGATAGAAAGAGAATTGTCTACAACAACAACACCAACAACAACAACAACAACAACAACTGTTAAATTTGAGAGTACAACTCAAGGAATATCCTCTAGACTTTTTAGTGTGGATGAAGCCATAGAAGCCTTTCGTAAGGATTTAATTACTAAAGAAAATGAAATTGGTGGAATTATTGATTCTAAGGCAGTATTTTATCGACATTTTAACCTTGAATATGAAAATGTAGATATTCCAATTCGTTGTACTTATGATAGTAGATTTGAAGAGAGAAGATTCTATAGCAAATATGAATTACTCACACTTAATATATATTGCTTTGAATATAATGATGAAATAAATCAAAATGATAATGAAACTAGACAAGAATTATATCAACGTTCAAATTATGCTATAAAACCAACAATCATTGATGTTAACGCTTATTATCAAACTCTTCATATGAATATACAGTAGTTTTAAAATAAAAATGTCTATTATCAAGGATATCTATAGTTTTTTAAAAAAATTTTCACATATCATACCGGAGGATGAAAAGGATAGGCTTATTAACATTCAAACGAAAATAGAATATAAAAACAATTTGAAAAAAATAAATTCGCGATTTGGCGAACATTTTGAAGACTGCCCGTGGTCAGATAATAATTGTAGATCTGGACCAGACACTTGTGGATGTTCATCATTTGCTCGCATGGAAGATGAAGCGAACAAAATTATTCAACTTTATACAAATATATATAATTTAAGTCGTTGTAAAAATTGTTCGTTTCATATATAAAAATAAAATTAACCGCAAAATAATAACAACATGAACTGAAAAGTATTTTCGTTATAAATAGTTACATCATAATGAAAGAACCTATTAGTTTAAAATCAAAAGTCACCTTACTTACAACTAAAAACTAACTAAAAATGAATAAGGATGCATTTTGGGGTGCTGACAAGGATGTGGATTTTTTGAGTGATCTTCAAACATATTATGAAAATTTGGATAAAGTGTTGGAGGAAACTAATAATGATGATGTTAATAAGAATGAAGAAGACCAACAAAACCACGATTTTGAGAGTGATTTTTTAAAATGTTATGAAGAAATACCAATTGATGATATTAAAGAACCTGCATTAAAAAAACTAAAAAAATCAATAAAACGTAAAAAAAGCCTTAAAAAACAACAACAACAAGAACAGCATAAAGACGCCCAGAAAAGCGTTGAAGAATATAATCAGCAAGAAGTTGAACCCGCTAGTTGCAGTAAACGGATTAAAAATGAAGACTTAAATATTATGAATTTCTTTAGAAGTGATGTATATACAATAACTGGACAAAGTTATCAGAAACAGTCAATTTTTGAAATAAATTTCAAAATTAATGAAGAAGTGACTAGACTAAAAGACATAATTCAACAATGGTGTAATGACGAAGTGTTAAATGATGAAACTGTTGACTTGATGCATGAAGCTACCTCTAAAATGGATATTGGAAGCGATATCGAATGGTTTTTTGAAGATAAATTCCTAAAGCAACTGATGGGAATTATTTATAAATATGAAAAAGTGGACACGCTAAAGAATATTATATGTAATAAAAAATCATTATATGGATTTGTTCAATTTATTGATAATAAATTTCATATTTTTAAGCGTAGTAATATTTTACATTTAAAATAAAAACATTAAAATATTTAATTTGTTTTTTTATTTACAACATTTTAAATTTATTGTTTTTCATCAGCGTTATAAAACTCAAAATCAATTTTGTTGTTGTTTCCAACCATCAATTTTTTAAATGTAAACGATCCTTTGTTCATCACCTCTAGAGTTTTATCCTTTAATTCATTGTAGCATTGTGGTAGAAAGATTACATTTTTTTCCAGTTCCAACATGATTTTCGTTCCAAAGATGGTGTTTTTCCGTTCCGCTTTCAGAATTCGTATTTGTTCATTTAGAGGGACATCAGACAGCCTTAAACAATGCTTTGCGAATCCTGTTTTTTGCTTCAATTTAATGTTGTTCAGGTCCTTTAATATTTCACTCATTTTAAGTGTTTATAATTTTTCTTTTCACGACTTTATTAACGTTTGCTTCAACATCAAAAAACTTCAAAAACTGAGTGTGATATGTTTATAAGTTTTCTGACTTTTTATAGTGTTTTTTCCATTAGAGCGCGACTTTTAAAAATCATTTCTAAATCATTAACATTATCGCGGTTTGTGGTTTTAATAAAGAAGAGTTTAAAAAATAAAATTAGTTTATAGTATACCTCTCACTTGAAACAAACAACTATGGTTTCTTCATTGGAATTAGAAAATTTCTTAATTAAATATGAAAAATTCATAGATCCCGATCATGTCAAAGCTTTTCAGGACATGATTACAGAAATGAGATCATCTCTTCATTTTAAATATTCGATTCATGGTTTACATAGGGTAGACTGTTGTTATGCTGAAAATTCAGATAAGGAAATGTATGACATTTGTAATTGTGTAACTTTGTGGTCACGATATCAAACTACAAGAAAAGTCTATAATTTATATGCAGCTATCTTCAAAGAACCACGATGGACTTCCTATTAGTGATAAGACATTAAGATTGTATTGTAACATGTATTCTAAATGTTTAATAAAAATTATTCAAAAAATATTTTATAACTGTTTTTTATATTTTATACAAATGCTTATCTAAAAAACCGCAGAAGTCATATCATTATTTTCCCACGCGTTGACAAACAAGAATTTGTATATTACATCCAACTGTTTATCCAAAAAACCGCAAACGGACAAGAATTTGTATATTACATCCAACTGCTTATCAAAAAACCGCAGAAGGCAAGCATTGAAAAACAAACATTTTAAATTTAATACAACTGCTATCCAACTGCTTATCAAAAAACCGCAAACTGTTTCTTTCTGTGTAATAAAATGTATTTTAAAAAATATTGCACAACTGTGTTTTTCATTTTCTCAACCATTGATAAAAAAGAAACTTTTTATGCAGCTTCTTATCGAAATAGTTTTATACATTGTATTATGCAGCTGCTTATCAAAAAACCTAAGGAAGCAATTTTTTATTTTTTTTTCCGAAGCAAAAACTTTTTATATTTTATGCAACTGCTTATCGAAAAAGTCTTAAACATTGTATTGTGCAACTGTTTATCAAAAAACCTAAGGAAGCAATTTTTTATTTTCCAAAGCATTGAAAAAAATTTTTTAATGTATTTTAAAAATTATTGCACAACTGTGTTTTTCATTTTCTCAACCATTGATAAAAAAGAAACTTTTTATGCAACTTCTTATCGAAAAAGTTTTAAACATTGTATTATGCAACTGTTTATCAAAAAACCTAAGGAAGCAATTTTTTTATATTTTATCGAAAAAATTTTATACATTGTATTATGCAACTGCTTATCAAAAAACCAAAGCCAAAGCATTGAAAAACAAAACATTTTTATATTTTATGCAACTGCTTATCAAAAAACCGCAGAAGGCAAGCATTGAAAAACAAACATTTTAAATTTAATACAACTGCTATCCAACTGCTTATCAAAAAACCGCAAACTGTTTCTTTCTGTGTAATAAAATGTATTTTAAAAAATATTGCACAACTGTGTTTTTCATTTTCTCAACCATTGATAAAAAAGAAACTTTTTATGCAGCTTCTTATCGAAATAGTTTTATACATTGTATTATGCAGCTGCTTATCAAAAAACCTAAGGAAGCAATTTTTTATTTTTTTTTCCGAAGCAAAAACTTTTTATATTTTATGCAACTGCTTATCGAAAAAGTCTTAAACATTGTATTGTGCAACTGTTTATCAAAAAACCTAAGGAAGCAATTTTTTATTTTCCAAAGCATTGAAAAAAATTTTTTAATGTATTTTAAAAATTATTGCACAACTGTGTTTTTCATTTTCTCAACCATTGATAAAAAAGAAACTTTTTATGCAACTTCTTATCGAAAAAGTTTTAAACATTGTATTATGCAACTGTTTATCAAAAAACCTAAGGAAGCAATTTTTTTATATTTTATCGAAAAAATTTTATACATTGTATTATGCAACTGCTTATCAAAAAACCAAAGCCAAAGCATTGAAAAACAAAACATTTTTATATTTTATGCAACTGCTTATCAAAAAACCGCAGAAGGCAAGCATTGAAAAACAAACATTTTAAATTTAATACAACTGCTATCCAACTGCTTATCAAAAAACCGCAGAAGGCAAGCATTGAAAAACAAACATTTTAAATTTAATACAACTGCTTATCAAAAACCGCAAACGAACGGTCGGGAGGACAGGGGCAGAGGGATAGGGCCAGAGGGAGGGGGGGACTGAGGGATGGGGTACTGAGGGACGGGTGACTGAGGGATGGCGACTGGGGTACTGAGGGGTGGGGGACTGAGGGATGGGGCAGAGGCGTAGATAAACTAAACCATAGACGGACAAAACCGCAACCGCAAAAACGAGATAAGCAAGCGCTCCTTTGGCTCCTTGAGCCAGAATGCCCATATCATACCTACTTACCCATCTAGTTTTACAAAATTTTTTCAATTTCCTCAACCGATCTCTTTTCAGCTTATCATTTTCGACAGCATCTTGAAGAGCCTTTGGTGTTTCGCGATAATGAAAAATTTATGAGAACTCCTAAGCTATTTGTGATTTCTGATATATTACACTCAGAGGCGACCGCCAAATTAAAGCTGTGAGCAGCGCAATGCGAGTAGAATGCGAGTGGATTAATTTCACTGACAACAGCTTGGGCTCTATGGAACTCTTCGCTAACTACTCTTTAGCCATCATATCCTTGTCCAAAAGGATATGTGCAATTGAGTTCAGAAGATTTCAGGAAATCGAGATAAGAAGCTCCAATTCCATTACCAGTTAAATCTGAAATAGGGAGAAAGCACAAAAATCTTCACAAATTATAAACTTGCCATCGCATTTATCCAAGTATCGACTTCAAATTAAACTTTGTTCTATTAATGCAATGTCTGGCAACTTATCTCCAAGAAAAAAAAGGTCCATCGATTTGTTTACACGATCAATATTGTGACGGAGGATAAGATTGAAGTGAAGAAGCAAACATATCGTCCCTTATCTCACGTAGTATCGTATCTGATTTTACTTCATTTTACAGGGGAGCAATTTTAAGAATTTGAGCGATTTTAAATTACTTTTTTTCTGTTAAATTTGACAATTATATTTATCTAAAAGTATTTTTGTATAGAACAAACATTTGTTTTATATATTAATATTAATTTTCATAAATTTTGATATCATGGAATTTGTAAAAAATACTTAAATCTGATAAGATAGTACGTGAGATTTTTTTATGGGTCTAATTTTACGAAACAGAGAAAAGCTATTAAAAGTTAGAAGAAAATCACAAAAACTTGATTTATTTTATTTAATTTTTGCAACAAAAAAGCATAACCAAATCCAAGATCAATTATTAATGAATAAAATACATTGAAAATGCAACTAAAAAGTAAAACAAAATTAAAATACATTACTCAGAATCAAGAGACCTATAAAATAGTTGGTGTTCCGCACTCCTTATTATTGGAGTATCACCAGAACAAAGTGACAACAGATCATCATATTTTCCTTTTGGAATTTTCAAAGATGTTTCGTTAAGGGGGTCTTCTCATTGAGCAACTTTTTTTTTTTCAACTTTTTTTTTTGCATTTATTTATAGCTTGGGTAGTTGTGAATATGCCCCTAAAAGGATTTTTAGAAATTCGAAATACTTTAGAAGATACAGCCTTTTTTGTGAAGCAAGGTCTGATGGACAAGAAGGTGATGGAGGTAATAAAACCAGCTTACGAAGCGCTGTCGGCAGATAATTTGCTTGAAAGATGCCTTGGATCTGAAACTGAGAATTCCAATGAGTCCTACAATTCTGTTCTTTGGTCACTTTCGCCCAAACATATCAACTCAGGCGCACGCACCATCGAAGTGGCCAATTTCATTGCAACGTGCCTCTTCAACGACGGTTTTATACCCATACTTAAAATTATGGGTTTGATGGGTATTGCGATTGGCAAAAACGCATACGAATACGCACTATCTCGCAATGAAGACAGATTGAACCGGTCAGAGACTCGAGCTGCGGCATCATCAAAAGCTGGCAGAACGGCTCGCAGAGCAGAGAGGGCAGCAGAAAGCAGTTTCTACGAAAAAGAGGAAGGTGGCCTGTATGGAGCTGGCATCGCCGACTAATATTTGTAAGTAAAAATTGTCAGCTCTTTAAAACTGCATTTAAACATTTTTGATTTTTTTTTTTTTTTCCAAAAAAATTACTTCAAACTTTAAACGCGTTTATCTCGAACCCACGTTTTTCGAACTGGCGGCCATGATATCTCCAGTTCAACTGAACCGATTTTCATGAAACAAAATGGAATCGACGCAGAATTGTCACCATTCTTCGGTGAACCTCGACCATAATTTTAAAAAATTTTTTACTATTTTTTTTTTACACTAAACTACAAAAAAAAAACCCGAAATTGAAATTTTTTTTTTGAATGGCCGCCATTTTGTCAAAAAAAATCACAAAATTAAGCTTGAGGTTCACCCAAGAATTACATCTATACTGATTATAACCCCGTTTTTTTTTCATTTCAGACGCTCCGGAGACACGGAATCGTGGCCGCCGTGACGACACCTTTTTTTTTCACCACCAACTTTGAAGTCTCATTACTTTTTGAACAGCCCACGTATCGAGGCAAAAAAAATTTTTTTATTTACTTTGAACCTTTTGTAATACAATAAATAAAAAAAGTTTTCAATTATTCTTTGCGTTTTCAAATAAGAATTTTTTTAAAAAGAATCCAAAAAACGGGTTTTGAATGAGAAGACCGCCTTAAGTCGTTTCAAAGTGACCTTGCCGATTTGGCGCATCAGAGATATTGAGCGATACTCTTCGTCTATGTGTTTATATATAAAAAATATTTTCGTAGGATTTTCTTTAAAAAGTTTAAATTCTACCATTCGTGGCCAATTCACACCATCCCCTTGATCATCTTTTCTCACATTTAGAATTCTTAGATCTTTTGATATGGATTTAAAATCAAAAAAGTCCGAATGAAGTAATGGATAAACTTTGTAGGGATGCCTTATCCTTGCGAATTGAAAAGCTGTATGAAGTTGACTGGGAACTATAACGTCGCCAGCTTTTGAAATGGCATGAGCAATGGCACTATGAGCAGAATCACCTTCGCTTTGCCCATGATTGGCTTCAAAAAATCGAAGAGAAATTTCTCGAATGCTTTTAGAGGTATTTAAGAAATATATCATCATGGCTGGCATGATTGAGTTGTGATTTTGACCAGCGCAGCCATCAGAAAAAAATGCAACTTCCTTAACTATATTTTCGTCATAGTACTGTAGAGTTTTATATATAGCTGAAGCTATTTCAGATGATCGTCTCTTGCTTTGGCCCTCGTGCCAAGAATAACAAAAAACTTCTTTATCCGCGAGATTATAGACTGTAAAATTGTACACTGAAAGACGTCTTTTATAAAACAGAGCATTTTCTTTGCAAATAGGTATACTCATCACCTGCTGTAAGTCAAATACAGCTGCCAAAATTGATTGATCATCCTCAGCCTTTTCTTTAATTTCGGATTTTAATTTTCGTACCTCTCTTTAGATATTATATGAGCTTGGAACCTGGATTCCAATTTATTTTTAGTTTCTACGTCCCCTTGCCGATATGCCATGCACAAAGAACACTGATCTTTTTTTGGCCGCAAAAATGACAGATTTTTTGTTTTAAAGATTCGCCGATATGTTGTTAAACTTGCAAATAAATTATTTCCGCTTTCTTCAATATACATATTGTACATTTTGCGCAATGTAAGATCTGGATGCAGGTACTCTCTTGTAGTTTTTGCACGGCAGTAGTGAGACTCAACGGATGGAAATCGTTTTATATGATTTTCAATGGCAAACCTAACTTCTTTTTCATTCAAAGATTTCACTGAAGACAGTTGCCGGCCACCACGTTTTTCTTCCTCAAGAAAACCATTTGGATTTTGTTTTTTAAGTGCTGTTTTCACAATCTGTTCTGATATACCTAACATATTTAGAAACGTTTTTTTACATACTTTCACCTTAACTTCGTTATGGGTCAAGTAGTAGGTATTGGTGACCATGCGCCTTTGCAATTCGGTTTGAGAAGATGTTCTCTTAACGTCCGCAGTTTCAACATGAAGAGCAATGAAGCTCCTTTGTTTTGATAGATCAGCTAGTGAATAATAGTTTGAAAAAATTGCACTCTTGCGCTCCTCAGTAAAGAGGAAACACTGTTTACTTATTTTTTTGCAGTATTCTAAACCACATGAAGGACCTATTTTTCTTGCAGGAACTACTTTTTTAGTATTAACACTTACATATTCCTTGCCTGAGTTTCTTAGCTTTTTAGCGAGTTTCTGCTTGTTAACACGAGGCAACTTACTCCTAAGGGGCTCACTAGGGCCGCCTTCTACTTGAAAGTTTTCTGGCTCATCAGCGCAGATTGAATCCCTTGCAGATTGTATTTTTCTGAGTGTTTTTCTACCAGAGCTTTGTCGTCTGTTATTAAGGCAAAAATTTAAGAAACCCTCATTCGCGTATTCCGAAATGTGGTATTGGCATGTGTCCCACAATTCGAAATGGGTAAAGCAAACCAATATTTGGCACCTTCCACATGCACTAAAAACTTCGCGCTTGCATCCTTTTATTTCGCACGTCTGCGTATAACTCTGATCGTTTTCCGAATCAGAAAAATCTTCACAAAATTTTTCACAAAAGTCGGCAAGTGGAATAATATCGGACGAGTGCCAAGAATCATCAAATAAACATGGCTCTGTCTCTCCGTCGCTCATTCCTAAGATTTATGTGAAGATTGACATTTGCAGTTAATATTTAATAAATTTGCTCTTACCAATTTTTTTTTAATAAAAATAAGATGATTTAGTTAATACAGAATATTCAAAAACACAATTTTTAAATTATTTGGCACACCAGTCAAATTTGCACTTAGAAAGATTACTTTCTGCTTTAAAATAAAACGAAAGAGGAGAAGAAGTAAAACAAAACAGAAGAAAAATGTAGAAGATCAAACTTATGTTACCGTTACTTTACAGATGCGTCTATAAAAATAAAAACCGAAATTTTGTTTTTTTGAAAATACACACTGCGTCGTTTACGATAGTACGTGAGAACTTTTTTTATGCAAAATGCAGTGACGATAGGTGTGCAGTACACAAAATGTTGACCTTATACTTAAAATATAGGTATAAAATTTTGTGGAAAGATGCAACAGCATTGGATTAATACAAATTCATTATAATCTCAATTTCGACAAAATGTGGGTTACGATACTACGTGAGATAAGGGACGATATGTTCGAAAGAATGCAGCTAATGCTAACATCTTTGCAATAATTTGGGTAAATTTTATATTGTTGCAGTGCTTTCTCAATACTCTATCATTATCAATATACAATTTTTAGTAAACATTTTTGTGTAAACATTTTTGTGACATGCAAAAGTCACAATACACAATTTTTAGTAAAGACTTCTGTGCAAAGACCATCAATGGGAAGCGGGGGAGTTTGAACCCCAAAACCTGAATGCGCAAGAGTCTGAATTAGGTAGCGTAAACTTTATTTATTTAAAAAAGAATATTAAAATTTCGTCTTTACTTTAATGAGATTAATGAAATTAAAATCCTTTAAACAACTTAAATTTTCTATGACTGGCTAGTAAACAACGGATTTCTACTGATTTTTGTTAAGTAACTGTCTAAAGATAATTTAAGCGTTGTCGTTTGCAAATTTTCTACACAAAAATCTGTACAAAATTGAAACACTGTTGCATTAAAAAAAAAAAAAAATAGTCTCGATTCTAATAATCTTTTTATTCAACTTTAATTTGCACCCAGTTTTGCGTAGGTATTTCGTCTTGATAAAAGTTACGACAAAACACTGATGATTTTTGACGAAAAAATTAAGGAATTTTTAATCCTTTAAAAGCTAGTTAAGAGGAGATCATTTATGACTCCCTTTCGCACTCCTTTGCGAAGTCTTTTATTTTATATTGCATCAATTTAATGAGAACTAAAAATATTATTATTAAAAAGACTTAAATCAATAAATATAATTCAAAATTAAAATAAATTCCAATTCCATTTTAAGCATTAAATTATTCAAGCGCTGAACAGAAGAAAGTCGCTTGTCGCACATTAAATCTTTTTGTCGCTTTTTCGCAAGCCTCACAGACTAACGCTTGTATTTTTTTTTATTTTTTTTTTTTCTGTTTTGGTTTGTCTTTTGCCATCGTTGTATGTAGTAGTATTTCGCGGAAATTGCGAGGTTAAACTAAAATCACTTTAGCTCGAAAAGCTCTTAACGCACTAAAATAGAAAAACAAAACAGAAAAAAAAACCAACAACAAACCAGCAAAAATAGATAGAAAAAAAAAATATATCCACTCAACTGGTAATCATCAGCTTTCCATTCTCATCATCATAATCATCAGCGTCAACAACATCGAAATGTGAATTCAGTGCGAAGACATCAGAGCTATTGAAGGATGATGATGCACTGCGTCGCTTCATGTGTGTGAGCTAAATGTACGGATGAATAATTTTGCTGCTGCTTCTTCTTCTTCTTCTACATCCTCTTCGTCTGCGTCTTGTAAAACTACGAAAAATCTTTCTACTTCATCTACGCTCGTATTGGCAGAGATTTGTGTCTATGAGTGAGTGCGTGATAGTGTATGTATGGGTGTATGTGTATGTTTCCCGCTGAAGCTTTTATTTAGCGTCTGCTGAGTAAAGCGTTCCTTTTTTTTTATTTTTTATTTTTTATTTTTATGTCCTTGCATCAATTTCTTTTTTTTTTGTTTTTTTGTTTTTGCAAAATTTATTTTAATATTTCGTTATTTGCCATTTTATCCTCGATTTCATTTTACTTACAAGATTTATCTACATTTACAAAATTTACTAGAGTGAGATAGATGAATATTGTGAAAAGAAGCGACATATAGGTTGTTTAGTCCTGGCAAATAGAATCTTTATAATAATTTTTCGCTTCATATATAATTGAGACAAATGACGAATTATTGTGAATTCAGCGAGTTTCGCTGCTTGAATGAGATGACGAAATGCAAAGGATTTATCCTTCTTATCTTCTCTATACAGAAATATTGAACAAATTGAATTACATATGTTACAGTTTGTGTGTTGTGTGTGGAAAAATTGTGCATATATAACGTTGCTGCTTAGTTACATTATCCTTTCAGATGAAATTTTAAGAGTTAGAAAATATCTTAAAGAAACCACGAATTTCAGGCTTAGTCAAAGGAACACTCAAAAAAAAATTCTGATAGGTGAATATGACAAAAAGATTTTGTAACTTGTTAACAAAACGATTATTTAATTGGAAAAAATTTCATCAATTTTTTATTCATATTGTCTAAATATTTCTTATGTTAACAAAACATTCTCATATTCACAAAAGTCTGGTAGCTGAATTTAACGCAAGTATTTTGCTATTGTTTAATCCCGCTTATCCAATATCATCGAGTTTGGCTTGGAATAAGAGTAAGTTTGGCTTTTGTAATAACATTTTGTCAATTTGAATAATGAATTTAGTCACGTTGAAGAATATTTTTTTGATATAAAAAATAATTTAGTCATATCGAAGAATATTTTTTCGAAATGAAGAATATTCATATTGAAAATTCATATTGAAGAATATTTTGTTAATATTTTTTTTTTTTTTAATTTTATTTATATCTGCAATCTGTCGTTAACAATAGACAATAAGCAAATAAGATTATTCTAATAAATTGACATAAAGTTATGCATTTCCATTGAAATAAATAACAACTGTTTGGACCTTATCAGTGTGGCTTTCGACCTGGTATGTCCACCATAGACCAGATTTTCACGCTACGACAAATCCTGGAGAAAACCCACGAAAATCAAATTGACACACACCATCTCTTTGTCAATTTTAAAGCTGCGTTCGATAGCCCGAGAAGGGATTGCCTATACGCAACAATGTCTGAGTTCGGTATACCTGCAAAGTTGATTAGACTTTGCAGAATGACCTCTCCGAAACCTTCAATACCGAAAGAAGTTTCTTAGCAAAGCGATCCACTGTCTTGCGATCTCTTTAAAATCGTCATGGAGGGGATCGTACGAAAAGCCGGTGTGCATCATAATGGCACCATTTTCTATAAAGGTGTCCATCTCCTTGCGTACGCTGATGATATTGATATTGTTGGCAGAACCAAGAGAGATGTTACCACTGCTTTAGCCGCTATCGAAAAGGAATCAGCCAAAGTGGGTTTGACGATAAATGAGGGTAAAATAAAGTATATGCTGTCCACAAACAAGGGAGCGCGGCGTTTAGACTCCCACGTTTCATCCGGCAGCTATAACTTTGAAGTAGTCAAGGAGTTTGTATACCTTGGCACCGCCATTAATTCCACCAACGAAATCAGCCTGGAGATAAGGCGAAGAACAATAATTGCAAATAGGTGCTACTACGGGCTCAGTAGGCAACTAAGTTCCAGAGCCTTCTCCCGATCGACAAAACTAACACTCTACAAGACGCTCGTTCTACATGTGCTGCTTTATGGCGCTGAGGCATGGGTAGTTTCGCAAATTGACGCAGCCGCTCTGGGGGTGTTCGAGAGAAAAGTTCTTCGCAAAATCTTCGGTCCTGTTCGAGTCGGCGATGACTATCGCATCCGAATGAACCACGAGCTGTATGAGCTCTACGAAGACATTGACGTAGCTCGGCGTATAACTGTGCAGATACTACGCTGGCTGGGTCATGTCCATCGTATGGACGGCGAAGCTCCAGCGAAAAAGGTGCTCGAGGCGAGGGTCGCTGGTCGACAACGAGGGAGACCATGCCTCCGAATGATGGACCAGGCTGAGGAATCCCTAACCGCACTTGGTGTATCCGATTGGAGAAGGCGCGGGCAAAACGGAGGCGCCTGGCGAGAGCTGATGAGGTTGGTCGAAGCCCGGACACGGGTTGTTACGGCCACCTAAGTAAGTAAGTAAGTAAATTAATTTTAACAAATTTTAGTAAATTCAACAATTTACTAAAGAGTGAGAAAACATACCTTTTACTCAATTTTTGTGTTGACAGAGCTATAGTAAAATCTTATAGAAAATATGTTGTTAGAATGTTTTAACCTTTTTTATGGGTGTATTTTTGAAAAATGTATCCTTTTAAAAAAAGTTTCAAAGTATCCTTAAAGCTAGCCGTCATTGTATTGAAAATGATAGACTACATCATTATTCCAACGTTTCTTAAAGAGGAAAATATCACGTTTTGATCTCAAAAGTCTCATTTGTATTATTTTTCCATAACTTCTGGACGCTATGGTTTCAGAAAAGTGTGTACCTTAAATAATTTAAAACTTTGTTATGGGATTTGAAAAAAACCCGAATAGAAAACAGAATTTAATATTTTATATAAGCATACACTAAATGAAAATGTCAACAAATTCGGCTAATTCATCATTGCTTTAATATCAATATAAAAATTATATGTTTCGGCTCAATTTTGTCCGATTATTCATTGAAGTCACTAAACAAAAATAAAAAAGCATAAAGTAAATTTCTTCCATAACATTAAATCAGAAAATTTTAAATTGATTTTCATTTTAATTGAACTTTTCAAAAATATTTCCTCGACATTTCATTCAAATTGAAAATCGCATAAATTCATAGAATATCACGCCTAATTGTTTTGTCACAAAATGTTTTGAATATGCAAAATGTTATTTTAAATACATCCGCTATTTTATAATCGCCTTATATAATCGCGATGCTAATCATAAATTTAAAGTGCGAAACAATTTCACAAAATAGATTTTAATTTTAATGCATTGTGATGTGATGGCATAAAAATAAGCAATTATGACTGGAATAAACGAACTATTGAGCAACGCCCATAGCTAAGGCTTCACGGCGTGTCATTATTGAACCAGTGTTGCATAGAGTATTACACACATGCCGCTATTAGTGTGTGTGTGTGTGAGTGTGTGTGTGGGTTGCGGCATGCTATTTAGTTTTTTGTCTTTTTTATGGTTGACCAAAATGCAAATTTTAAATAAAATCGTTGCGTTTGATTTTTTTTTCTCTTTTTTTTTTGTGGCGCTTCATGTTTTGTTTTGTGGTTAATGTTTGATGTCTGAATAGAACTCAACGCTTCGATTGATTCCATGGATAAACAACGGTTTTTGTGGTTACAATGTATTTTGGATACTTTGCGGTTGGCCATGTTTATTATTGCTACTGCTGCATAATTTTTTCTTTTTTTTTGTGGAGAGTGTAAATATTTTTGTATTTTTGAAAATTCAACCAGGACTAGCATGTTAAATATGTTAAATATTTGGATTTATCAGATAGCTAATTAATGTATTGAAATTAAATATATGTGTGATTCTACGTTAAGAGGATTTAGCGGTGGTTAAATCAAAAAACCGTAGGTTAGTTGAACATTTTGCTGAAAACGACAAACATACATTATAATAAACAACGTTTACTTTGTAACCAGTAAATTACAATACTTAAATTAACATATTTTAATCATAAATGCATGTTAATCTTGAATAAAGTATCTACCCTGGCCAGCCCTTTACTATCTCGCAAATAAGTCAGTGTATTTTTATACATTTCTAATTGATTAGATATTTAAGCATCATTTATTTCATAAAGAAACATTATTAATAAGGGTAAATATTAAAAAAAAATCAAGTTACTTTAATTTTCGATTAAAAAAAATTCGCAATTTTTGTCCCCCGTATTGTAAGTCTCCTACCCTGGACGTTTTACGTCCGTTAAAAAATGTCGATAAAGTACTTGTCGTTACAATTTTTAATCTCAGAACATTCACTTGTGATTTTTGAAGTGAAGTTGATAACAAACAAAGTTCGATCACGCCACTCAGCATATGCGGATGTGTCGGTGAATGCAGTGTCTAAACTGCTAAGTTTTATTTCTTTATTATTAAAGTATAACTTTGCTTGAAATGTGTGGTAAAAACGTCTCTTCCCTGCCTCTAGAGATGCCAGGGTAGAGACCATAAGTGCAAAGTAGATACGAATCAAGAATAATATATAAAGAATGGCGCATTCAAGTGCGCAGAAATGAAATATACTGCGCATCTACATCACGTGTGCTTGTCAACCTATGTTTTTGTTTTTGCAAAACTCATTTTTTTGATTTTGTTCACATTGAGTCTCTGACCTTCATGTTGCTACTCTATATAGTATAGTATAGTATAGAGTAATCAGAATCTCCCCTGGTCCCATAAAAAACACGTGAATATGAATTAATTGACTGGCTATCTTAAAGTAGTATACAAAATACTTGATTACTTGGTACAATTTCGGAATAAGACATATTTTAAAATATTTATACCACACTGCCTTTCCTTCAGACAACCTCTTAACGTATAATCACCTATATGGTATAAGTATTGTGAGCCGATGCACTAAAATTCTAGCCTATAGCGAAGGTTTGGCTAATAGTGAAAGTTTACAAACTTTCTTGAATTCATATTTAAGTTTTATAATTTTGCATTCGGATAAGAAATTTACTTCAAAAGATTTTAATATATTTTTTTCTATATTATGAAAAAATCTTAGTATATTCTCAAAAAAAAAAAACTAAAATAAATAAAAAAAAAAAAACTGTAAATCAAATTTTTCATCTGATCTCAATAAACATTGTGGCGAGGGGTGATTCGATAACGAATCGCTTGTGAATCGTTTTTTTTAAAGTTTTCGAATAGTTTCATACTGACTTCATCAGAGGTTGGCTTGATGATTAAAGAAAGATCCGATTAAAATCATGACTTTCCTAAACTCCATTTAAGATGTTTTGAAAAAAAAAACAATTTTTTCCGACTTTTCAATATACAAATTTAAAAAAAAAATTTTTTACTATCTTTCTATTCTTAATGCGTCATTTAAGCGAATATTTGTTTTTTAAATTTTATGTTTTTTTTGTAATTTTAAGTGAAAAAAACTTTAATATAAATTTTCATAAATTTTTATATGAAAAAATTTTGTGAAATATTTTTCTTCTGTTATGTTATTTCGTGCTTATTCTTTATATAAATAACTTTCACTTATAAAATTTTTCAAGATTTTCATATGAATAAGTTCTCGTTAACAAATTGCTTTTTGTTGTTTTGGCGACTCGTTAACAAATTGCTTTTTATATTTTAATATTTTGCTTTTTATAGTTTTTGGCGACTCGTCAACGAATTGTTGTTTTTAGTTTTGGCGACTCGTTAACGAATTGCTTTTTCAAAGTTTTGGCGACTCGTTAACGAATTGCTTTTTTCGGTTTTGACGAATGTATAACGAAGCCGAAAAAAAGTTGGTCAAAAAATGATAAAAAAAATAATTTCGAACTTTTGAAAAGCCAAATCTTTAAAAAAATAAGTGTCTATAACTGCTTTAGTGGAAAATTCATTAATTTGAATTAAATTAATTTTAAGACTTATCCCATCATTTTGAATGTTATCAAATGAGCATCGAAAGTCGTACAAACCTGAAATATTTTTTTTCCTCATATCTATCAGAGCAAAATTAAATGTATCTTCTAATTTTTTAAAAAATTTCCCTCTAGGGAAATTCACTTATTTTACGAACATTCAAAATGCAGCAGTTAAAAAACATAATTCTAAGAATAAATGAAATTTCTTTAAAAACTATTAATATCTCTCTGCAAATTTCATAAAAAATGCACAAAATCTATTTTGAAGTAAATCACAGTCTCATCTGACATATTTTGAGCAGAAATAAAAATTTCCCTAAAATTTCCCAAAAAATTTCCCACTTGGGAAATTTATGGATTACACTTACATGCATAATGTAGACCTTCAAAAATATTTCTATACAAAAATTGGGATGACAAGAAAAAAAAGATGGCCAAAATTTTACACTTTCACATCTGTGAAGCACGCTCAAAAAAAGAAAAGAATACAATAAATACCAGAAAGGAACAATAACACAACAGAGTCTCTTATTGCACAAAAGAATTATGGCAAAAATCTGTAGAAAATTCTAAAAGAAAATTCCAGAGCATAAACATTTTAGCAACACCAACAAAAATCACTACAACAGCAACAAATATTTCGTGACATTCCAAAGTCAGTCACAATCAAGCAACAACAATCAGCACAAATATGTAACAACAACAATAAAAACATAGCAGGCGGCTATGGAGATAGCAAAGGCAAAAATTCAATGGGGGCCAAAAAGTGAGAGCTAGCGACAATGGTAAGAAAAAAAAAAACAAATTATTTAAAGAAATCGCACCAACAGTGTGATAAACAATGAAGCCTTATGTAGCGGGAGTGATTGGAAGTCGGAAACGCCTATAAATATGCAACGTTTGTTCATTCATTGCAACACATTAAAAACCTAGAAATACGTAATCTATGTAGACACACTGCCGACACTTTGACGACAAACGTCGATGTCACAAGACAGTATAACAACAAGCAAAAAAAAAAGAAGTGTAAAGAAACAAAAATAAAACAACAATAGCAAAATGATGACACAAAACGGAAAAAAATAACAATGAAAATGGCGAAAATTGAATAACATCATGAAGCAATAAAAGATCCATTTAAACGAAACTTAGTACGCACACTTGCACATAAACAGTCACACAAGCAGTCAAAGTCACAGGCACAGTCATAGTCACACAACACACAGCTTACGCACACACACTGATACCCACATATACATGGCCAAAAGGTCTAACTGTGCTTTGCCTGAACTTTTTTTTCATAAATTTTGATACTTGAGGCAAAAGCAACAGAGTATCTAACTACGACAGCCAACAAACTGCAGTAGAAGATGTTTGAAAATAACTCCCACAACAATAACACAACTCATGCCAACCACTATTTAACTAACTCCCGTCCCCACTCATACTATACAGCAGCTTTTTGTGACTTGCTTGGCACACATTTTTAAAATATATGGAAAAACATGATTTTAAGTCGTTATAATAGAATATGAGAGGAAACCAGCATTGAATGGTCGTCATAATCGCTAAGCACCATGTATTTTCCACCATGACATGTATTTTTTCCTCCACTTTTATTATTTTTTTCTAATTGAAAATAAATCCAGAATTAAATTTTTCGAAAACAATTAAAATAAAAGACAGACTAAAATAACAAAATTTTTAAAAATAAAGAATCTTGAGTTTATGCAGAGGTCCTACTCACTACTCATATGGACTCATAACAGTCTATAAAATTAGACTCATAGTGCCACCCAATTTTCTAGACTTATTACTGCTCATTATTCCAAAGAATATATGCTACAAATTTGTTTGAAGTTGGATAAGCTCCGTAGAAGAAGTTCATTTTGTGTCAAAGAGTCTAATTCCTCCCATTTTTATAAACTTCGGACTGCTCCTTATGCCAAAGAATATGTTATATGTGCAAAATTTGCTTTAAGACGGACAAATAGTGTAACGGGAGTTCAATTAGAATTAAACTGACGTGTCCCCCTGCCAAATCTCACCTTTTTTGTAGACTAAAACCTGATAATTTTACTAAATACTATATGTGCAAAATTAGTTTGAAAAATAAAAAATATGGTGCTACGCCCTCTGTCTCGTACCGCCCAATCTTATATAGACTTAAGACTGTTTAAATTACCAAGGCTTATGTGTGCCAAATTTGGTTGAAGTCAGACCCACGGTCTGAAAAGAAAAAGTTGGATTAAAAGTAAAATGCCACGTCCACTTTTTTAGTCTTCACACCTTCACATTTAACCGAAGAAAATATTTACAAAATTTGGTATAGGTCGGATATATGATCTGGGTGGAATTTGGGTGCATACAGAGACGAACAAATTCTGTTTTATATGCTTATGAAGGTTTTTCTATTTTGATGGCGTCAATTCGTATGGAAGATAGGGAGAGTTTTCATTAGATTTTATCAAATTTAGTATTGGGGGCCTATATTGTATCTATACTATTCATAAATCTGTAGCCACTTTTTATGTTCACTCATCACGTTTAAACGACAACTCGGATTTTTATAAAATTTTGTACACGTATTTATAGGTCAGCAGAGAGTGCAATAAGATACTTTATTTTAACCCATTAACAACCAATGTTACTATATGGAAACATTTGCGTCTCGAATTTTCATTAAATACTGCATAATATTTCAAAAGTTTTAGTGCCAGTTTTTTAAAAAAAGTAAAATTAGCATGCAATAATAACTTATTTCTGCTCAATGGCATACATAGTTTTCACCAAAATGTTGCTTCAATTCTAAAAATGTCTGTTTTTTATGGTTTTCTTTCGGCCCTAATGGATTAAATTGCACTTCGGTTAAACGAGAACAAAATCAATAAACGCTTTTAAATTTCCTTCAATTTGATACCAAAATCACGTATGTAGTTTGAAAACTGTGAAAAATTTTAGTACCAGATCTTTTTAGTATTAATTATAAGCTGAGAATGAGAGAAAAACGACTTGAAATTCACACTTTTAGCTTTGAAGGCAAATATTTCAGTCAGTTTGCAATGGATTTCAATAATTTTTTTTGAAAAATGTTGTTTGTTAAAATATCCTTCAAACATAAGTTGAATTTTTTACTAAACCAAAGTATTAATATTTTTAAAAATTTTTTTAAAAAATGACCAAAAATTTTTAGCTTAAGCCAAAAAATTGGATAAAAGTTGTTTTTGTTGTAAAAAAAATTAAATCCAAAATTTAGGTTTTCGATTTCCTATCAGATGATATAACAATCTTAAGGTTAATAATTTGTAGTATTACTTAAACAATAAAAAATCGTTTTGGTAGCGAAAAATAAGTTAGAATAAGTTTGCCTTGTTTGGCTAAAAAAATAAATAAATAAATCTTATGTGCAAAATTTCAAGACATTTATTTAATATTTGTGGATTTTTAAAAGATTTTACTTTTGAAAAAAAACCACTTTCTATGGGAGGTAGGCGTGGTTATCATTCGATTTTACCACATGTCATAAGGGCCGTTTGATAATTTAGTGAATAATTAAAGAATGAATGATTTTACGGCAAAAAAAAAAAGTTTTATTTCTCAATCTAGTCTTCTTTTAGCTCGATACACTTCGTCCAACATTCCTCCATTTTTTTTTATCCCATCCGAAAAATACGTTTTCGAAAGGACCTCAAAATATGCCTCTATTTCAGTGATGAGCTCCTATCTGAGGAGAATCTTTTTCCGCCAAATCATTTCTTTAGCTTTGGAAACAGTAAATAGACGCTGGGAACCAAACCTGGAGAGTATGCTGGATGAGGAAGCAATTCGTACTTCAATTCATGGAATTTTGCCATGGAAGCTGGGCATGTGTGGTCGCGCGCATTGTCTTGATGGAAGAGCACATTTTTCCTTACCAAATGGGGACGATTCTCTTTCAGTCGTCAGCATTGTTGAAACGATAGCAGGTCAATCTGGTAGCAGGTCACTATGGTAAATCCTTGTATTTGTAGAACTTGTTAGCACGGGGAAGTCAAATCCGTCGAATGAGGTGACCTTATCTATCCACGGCAAGGAGACATTGTCTATATGGCCAACATCGTGTGGTTATTTTGTGTCTGCAAGACACGGCAAAAGAGAGACCTGGTGCAATCAAGTTGCATGGATTCACAATCTTAGGCAATCTACACAATCTGGTAATGTTCCATGCCTTAAATTGAAGTGTCAGTCAAATACAAAAAGGACTTTGTGCACTGTCAAATACAAAAAATCTATATGAATTTTTTGTCTCATTTGCCGGGATGTTGTAGACCCCCATTCGACGGGTAGCCCCTTCGGGGAGACTTGTGCTGGCTGTGGTTTGTGCACATCGCTTGCACAGGTCTAGATTGACCGGCGGGTTAGCGCAGTAGTACGACCGGGCTGGCATACCTGCTTAGTATGCAAGAGATTGGATAGGTCTCGTCTTTACCAGTAAAGGCAATGAAGGTACGCCATCTACCGGTAGCCAAACCGGTACTATTAAGGGCAGTATGGAATTCTCATTGCATACTGCTTTTACACAATAGGGCACAGGGTAATGCTTTTGTGTTTATGAATGTGACATCTAGTACATGGTTGCTTTCCTTGTAAAATACTTGTAAAATACAGGTCTGTGAAGAGTTTTTCACTTACTAAATACTATATGTTGGATTAATGAACTATAACTCCAACGTCTATGGACCCAGAGGAATTAAGCCTTAACGGCAGGGGTCCTCTTTAAACACATAATGGATAACCTTTCGGCGCATGTTGGGTCGGTGAAGTCCACTGTTTCGACTGTTCCGTTGTCTATGGTGTGTAGTGATGGATCCATGATTCTTCCACGGTTACTAAACGACTGAAAAAGCCTTCTTATCTCTGTTCAACATCGCCAAACGCGAGAGTGAGCATCGGAATTCAGTAAAACACTTGTGAATCATTCCAATCGATGATTCAGAGCCCCCATAGCATTTATCAAGCCTATCCTTGGTTTGGCTGATGGGTTTTTTGAGAAAATAACCCTTTTTTCCATTTTTTGTCAAAATTCACAAGATTGTCTACTACCAAACACAAACTTAGCGTCGCAGTGAGCTGAAATTTTGACAGTAGTCTATTTACAGATGGCAGTTGACAGGATCAGTGTTGCATTTAAAGCTACTATTCGGGAAATTTAATTTTTCACTAAATTATCAAACGGCCCTTAGTGATAGTTTATATTAAATATCGAAGCTTATGTGCAAAATTGCAAGATATATTTTTAATTTGTCGACTTGTAAGAGATTTTACATTTAAAATAATGCCACTTTGTATGGGAGGTAGGCATGGTTTTCATCCGATTTGGCTTATTCTCGAACTTGTTCTTTATTTAAGTTTAAGTTTTATATAAGTTTAGTTTTGGAATTTAATCGCGATAGCTTTAAAGTAACGGCTGTAATTGTGTCCACAGACGAATAGACGGACAGACAGACGGACATCGCTAAATCCACTGGTGATTCTGACGAGGTGGTGATGCTGACCAAAAATAAATACACTTTTCTATACCTGCCACGCCTTCTTATTGGCGTTACAAACGGAATAACAAATTTAATACACCCCTTACGCAGTATGCGTTGGGGTACAAAAATACAGAGTGATCGGATTAATAATTTTTTTTGTATTTAAGTTTTGATACTTTTCGTTCTTTTGAAGAATGAAGGTTAAGATATTACCTTAAGTATTTGACTTTTTTGAAAATACTATAACCGGTGCGGTTCCTAGATTAATGATTTCCGGAAATCGTATCCACCACGCGAAAGAACCTTATTTTGAAGACAACGTTCTTAGAGGAATAAATGGCTTGGCGAGCGGTAAATTGAGATATCGAAAAAATTTAAAAATCATTATGATCCTACGTTTTTCAGCTTTCTGAAAAAAGAAAAATTTTTAAAGAAAGGATGATCACCATAACTTAACTACTAAGTCTTAATTTGTGTCTCTTCATTAGCGCTTTAGAAAATTTATGCGTAGGATCATGGCTGGAAATGGGGTTCGAAAAAATTAGCCTTTCAGAGCCTGACAACATATTCCTTATATGTTCCACTGTACTAATTGTGTGTCCGATATGATGTATGTTGGCCGCTTGAATGTCCTGCAAAACACCAACTGTCGCTATTTCGCCGTAAAACTAAAAAAAAACAAAATAAATAAAATAAATAAAATTAAAGAAGAAATAATCCAAAAACAAAAAATCATATGCCAAAATATCACAAAAAAATATATCAATTTCTCCGCACACAAACAAAAACACACAACGCACAGAAGAATGATGAAAAAAAAAAGTAAAAAGCGAAACTAAAATTGAACAAATTCCTGACAAATTGGAATTTGGTATAGTTTTTATACATGCATATAAATTTTTTTTTATGCTTGTTTTGAGTTATTGTTGTTGTAACTTTAGCAACAACTTACAATGTTCTTGTTTCTATTATTGTTGTTGCTGTTATAGAGTTTGGTAAGGATTTTGTTACAGAAGCACAAGCATAGGACGACTTTCGAACTTAAATTTTATGGTTTAGGAAAATGCAAAAATTGAAAAATGTTAGTTGGCAAAAACTCATTTATTGTGGCAAATGTTTGATGGGTGACGACGACGATGACTACGAACGACAGCAAAGATGGGTGTCAATGGGGCGTGGGGCTGAATGCGTGGGCGTCTCTTGATAGTAATGTGTTGAAGGCTAGAAAACTTGTGTTAGAACCGGGTGCGATAATG
Source organism: Coremacera marginata (assembly GCA_914767935.1). NCBI lineage: Eukaryota > Metazoa > Arthropoda > Insecta > Diptera > Sciomyzidae > Coremacera > Coremacera marginata. The sequence goes on from OU612045.1 coordinate 159,554,921, forward strand.
ACGTCGCATAAAACAGTGCTTGGGCGTAACAAGCGAGAGAACGTATCAAAGGAAAGAAAGAAAGAAAGAAAGAAAGCAACGCAGCAAGATAGCAGCTAAGATAGCTACTATGAACTTATAAATGTAGCAGTAAGCCAAGAGGGTCAAAGTTGCCGAGATATCGAAAGCTAGGGCGCCAATCGTATTCAGTACAAGTCATTGAATTTCCCATCAATGTCAAAATTTGACAAGAACAGTGATTAATCACAAGTGACCTTGACATAATTTGTAGCAAAGAGAGCATAGCTATAAAATTGGGCAGTAAATCAGGCTGGAGGACCGGTTTTATAGGAGCAGACTTTTTGTGAGAAGTTATTTAAATTTTGAAGTATAAAGTATGAGATGAGAGAAGGAAAAACACAACCCAGTAAACTAAAAATATCTTCTTTTAATTCATTTATAAACTTTTTTAACCATCTGAAATGATAAGTAAACTCCAAGCTGTGGAAAAAACCCAAAAAATTACTTATTTTTCCAAACAGTCGTTATTTCGCGAAAAAAAGTTTTATTTTTTTGGCAATTTTTCCAAAGTTTGAAGTTTTTTAAAAATATTAAAAATCAAAATTTTTACATAATTTTAGTCCAGACCGTAGAGGGAGAGAGAACGCGTACATCGTAGAGGGTTTATTTACTTTGTCATTCCGTTTGTAACGTTATGAGGAGGCGTGGCAGGTATAGAAGAGTGTATTTATTTTTGATCAGCATCACCATCTGAGTCGATTTCCGTCTGTCCGTCCGTCAGTTCGTCTCTGATCACGATTACAGCCGTAACTTTGAAGCTATTACAATGAACTTCAAAATATAAGCTTCTTTTTAAAAAATGAGGATTAAGTTCGAGGATTCGAGGATGATCCAAATCGGATGAAAACCACTTCTACCTTCCAGACAAAGTGACGTAATATCAACAGTAAAATCTCTTCAAGATTCAAGAAGTGCCATGAAATTTTGCGCATATGCTTTGATATTTAATATAAATCATCACCAGAGCGGGGTTGTAATGATTACTTTTATAATTTATTCCGCCTCAATTCCAAATCCATGAAATCAGGAATCAGTAATTGGTCATCCCAATTCCTCAGAATTGGAATTGGAAAAAAAAATCGTCAATTCGATTACTTAGATGGTTTATCCACTGGGCAACCCACTTACTAGCCCACTGACCCTCGTAAAATACCAGACTTGATTGACTTTGGTATAACAAAAAATATCAGAAGACACCAAATCTCAGTTGAATCTTCATTCGATCTGTCATCAGACCATTCTCCCTCAATAATTACTCTTGAAATCACTCCCTCAGCGATTTTAACACCCAAAAATATAACAAATCAGTACACAAACTGGCTTAAATATCGCAAGTACATAAGTTCGCATATCAATCTCAAAATACCCTTCAAAAGCGAACAAAATATTGACTCCGCTTTACTGAACTTGACTCAAGTATTACAGCAAGCTGCGATAATAGCAACACCCGCAAACAAAACCAAAGCGCAAACAACAGCAGCATCAACCCTAATTATGGCTCTTGTCAATGAAAAAAGGCAATTGAGGAGAGAATGGCAGACTCACAGATCCCCTAACCTCAAAAAACAACTAGCCGAACATACTCGAAAGCTCCAAAAACATCTCCAAGACTATGCTGAGAATGATATCCAGCAGTTTCTTCAAAACCTAGGTGCCACGAAGGCATCTGATTACTCGTTGTGGGAGGCTATTCGAAAGCTAAAAAACCCCATCAGCATAGACGCCCCCATTCGGTGTTCAAACGGAAAATGGGCCCGTAGCGAGTCAGAAAAGGGAGAAGCATTTGCCAAGCATCTACAAAGTGTGTTCCATGCTGAATTCTCACCCACTACCCACACTCCTAATATAAATAACACTCGAATAAAACCCAGAGACTTGTTCAACGCAATTGCAAGTATAAATGTAAAAAAAGCACCAGGTATTGATAAAATTAATGGAAAAATGATAAAAGAACTATCGAATATTGCTAAAAAAGCTCTTACTATATATCATGAACGCAACCCTAAAAACTAAATATTTCCCAAGAGAATTGTAACTATCTCAAATAACGATGGTACCAAAGCCCGGTAAAGATGCAACTCTTATTACCTCTTACAGACCAATAAGTCTGCTACCCTTACTTTCCAAGCTTTTTGAAAAACTCTTCATCAAACAGCTTTGGCCCACTCTAAACTCTAAGCATGTCATACCAACCCACCAATTTGGTTTCAGAGAAAAACACAGCACACTTGAACAAGTACACCGGATAACGTCGGAAATACGAGAAACATTCGAAGAATAAAAATACTACTCTGCAATATTCTTGGATGTTGCGCAAGCATTTGACAAGGTAAGGCATGAAGGCCTCTTGTATAAAATCAAAGAAATTTTTTCCGAAAATACTTATAAACTCTTGAATAGTTACCTCTCTAACAGGATGTTTACAGTACGTCACAAGAGCTTCAACTCTAGAAACTATCCAATCTGTGCTGGTGTTCCTCAAGGAAGTGTTCTTGGCCCAGTTCTTTATTTGATTTACACTTGCGACTTACCAACACAACCCCAATTACTCAGATCCATGTTTGCAGACGATACAGCTATTCTGAGCACCCACTCTGACCCTAGGCAAGCTACAATAAATCTTCAAAAACACCTTAAAACTGTTGAAAAATGGCTAGCAAAATGGAGAATTAAAGTTCGAATAAGAATAAGAATTAAGTTAGAATAAAAGCTCCCTAAAAGACTAAAAGGCTAAAAGAAGAGAAACGTGCTCTACTGTTATACTAAATAATCATCATATCCCCCAAAAAGATGAAGTCAACTATCTTGGTATGAATCTTGACAGAAGGCTTACATGGAGGAAGCATATCGAAGCAAAAAGAACCCAATGCAATATTAAATCTTCCAAACTCCAATGGTTATTAAGTTCAAAAGCAAAGCTCAGTCTAGAAAACAAGATTTTGGTGTACAAATCCAAATCTATATGGACGTCCAAATCTAATCTATATGGACGTACGGCATTCAACTATGGGGAACTGCGTCGCCATCGAATATAGAAAAACTCCAAAGAATGCAATCAAAAATGCTAAGAAACATAACAGGCGCTGTTTGGTTCATCTGAAATTCTAATATACACAAAGACCTCAAGATTCCTACTGTTGAAGAAGAAATACAGCAGCTCTGTTCAAAATACACCCACAAACTGAGAACCCACCCAAATACTTTAGCAAGAAATTTACTACAACGCCAATACCAAAAACGACTCAAAAGTAGAGATACCATAGATCGCGAAATATGCTGAATCTTCTTTGATAATTTAAGGCGAACTTAAACATAATATTGCTAAAAACACTATAATCCATGCAATGGCATGGCAGATGTCAAATTAGTTCTTAAGATATGTTGACTTATTGTTAGTTTCGAATAAGAAAGATACAATAAATACCAAAAAAAAACCCCTAAGAAAAAAAAAAATTCGATTACAGGAATTGTAATCGGTAATTGAACATCTCAATTCCTCAGGAATGGAATTGGAAAAAATTCCAATTATAGGAATCAAATCTCTAACACGCAATATAATTGGAGGTTGGAACTTCAATAACTTTTTCATTAACTCAAAACACCAATTACACTTCCTGTAATGGAATTGTAAATTTTTCCAATTCCATTCCTAAGGAATTGGGAAGTTTAATTACCAATTAGAATTCCTGTAATGAAATTGACGATTTTTTTAATTCCATTCCTGAGGAATTAAGCCATTCAATTACCAATTACAATTCCTGTAATGGATTTGTCGATATTTTTCTCATTCCATTCCTGAGAAATTAAAAGGTTCAATTATCAGTTACAATTCCTGTAATGGAATTGACAATTTCTTCCAATTCTATTCCTGAGGAATTGAAACGTTCAATTACCAATTACAATTCCTGTAATAGAATTGAGATGACCAATTACCAATTCTTAATTCCAAGGAATTAAAATTGAATTGTAATGAATACTTTTTGGCCTAGCTCTGATCATCACTATGATGTTTGGCTACATCGGATGAAAACCACACCTACTTCCCACACAAATCTCGTAAAAATCTACAAAAATTAAAGAAATATCATGAAATTTCCACATAAGCTTTGATATTTTACCCATTAGTAACTAGCGTTCAACAAAATTTTATTTTTAAAACTTGTGTGAGATCAACAAAGTAGATTTAATTATATTTTTTTATCAAAAATTAATTGGACGAACTATACACTATACGAACATACAAAGTGTTGGTATTTCAACGGAAAAATCTCTTAGAATATGCAAAAATTCAAAAAATATCTTGAAATTCCGCACATATGTTTTAATATTTAATTTAAACAACTATTATAATATTTGGCAAGATCGGATGGAAACTTCACCTACCTCCCATACAAAGTGGTTTTATTTTAAAGGTAAAATCTCTTAAAATTCACAAAAAATCAAAGGAATGCCTTAAAATTTTGCACATAAGCTTATAAATTTAATATGAACTCTCCCTTTTAAATTTAGCAAATCTAATCAACACTGCCCTGCCCCCTACCTTCAATACGAAGTGACGTCATCAAAATAGAAAAACCTTTGTAAATATATAAAACTGAATGTCATCGTGTCTGTATGTACGCGAATTCCACCCGTTTGTCCGAACTGTACCAAATTTTGAATATATATTCTTCCGTATTTTGTGAAGTCTCTTTTTAGTAATAAAAAAAAATATTTTTATTTTTTAACATAACGAAAATGAGTAAATTGCTTACTAAAGTTTTGAACTAATTCTTGTTTATGGGTTTAAAAACACGAACACATTGAGATTAAAATTATTATTTTTTTTTTTAACGAAACCTTATCAAAATTACAGAACCGATGCAGTTCTGATTTAGAGCTTAGTGTTAATATTGACAATTTTGCTAAAAAATATGCTTATATTTTTACTACTTAACATTAATTTAAGATCATTGGTTATAGTTCAGAATAGAAAGGTTCGACAAGATAAAAGTAACCATAAAACAATTAAGGCTGATTTAAAGATGTCTTGGACAGCAGCCGATAAGGTTGGTTTGCTAGGGCCAAGGAATGTCAAAGAGGTCGCAGACACCTTCGCCATGTTTAAGGCGGGACATGACATTCGCGGGCTGAGCAATTCGGGCTTCACCCTTCACCCTTCAAGTAGGCACGAAATAACAACCACCAAAAGTCAGGTAGCAAGTAAAACAAGTATATACCAGCTGCCGTACGTAGGTAGCGCAAAAATTAGAAATGCGCTCTCACTAATCCGGCTGTAACTTTTGAACCCGTAAGAATTTTTCCATGAAATTTCAAAAAACTGCCAATGTCATGTAGACCCTCAAGAGAAATTAGGATCGTCTGGAAAGAATAATCGTAATGAATGACCAGCATTCCAGCTATGAAAGATAATGCGTGCAGTCACGTCTTATTCCAACTCTTCCAACTCCTCTTTCGTCTCAGGATTGCTAAGGTACGTGTGTTCATCTGTGACTATATTTGTAGCGCTTGGCGTAACTCGCGATGATGACGTTGATGCTGATGTTGACGATGTTGTTGGTGATGGCGTTTCTTTAATGCGTGAACGTGTAACTGCGGAATTTGATTTAGATTTTGAGACACTGCATTCACACTGATCAGTGACCAATCGTACATAAATAGTACTTCCGTTGCCCAGCGATATACAAAGTCGCCGTATATTGCAAGTAAATCATAACGCGTTATGTAAGAGTACGAATTGTTCATATCATAATTTCTCATATATTTTAGATTACGTCGTGCATAGTCGAGTTGTATATCGAAATCAGCTTCTAAGGCTTTTAAGTGATTTGCGCGCCCACAGACAGCACGCAGGGATTCATGATCCCTCTCCACTTGACCGTGCTGGTGTGGCGCGTCAGTCCAACACCTTCGAGTACATTGGTGATATCATATATTCGCCGCTTTTGTACATTAAGTACATTTGTAGCGACGCGATTTGATTGTCTTTGTTGGTCTTCTGCTGATGGTGTGGGCGCCTGTGCTGTGTTGGATGGCGCTGCCATCGCCGCGAACTCATATACACTGGCTTCGTTCTGCTGCATATGTAAGTAGCCGCTATTAGCTTTTATTGCTTTACACTAACAGCCTTATATGAAAGATTTTCTTAAACAATGGTTCAACGCTTGTTAAGGCGGTCTTCTCATTCAAAACCCGTTTTTTGGACCCTTTTTAAAAAAATTCTTATTTGAAAACGCAAAGAATAATTGAAAACTTTTTTTATTTATTGTATTACAAAAGGTTCAAAGTAAATAAAAAAATTTTTTTTGCCTCGATACGTGGGCTGTTCAAAAAGTAATGAGACTTCAAAGTTGGTGGTGAAAAAAAAGGTGTCGTCACGGCGGCCACGATTCCGGGTCTCCGGAGCGTCTGAAATGAAAAAAAAACGGGGTTATAATCAGTAAAGATGTAATTCTCGGATGAACCTCAAGCTTAATTTTGTGATTTTTTTTGACAAAATGGCGGCCATTCAAAAAAAAATTTCAATTTCGGGTTTTTTTTTTGTAGTTTAGTGTAAAAAAAAAATAGTAAAAAATTTTTTAAAATTATGGTCGAGGTTCACCCGAGAATGGTGACAATTCTGCGTCGATTCCATTTTGTTTCATGAAAATCGGTTCAGTTGAACTGGAGATATCATGGCCGCCAGTTCGAAAAACGTGGGTTCGAGATAAACGCGTTTAAAGTTTGAAGTAATTTTTTTGCGGAAAAAAAAAAAAAAATCAAAAATGTTTAAATGCAGTTTTAAAGAGCTGACAATTTTTACTTACAAATATTAGTCGGCGATGCCAGCTCCATACAGGCCACCTTCCTCTTTTTCGTAGAAATTGCTTTCTGCTGCCCTCTCTGCTCTGCGAGCCGTTCTGCCAGCTTTTGATGATGCCGCAGCTCGAGTCTCTGATCGGTTCAATCTGTCTTCATTGCAAGATAGTGCGTATTCGTATGCGTTTTTGCCAATCGCAATACCCATCAAACCCATAATTTTAAGTATGGGTATAAAACCGTCGTTGAAGAGGCACGTTGCAATGAAATTGGCCACTTCGATGGTGCGTGCGCCTGAGTTGATGTGTTTGGGCGAAAGTGACCAAAGAACAGAATTGTAGGACTCATTGGAATTCTGAGTTTCAGATCCAAGGCATCTTTCAAGCAAATTATCTGCCGACAGCGCTTCGTAAGCTGGTTTTATTACCTCCATCACCTTCTTGTCCATCAGACCTTGCTTCACAAAAAAGGCTGTATCTTCTAAAGTATTTCGAATTTCTAAAAATCCTTTTAGGGGTATATTCACAACTACCCAAGCTATAAATAAATGCAAAAAAAAAAAGTTGAAAAAAAAAAGTTGCTCAATGAGAAGACCCCCTTAAGGTGCGCACAGTTTAACTCTTTACGCAACCTTCCTTAAATTGTTATTTATAAGCATTTTTCTATTCATTGCTTAATTTTGTAAGGTTTGTGTCTAAACACTCGAAAATCTTTTACAAAAATGAAAAATTCTTGTACATTTGCCAATCTGTTACTGAAAAAAAGTTCTACAAAGGCCGGATATGGAGCGTGTCTATGATAAATTGTCATAAACATCAACCATAGTCGAGAAAGTGACAAAAAAATTATAGTTTTTCGGTGTTTAAGTTACGCAGATTATAAACAAGCCGGAAAAACCTTTATAAATAACGATGCGTTGTTTAAAGCCGGTTTAAAGTTACGCAGCCTCTAAAATGATTTTATAAATAAGTCTGTAATTGTTTAAATTATTTTTAATATTTTTTGCTCTTTACTTCACGTATTCGTTCGTTTAAACGTGTTAAAAATTAGAATTAAATATGAAAAAAGATTTAGTTGAAAATTTTCAACACTGCCACCATTTGTGACATTTTCTCCTTTTGTCTTAAGACTTGAAAAGTGGGCGTGGCATTGTACTTTTAATCGAACTTCTGTTACTCTGTGTGTCTGACTTCAACGAAATTCTGCAAATATAATCCTTGGTAATTTGAGCCGTTTTAAATTTAGATCCAGCTCGATCTACACCGTTTGCCCGATTTGAACAAAATTTCGCACATATATTCTTAAGTGCAATGAGAAGTTTTAAGCCTACGAAGTTGGGCGGATTAGCCAGGGGTCGTGACAGTTTAATTTAAATCGAACTCTTTTCACACCGTTTTTCTGACTTCAGCCAAATTTTTCAAATATATTCTTCCATAGTCTAAAATTTTGGTGACAGGGGCGTAGCACTTTGATTTTAAACGATCTTCTTTAGGGTTTGTCCGACTTCAAACAAATTTTTCCCTATAGTTTTTGGAATAATGTGACATCCTTAGTCCAAAAAATTAAGTCGGATAAGACATGAGGTCACGCTACGACAAATCCTGGAGAAAACCCACGAAAATCAAATTGACACACACCATCTCTTTGTCGACTTTAAAGCTGCGTTCGATAGCCCGAGAAGGGATTGCCTATACGCAACAATGTCTGAGTTCGGTATACCTGCAAAGTTGATTAGACTTTGCAGAATGACGTTGAGCAACACACGCAGCTCCGTCAAGGTAGGAAATGACCTCTCCGAAACCTTCAATACCGAAAGAGGTTTCAGGCAAGGCGATCCACTGTCTTGCGATCTCTTCAACATCATCATGGAGGGGATCGTACGAAAGGCCGGTGTGCATCGTAATGGCACCATTTTCTATAAAGGTGTCCAGCTCCTTGCTTACGCTGATGATATTGATATTGTTGGCAGAACCAAGAGAGATGTTACCGCTGCTTTCGCCGCTATCGAAAAGGAATCAGCCAAAGTGGGTTTGACGATAAATGAGGGTAAAACAAAGTATATGCTGTCTACAAACAAGGGAGCTCGGCGTTTAGACTCCCACGTTTCATCCGGCAGCTATAACTTTGAAGTAGTCAAGGAGTTTGTATACCTTGGCACCGCCATTAATACTAACAACGAAATCAGCCTGGAGATAAAGCGAAGAACAATAATTGCTAATAGGTGCTACTACGGGCTCAGTAAGCAACTAAGTTCCAGAGCCCTCTCTCGATCGACAAAACTAACACTCTACAAGACGCTCGTTCTACCTGTGCTGCTTTATGGCGCTGAGGCATGGGTAGTTTCGCAAACTGACGCAGCCCCTCTGGGGGTGTTCGAGAGAAAAGTTCTTCGCAAAATCTTCGGTCCTGTTCGAGTCGGCGATGACTATCGCATCCGAATGAACCACGAGCTGTATGAGCTCTACGGAGACATTGACGTAGTTCGGCGTATAACTGTGCAGCGACTACGCTGGCTGGGTCATGTCCATCGTATGGACGACGAAGCTCCAGCGAAAAAGGTGCTCGAAGCGAGGGTCGCTGGTCAACGACGACGAGGGAGACCATGCCTCCGATGGATGGACCAGGCTGAGGAAGCCCTAACCGCACTTGGTGTATCCGATTGGAGAAGGCGCGCGCAAAGCAGAGGCGCCTGGCGAGAGCTGATGAGGTCGGTCGAAATCCGGACACGGGTTGTCACGGCCACCTAAGTAAGTAAGTAAGACATGAGGTGTGGCGCTTCCATTTTAATCGAACTCCTCCAACAACTTTTTTCTGACTTCAACCAAATTTGATAACTTATTCATTATGTAAAAAACAAAAAGAAAAAACGAAATGGCCATCTCAGCCCTTGAAAGGACTTTGACCGAGCTTCTTATGATCAGTTGTGTTGTGTGTGATGTGAAATCGAGAACTGGACCTAAATGTTTTACGCCGACTTATGTTCTCAAGAAGCTTTTCATGGCAGTTTTTACTCTCTGAGGTTTCAGAGAGGTTTCATTGTCTTCAGAGAGGTGACGGCCTAACAGAAAAAATAATTCAATTGAAAAATCAAAAAGTCTTCAAAATCATATTTAATATACTTAAACTGGAAAACAATTTAATAAAAGGAACAAAATATACTGTTCAGCTCTGTCATGATGTATGATTTTTATGATCTTTCATGATAATAGACCAATTGAATTGAATTATATTGAAACTGGTAATACTTTAATATTCTCATCTATATGTAATTTTCGGCGAATGGTATGGATGAATAAATTTTGCCATTTTGATAAAGGACTCTTTTTAATGTTGTCATTGATACAACTATAAAAAGCCTTCAGTCGCTAAAGTTAAAATCGATATTGAGTGATTCATAACTTCCTACTGCTAACCTTAACTTTTGAATATAGCTGATCTACCTGGAGTAACTTGGATACTAACAATTTTGACTTCATATGCGAAAGTTCCATATCCCTACATAAATCATTTATGAATGGCCGTGTGAAGAGATTTGAACTTGTTTTATTATAACTTGATGACTAAATGATTCATGATCATATCTTAAACTATTTTCTGGAAAAAACTGCATGACAGAGGAATGATTAAAGTGAATGATACTTCTTTTTAATGTATTTTCGATGCATTTTACTGGAGTATCCAAATAGTGTACTGATACAGAAATGCCAAGATTCTTTATTGTGTCTTAATGGATTTAATTACAACATCGGTATAGCAAAGACAATACATACATGAACTTTTGACATCCAGTATAAAAAGGAATTATAGAGTATTATTAAATGCGCTCTATTGTGAACCGAAATAGCAATGCATCTTTAAGGGAAGCGGCTGAAAATCTAATTTTTCTATTTTCTAGTGTAACACGACCACATAATCCAACTCAAAAAAATTGGCGAATGGTTTTGATATATCGCCATTGAAACTTTAATATTATTATCTCTACCCTATAGGAACAAACTAACTTGTTTTTAAAAACAACTAGTTAAAAAACTAGTTTAAAATAAACCAGTATATGAACTACTTTGAATTATATTAAGGCGGCAACTACTCTGATGTTGGCATGTTTTAATTGAAAATTTTTATTAGATTACAAGCTCATATATATTTAACCATGTTATTTCATCAAATATTATTAACTTTTGGCCATCAGTAATAGTTTTTAATTGGTTATTTTAAAGCAATTAAAAAAATAATTTAAATGTAACTAATTTAACAAGTAGTTGAAAATATATGCAGACGAAAGTCAATTGACTTATTTAGCGGACATCACCATACAAAATAAGTTAGTTCGTTCTATGGAAAAAAGTCAGAATTTCAACTAGTTGTGGTTGACAAAAAACTACTTTATCAACTACTTTTAAATTAGTTGATTTTCCTACAGGGTATTTACTTATGTTGGTGTTTGAGTATAAGTGAAGATACCAACTTGAGATATAATTATATTTACAAATAGCTTAATGTATAACCATTATATGTGTAAAAATTGTTACCATTTTAGGTAATGACATATTCATCCATTGCAAATACTACTATTGTAAATTTAATCATTTTTTCAATCTGCCTATTAAACTCTAAAAACAAATATTTTTAAAACTTTTTTAATTTGCAGTAAAATAAAAAACTTGGCTTGGCAAAAAAACTGTGAATAGCATTATTTTTAGCATATGCAAATCACGAGGGAACATTTTTAAGACCTCCTTTATATCTCTTTTTTTTTGTTCTTCTATTAAAAAAATTTTAAATTTTATAAATAAGAATATTGATCAAAATTGAAAAAAATTAAGATGAAGGGAAAAAGTTTTTTTTTAAATATATTTGAAATATGTATCAAGTTTTCAATTTCAACTTTATTTGAAAATAAAACTCTACAAAAATTTAAAATTTTCCGGTCACGGTTGACCGTTTCCTTGCAAATGTACGCATGGCATTTATTCCTGCTCTCAGTTGACCCCAATATGACAAAACGTCGCTAATATTCCAAACCTTTCAGCGAATTTTTTAAAACTTTCATCATCTCCGATCGTGCGGAAATTTTAACAGATATGTATTTCATAAAAATACAACAAATTGACAGGATATTTTTAAATTTTTAAAAGCCAATAAATAATTTCCAGCAACCCAACTTCTGCTAAATTCTTGGTATAGAGAATATTACAAAATTATAGCCAACTTCACTCACATCGGCTTCACTCACCACAAAGTTGTTAATTTATTGCTTTTGTTTGTTAGTTCTTTTCACATATCTTTATATTTCTTTTTATTCTTTTATATTTTCACGCTCTTGGAGTTTATATTTCAGCGCTCAGCCATGGCGGACAATCCACGAAGTAACGCTTTGAGCCAATATTTCAGGACAGCAACCATTCGACCGATTAGAGCACATTTAGTTGAACTTTTAGCAGGACTGAGCGCATACTGAAGAAACTTTATAATAAAAAAACAACCAAACGCAAAATAAAAGTTTTTAACGTTAACGTATGAAATTTATTTTTCCAACCACAGTAAAAGAAGCCTTCTAAGGGGCTCCTGTCAACAAATAAGCGCAAGTAAAGAAACATATCTGCAGAACTCTACTACAAATTAAGAAATTATAGCTTGGGTAGTGAGAAGCAGACGGATGATGCAGATTATTGTTAGATATGGCCATACATGGAAGATAAATAGCCAAAGCTAATGTGAAGTAATGCGAAGAAAGATTGTTGAGAAAACAAAAAAACAACCTGATAGAGAAAGTGAACGAAGCGGAAGAGAAGAATCAAATGTTGTTTAAGTTTAAGTTTAAGTTTAAGTTCAAGTTTAAGTTTAAGTTTAAGTTTAAGTTTAAGTTTAAGTTTAAGTTTAAGTTTAAGTTTAAGTTTAAGTTTAAGTTTAAGTTTAAGTTTAAGTTTAAGTTTAAGTTTAAGTTTAAGTTTAAGTTTAAGTTTAAGTTTAAGTTTAAGTTTAAGTTTAAGTTTAAGTTTAAGTTTAAGTTTAAGTTTAAGTTTAAGTTTAAGTTTAAGTTTAAGTTTAAGTTTAAGTTTAAGTTTAAGCTTAAGTTTAAGTTTAAGTTTAAGTTTAAGTTTAAGTTTAAGTTTAAGTTTAAGTTTAAGTTTAAGTTTAAGTTTAAGTTTAAGTTTAAGTTTAAGTTTAAGTTTAAGTTTAAGTTTAAGTTTAAGTTTAAGTTTAAGTTTAAGTTTAAGTTTAAGTTTAAGTTTAAGTTTAAGTTTAAGTTTAAGTTTAAGTTTAAGTTTAAGTTTAAGTTTAAGTTTTAGTTTAAGTTTAAGTTTAAGTTTAAGTTTAAGTTTAAGTTTAAGTTTAAGTTTAAGTTTAAGTTTAAGTTTAAGTTTAAGTTTAAGTTTAAGTTTAAGTTTAAGTTTAAGTTTAAGTTTAAGTTTAAGTTTAAGTTTAAGTTTAAGTTTAAGTTTAAGTTTAAGTTTAAGTTTAAGTTTAAGTTTAAGTTTAAGTTTAAGTTTAAGTTTAAGTTTAAGTTTAAGTTTAAGTTTAAGTTTAAGTTTAAGTTTAAGTTTAAGTTTAAGTTTAAGTTTAAATTTAAGTTTAAGTTTAAGTTTAAGTTTAAGTTTAAGTTTAAGTTTAAGTTTAAGTTTAAGTTTAAGTTTAAGTTTAAGTTTAAGTTTAAGTGTAAGTTTAAGTTTAAGTTTAAGTTTAAGTTTAAGTTTAAGTTTAAGTTTAAGTTTAAGTTTAAGTTTAAGTTTAAGTTTAAGTTTAAGTTTAAGTTTAAGTTTAAGTTTAAGTTTAATTTTAAGTTTAAGTTTAAGTTTAAGTTTAAGTTTAAGTTTAAGTTTAAGTTTAAGTTTAAGTTTAAGTTTAAGTTTAAGTTTAAGTTTAAGTTTAAGTTTAAGTTTAAGTTTAAGTTTAAGTTTAAGTTTAAGTTTAAGTTTAAGTTTAAGTTTAAGTTTAAGTTTAAGTTTAAGTTTAAGTTTAAGTTTAAGTTTAAGTTTAAGTTTAAGTTTAAGTTTAAGTTTAAGTTTAAGTTTAAGTTTAAGTTTAAGTTTAAGTTTAAGTTTAAGTTTAAGTTTAAGTTTAAGTTTAAGTTTAAGTTTAAGTTTAAGTTTAAGTTTAAGTTTAAGTTTAAGTTTAAGTTTAAGTTTAAGTTTAAGTTTAAGTTTAAGTTTAAGTTTAAGTTTAAGTTTAAGTTTAAGTTTAAGTTTAAGTTTAAGTTTAAGTTTAAGTTTAAGTTTAAGTTTAAGTTTAAGTTTAAGTTTAAGTTTAAGTTTAAGTTTAAGTTTAAGTTTAAGTTTAAGTTTAAGTTTAAGTTTAAGTTTAAGTTTAAGTTTAAGTTTAAGTTTAAGTTTGAGTTACATGACTTTTTTTACTCTATGAGGTTTGCCATTGTCTGTAGAAAGGTGACACCAATTAGAAAAATAATTTCTATTCAGAAATTGTTCTGTGCCAGATTTGAACCCAGGGTCTAACGCGGTTCTTTGGCACAAGGTGGCACGCACTTAAGCCATTACCCCACGCCTTCTACATAGTGGGTAAAACGTAGTAGGGGAAAAAAACAAACACTGAAAACTATTTTTGCTAAAAAAATTCGAGGAAAATCTGTTGGTAGAAAATATTGGATTTTTACGCTCAGCGCAACATAGCACCGAAAACCTAGAAAATCAAAGTTGCTGATGCGACATACAAATTGTGTGTGTGTGTGTGTGTGTTGTTCCTGTTTTTATTGTTGTTGCACTTAATGCTGTTGCTGTGTTGGCGTTGCAAAAGTTTTCCATTTTCTTTATATGCACTACTTTATGCTCAACAAATTGTCGATGTACGCCAAAGGATCTGCTCAACCGATAAGCAACAATAAAAAGTCATTCGTTGGCAGAGCGCGTTGTGCGTATAGCGCGCTCAGCATTCATCCAAAATCCAGACAGCAAACCAACAAATAGCAAACAAATAAAAAAAGAGCAGAAGTTAAGAAGTTATTTCATGGCAATAATTTGCAGTTTAAGACAAACTGCAGCGTAAGAGTTGCCGAAGTGTTATTCTTGCTGGTGTTGTTGAATTTGTTGTTGTTTTTGTAGTTGTTGGCATGTGCAGTTTTTTTAAAAAAGTTTTTCTCGTTCATGTTTTTAATAACAAAAACTCAAGTATAACATTTCAAGTAGTAAGAACAGTAAATTTTTCAATTGCTTTTTCAAGATTCTTGCTTGTTGTTTATTAAAAAATAAAATAATTCTACAAAAAATCTTGAGTCTCTAATAAAAATTCCTGCAATAATTGAGCTAAATTAAATTTCTTTTAGGACTTGTCTTGCACAAATATTTTTCACAAGTTTTTTTTTTAATATTGAAATTAACAGTATGCAATAAAACTGATTTTTTTTTAAAAAAACTTTTATTTTCTCACATATTGATAGAAAAAGACAATTCGAGCTTCTACTTAAAACCAAATTATATAAAAATCCTTGAACATAAAGTCCTTTTAAGTGACACTATATTGAAGCGACTTAACAATGCTGAGCAGGTGTGAAATTAAAGCTGAATCCTCCTAGTTTTAGTCGACAATTACATGGACAAACCTTGCCTATTTATAGGCCAATGCCATTTACTTGTCTACGTCTATGTATTCGTTTTGTGACAGACACGTTTTTTGTTTAATATTAATGCTTTGAAGTTTTGAAGTGCATCATAAAAGTCTAGACACACTTTGACTTGAGTGCTGAAGTGCAAATGAACAGTAATAAAGACAATTTTACTATCAAATGAAGCGAGTAGGCGGACATTTTAAATGTGAAAAATATTTTATTTAATGAAAGAACATATGCATGGCAAGAGCCTTGGCATGCTACTGTCCCAGTACGATAACAATTAAAAGTTGGCAACACCGTCATGTAGGAAAAAATTGTCCAAGTAATCAAAATAATATGTTCGTTTAGTGCTAAATATTTAAATAAGTTCCTGTGAAAGAGATGGGAGTGAAGTTAACTGAAGAAATGCAATTTAAAGAAGTATTATTTTTGAGTTTATCACGGTTGATGTTGCAAGTGTGCAAAGCTAGTTATTATTATGACCAATCGTCTAACTGTCTAACTTTTTAATGATGAAGACCTCAGAAGTATGATGCTTGAACAAAAACAAACCATATCGGTTTATTACTTGAAATTTCACATGTTGTTGAAATCGCAGCCGTTTTTATTAAAAATAACGTGAATTCCCGTAAAATTGCAAGTGGTTTTCAACAAACCGGTATGTTTCCGTTCAATGCAGAAATATTTGCAGAAGAGGATATTGTTTCTGCAGCTAACCTCCAACTAACTATCACCCGTCTTCCGAATCAACACAATGCTTTCGCATTTATAGGGGGCATTCCCTGAGTATTGGTTTAGTCTAAAAAAAAAGAAGATTGAAAGTCTGGGTTTTGAAAACGAGGCGGCTGCGTATTAGCAGGTTAGCTCTGTTGGATCTTCGGCTGTTGCATCCACGTCTCAGTCAACACTGTATGAAGTCGGTGCACTTCGTCGTGTTACACCGAAGAAAAAATTTAACCGTGAACGAAAACTAATGCAAAGCGCCATCATAACATTGACCGAAAATAGGAAAGTAGCAGAAGTGGCAGCTGCAAAGGGACGCAAATCAAACAGCCCTCCTCCGAAAAAACATCCTACCAGAAAGGTAAAACGTTCGGAACCTTCGTCATCCTCGTGACTTTTGTTTGATTTGCACTAAATTGATGTCACACCAACTGACAAAGAATAATTCAATCGAATGCAATACGTGCAAGCGTTCCTTTCATCTGAAGTGCATCGACATGGGTAATAGAAGCTATTTCACGTGCCAAAGTTGTGAGTCTGATCTAGATTTGACCGACAAGGAATAATTTTTTTGACCTTTTCTTTACTTTTTTGTGTATTTTTGAGGCACAATATTACACACAATATTATACACAATATTACACATTAAAATTGGTTTGTACAATACGATTTATTGGAAAAATTAATCATTTATCATAAGCAACCATAGTGCTTGATACTTTTGCTTGTCTTAAATGAAAAACTTGGGTGGCCCACTTTTGTCGGCAAAATCGTGAAATCGCAAATTTCTCCTTTTTTACATAACGTTGTAAAAAAATGTTCAAAATAAAAAATTTTGTAATAAATGTATTTGCCGAAAGTTGGGTAATCCTTTTCTCTACAAAAAGACGCAAATAGTGTTCAAAAATATTAATTTTCATACCCCAACGCGTACTGCGTTACGATCCAACAAAGGGATATATTCACTTTGCCATTACGATTATAACGCCAATTAGGAGGCGTGGCAAGTTTATAAAAGTTTATATATTTTTTATCAGCATCACTACCTGAGTCGATGTCCGTGTGTCTGTTTGTCTGTGGACACGATTACAGCCATAATTTTAAAGCTATTGCGATGAAATTCAAAATATAAGCTTTCTTTCAAATGAAGGCCAATTTCGAAAATGAGCCAAATGAGGATGAACACCATGCCTACCTATCATACAAAGTAAAAATATAAAAATACAAAAAAAAAAAATAAAACAAAATTGAATGTCATTGTGTCTGTCGTGGCGAAAGGCTTCGAATATGGGAATTTCCGTGGTGGCGCACGTGACGATCGTACGACTTTAATGAGTGAAAATAGAATGATAAATTTAACTTACAAGTTCCTTATTTTGATTTTCCAATAGCTTACTAAGCACATTATACAAAGTGTAAAATCTAAGAGTTGTCAAAAGTTAGGCTCACGCGACGTGACAAAAAATAGAAGTGGTTTTTGACTTGGATCACAAAATTAGAAAAATTCTGTAAATTGGCAAGAGTTTTTGTATAAAACTTTTTTTAGATGGACTTAAAATAGTATATGTTTATTTTCAAAGTAATCAAATTTACAAACCTTTTTTCGGGAATGAGGGAATTGTGGTGATTTTGTGGGAATTTTTGGTGCTTATAGTGTTTTTTAAACTAATTTTTCAACAGTGGCAAAACTTTGCTAGGAATAAAAAAATTTTTTGTTTGCACGATTTCACTTACAAAATCTTATCATAGTTGTAGAATATCGCCGCAAAACCAGGTAAAGCACAAGTTATCTAGTGTTTTTGTACAATGGGAGGGTTCCAAATAATATCAGAAATGTTATCCTGCTTAAGCATATTAAAAAAAAAGCTACTTTGCAATGTTTGTTAACGAATGCACAGATATGAGCAAAAAAAAAAATTTTTTTTTGTTTTAGTTCGCTATGCTTGAGAAACAGATTTTGTTTTAGTTCAACAACTTTTAAATATTATAGAACATGATGCACCGAATGTCTCAGCTGAAAATACTCGTATATATGCTAAATTTAAAAGAAGTTTAAAAACATAGTTCACATAATAGATTGACAATTCTTTTTTTCTCACTTCTGAAAAATTATGTACCTAAGCTTGTTTTAATAAAATGCAATTCTACAGGTCTTGCTGCCAGAACTGCATGCGACTTTATTACAAATGACTGTATTTCATATGTACCAGAAGGTAGTAAGAGTTCAGCTGAACTTGTAGTTGAGTGCCGGGAGATATTTAAGTCAGCGAAAACAAGATTACTTTGTATGGTTTTAAAAGTTTTTCTTTTATAGAATCTGTTGAAAAACAAGAACCAGCAAAACATATTTCTAACTTATTATTGAGAAAAGATATCGAAATATTTCTTAATTTTTTAGATTATTCCCTTCCTTACAGAGCAGAGGCATTCTTATTCATGTGCTTACTGAGGAATGTAGGCAGTTGATTTTTTCTTATGCTCAAAATTGAATAAAGGCTGAATTTTTCAAAAATGCAATTTTTGATGATATCGAAATTGTTTAAAAACACTTCTTGTATCCGGAAGAATTAATTTTGGTCCAAAATGTACAGAAAAACTTTCAGATGAAACTATTAGTAGATCAAGGTGTAATGAAATAAGAACACAGTGCCAACATTTTTATTTTACTTCATTCAAATTTATATAAAGGAAAATTTTCATATAAATGATGCATTACTTAAGGCGGTCTTCTCATTCAAAACCCGTTTTTTGGACCCTTTTTAAAAAATTCTTATTTGAAAACGCAAAGAATAATTGAAAACGTTTTTTTATTTATTGTATTACAAAAGGTTTAAAGTAAATAAAAAAATTTTTTTTGCCTCGATACGTGGGCTGTTCAAAAAGTAATGAGACTTCAAAGTTGGTGGTGAAAAAAAAGGTGTCGTCACGGCGGCCACGATTCCGGGTCTCCGGAGCGTCTGAAATGAAAAAAAAAACGGGGTTATAATCAGTATAGATGTAATTCTAGGGTGAACCTCAAGCTTAATTTTGTGATTTTTTTTGACAAAATGGCGGCCATTCAAAAAAAAATTTCAATTTCGGGTTTTTTTTTTGTAGTTTAGTGTAAAAAAAAAATAGTAAAAAATTTTTTAAAATTATGGTCGAGGTTCACCCGAGAATGGTGACAATTCTGCGTCGATTCCATTTTGTTTCATGAAAATCGGTTCAGTTGAACTGGTGATATCATGGCCGCCAGTTCGAAAAACGTGGGTTCGAGATAAACGCGTTTAAAGTTTGAAGTAATTTTTTTGGTGAAAAAAAAAAGAAAATCAAAAATGTTTAAATGCAGTTTTAAAGAGCTGACAATTTTTACTTACAAATATTAGTCGGCGATGCCAGCTCCATACAGGCCACCTTCCTCTTTTTCGTAGAAACTCCTTTCTGCTGCCCTCTCTGCTCTGCGAGCCGTTCTGCCAGCTTTTGATGATGCCGCAGCTCGAGTCTCTGATCGGTTCAATCTGTCTTCATTGCGAGATAGTGCGTATTCGTATGCGTTTTTGCCAATCGCAATACCCATCAAACCCATAATTTTAAGTATGGGTATAAAACCGTCGTTGAAGAGGCTTCGATGGTGCGTGCGCCTGAGTTGATGTGTTTGGGCGAAAGTGACCAAAGAACAGAATTGTAGGACTCATTGGAATTCTGAGTTTCAGCTCCAAGGCATCTTTCAAGCAAATTATCTGCCGACAGCGCTTCGTAAGCTGGTTTTATTACCTCCATCACCTTCTTGTCCATCAGACCTTGCTTCACAAAAAAGGCTGTATCTTCTAAAGTATTTCGAATTTCTAATAATCCTTTTAGGGACATATTCACAACTACCCAAGCTATAAATAAATGCAAAAAAAAAAGTTGAAAAAAAATAAGTTGCTCAATGAGAAGACCCCCTTAAGAAGCTAACTTCAGCATTAGTCAATTAGTTTCATTAACAATGATTAGTCATTTACAGTAAAAGAAACTCTCTTTCTCACACAAAAATTTTCTATTGAAATTTATTGTCAGATGAAAAAAAACCTCAAGTGACGTTATCGCATGCGTTTTACAAAATACGGCCATAAGTCGCAGACGATTTGTAGTTTTATTTTTATTTCGATTTGTTTTTAGTTTTTCTTTTTTTTTGTGCTCCTCTCTGTTTTGTTTTTGTTTCTGTCTATGTTTTTATTTGTTTTTTAATATGATCACCAAACTGTACCGTAGCCCAGCTTAAACATATTAAATGGTATTCTAAAGTTTATTTATCTTCTAATATTATTTGTTTAAAAACAAAGGGAAAAACACAGTAGCGCAAGCAATAATAAAAGCTTATATTTGAATTAAGGAATATATTACATTAATATTAATAAAAAATGATATTCAGATCAAGGTTGATTTATAAGGTTGTCGCAGGGTTGATCGCACTCTCATCTCTGTACCCATAAGTGTCAAAACCAGCCAATTTTGCGAATGACTATGAAAGAAAAATGGATGATAAAAGAGAGCACTTGCAGATTTTCTATGACCTGTCAACTTCGATTCGACAATTATGAGTACTCGCTCTCCCCCTTGCGACAACCTTATAAATCAACCTTAATTCAGATATTTTTTAATAAAATTCGATGAAAGACACAAAGATTGGAACTTATGAAAAAATTATTTATAACCCCCCTTTAACCACTGTGTGCCAGATCTACATGTATACAAAAGTTATTAACGCAACTTAAAAGTGGCTTAATATTCAGCATTTTAACTTACTTCAGCAACTTGCAATTTCTACCTGTGCTTTTATTTAAATCACTCAATACAGGTTATTAATGAGCGTAAAATTAAAATTTTACAAAAATATATATTTAAGCCACAACCAACAACAACTTGATCAGCAAATTAATTAAGCGCTCTTCGGGTTGACTTACTTTATTTCGCTTTTTTTTTTTAACAATAAGCGTTTGTTTATTTAAAACAATATTAAAACAGTTTTAAAGCAGACAAGTAGCAATTATTTTGTTTTTAAAATGGAAAAAAAAGTGCAAATATAAATACCTGTCACTCAACAGAAACAACGGCGACAATACTGCCAGCAAACCGTGCAATGACAGTAACAACAGTTATAAAAAAATCATGCAGTCACTTAACGCCCTGCAATACATGCCTGTCGTTGTTGTTGCTGTTATTTGTCTGGCTTACAACTAGTCGCTCGGTAGGCCGCAAGCAAAAACCTTTACGAATCAATTTAAATTTCCATTTAATGCGCGTATCAATCATGGCGGCTTGTTATGCTATATCCGGTTGTAGTTTACAGAGCCGTGAACTAACAAGCAAACACACACATACACACACACGCACACACAGACGCATACAGTCTTTGTGGAGGAAAACTTTGATTAATTAGCAAAAGAAAATAAATGAGAGCACAGCGTAGAGTGAAGAGTGTAAAAAAAAAATCAATTAAAATGACAAAATCACTTTGTGTAAAACAAAAATAAACTTGACAGAAGGTTCAACACCAATAAACAAAACAATAAAAAGCTCACAAAGTTCTTACAAAATTTTACACAAATGAATTTTAAAAGTTTGAAACAGGAAAAAAGAAAACAAAAGGGTTGAAAAACAATATATAAAAACAACTCGGCTCTTAGCGGAAGCGCAAGTTGTAGGTTCAACAACTTTATTCATTGTTTACCATACTTTTTTTGCAGTGATTGGAAATGTTTTGGCATGAAAACAAAAGAGGTGTAGGATTAAAGCAAAACAAAAAAAAAAAAAAATTGAACAATTTTGGACACGAATTGATGAAAACGTTGGATGGCTGCGACAAAAAAAAAACGGTATAAATGGGCAAAAATGGAAGTGATTAATTAAAATAATTTGTCATTTATGTGCGGAAACGAATTGTTAATCGAAAAAGGGTTGCACAATTTCAGAATATTTCCCACCCACAAGCTTCCCAGCAATAGCATGCTGAGTAACTGAGAATGTCTTTTACAATGTTATCCAAAGCAACGCAACACGACGCAAGGCAACGTAAGTGCTCGGCATTACGTTCAAATGGACAAGCATTACTTTTGACCAAGAACCGGAATATGTTGTTCATACAAACGATTGCTGGCAGTGGATGTGAATTGCTGTGTACATATGTATGTATGTTAGTATAAGCGTGTAAATGTGTCCATTGATGCGTGTGTAAATTTTGGAATTTGTGGTGCACATGCGTTGGCCTTCAATTGTGGTCACTGTGGTTTTTAATCAAGTTGTGCAAGCCAACACTAATATGCTTGTGTGTATATTAGAGCGTATCACGTTATAGGGGGGAAAAAAAAAGTTCGCCGTAAACCTTCGAATCTGAAGCATTTTTGTCTGTTGTTTTCGAAAAAAAAAATGTTTTTTTTTTGACCGAACGTAGGGGTCGCGCATTTACATTTTTGTTTATAACTTCGTCATTTGACGTCGGATTTTAAAGTATGTTATATCAAAGTTTTTGTCTCGAGGAGACTAATATTATTGTTCCAAAGGTCATTGACCTCAGACCCCTCGTTCTAGTACTTACTCACCAGATCTCAGTTCCTACCATGCTAACATGCCACCCTGATTTCAGAAAAAAAAGCTCGCAAAAAATGTGTAAACTTTTGTGAAGGATGTATATTGATTGTTTCAGTGCAAATATTTTTAAAAATTTTTTTAATTTTCTTTGACGAAATTAGGTTATTTTTACACTGGAGTATATCTTAAAGGGCTTAGAGCTACCTTGAATTGCAATGTATAGCGAACGACACGTCGATTTAATAAAGCCTTCGCTGGAAAGCCGAGAGTCAGCTGTTTTTGCTTGATGTAAAAATAATGTCGTGAATAAACGAGAACAGCTGTTCCAGTAAAGAACGATAACGTAACTTTAGTATGAAATTGGCTTTGTGTAAGAAAAAAATTTCGAACGAAATGTCAAAATTTGACAATTAGTAAATTGTCATCGCTGTGAAC
Organism: Coremacera marginata; assembly: GCA_914767935.1. Classification (NCBI taxonomy): domain Eukaryota; kingdom Metazoa; phylum Arthropoda; class Insecta; order Diptera; family Sciomyzidae; genus Coremacera; species Coremacera marginata. The sequence continues at coordinate 159,578,046 of OU612045.1, forward strand.
ATTTTAAAAATGAAAGTTGCTGTGAAGAAAAAGTAAATAGAATATAATTTATTTTCATCTAAGAATACACAAATACTTTCTATATTTTTAGTACAAAGAAAACAACAAGAGAACAATCTGTATTGCTGGAAATGGAAAAGAATCCAGAGCTGGCAAAAGGCACTCTAGTCCTTGGTGCGGTCGCCGAAAACATATCTAATATTATTTAATTTTCACAGTACATAAATCCTCAAACTGAATTTGCAGCGAAAGTAAACAAACAATTATCCAATGAACAAAATAAACGAAACAGCTGATGAAAAAACTGTTGCCATCTATTAAAATTTGCTTGCAATCAAGGTTGCCAGTTATTTTATTTATTTATTTATTATTTATTATTAAATCTTTATTCTCATAGTAAAAGTTTTGACAAGATTATCCTATAAAATATACAATCGTATCTAGTTGACTTATGAGAATAGTTAATGACATTTTAATATTAAAAATATGTGTTAAATGCCACTACAAAATAACTTAATACATAGTGTTTATAAATAAATGTAAAGTGGGGTAAAAATTAAGATTAACAATTCAAGCAGTAAAAAGAAAATTTTTTTTTTTATAATTTATTAGAAGAAAGACAAATATTTTTTTTATAGTACAAATCAAATTTAAGAAACAGAGCGCAACAAAATTTCGATTTCCGAGTGATCCACCTCTAACAGCCACAATTTTATTTTCCTTAAGAAAGTAATGAAATTTCTTTCAATTCGTATATTTGCAGGGAGTTTATTAAAAAGTCTGCAAGATAATATGGAAAAAAAATTTCGATATTGTGTTGTGCGAAAAACAGGAACAGTAACGGTTGAATTTTGGTTCGTTCTTAGGTTGTAAGAAGCAGATATTGGATTCTGCATGTAGCCACTTCTTTTGAAGAATATTTTAAGAACTTTGAAATAATATAAATGCCTTAACGGTAAAATCTCTAGACGTCTGAATAGATTAATAGATGAAGACAAACGATTAACTTTACAGATTATTCTGACAGCAGACTTTTGAAAAATTAATAAGGGACGTATATTATGCAGATATGCTCCTCCCCAACAGCACAAACCATATTGTAATTTGGAGTGAAAAATCCCATAGTAGATTTTAGTTAATGTACTCTCGGAACAAAACTGTCTTAGCTTATAAAAGCATCTTACTGTAGAAAGAAAATACTTCTTCAACAATGTAATATGTGCATTCCAGTTAAGCTGTTGATCAACCATTACTCCTAAATATTTATAGAAAGGCACCTTTTCTATAACAAAACAATTATTACTACAAGGGTTTCTATTATTAAAAGTTAAACCGAGGTTATCTCTCGTAGACGACTTTAAGCAAAAACGACAACAATCATATCCGTGAAATAAGATATCAATATCCGGCGACACTATACCATTTAAGCTAAAATAAATGAGCTTTGTTTTTTTGCTAACAAGTAATTTGTGATTTGCAAACCACACTCTAAGTAAATAAACATCATGATTTATATCTGCAATTAAGTTAAGGGGATTAACTGATGCATATCCAATAGCAAGATCGTCAGCAAAAGCAGTAACTTTACCAACGAAGTTAAGCGAAAAAATAGAGTTAATATAAACTAGAAAAAGAATCGGACCAAGGACAGAGCCCTGGGGAACTCCTAAATTTATGTATTTAGAGTCACTTAATTCGTTACAAATTTTTACTCTTTGTGTTCTACAAGTCAAAAAGGACATAAGCCAATTGTAAATAAAACCACGAAAACCTAGATTATGCAATTTTTTCAGAAGTAAATTGTGATCGACCATGTCAAAAGCCTTTGTAATATCCACAAAAAATCCGGCGCAACTTTTTTTATCATCAAGACCTTTATAAACCGATGTACAGAAATCGAGCAGAGCGTCTTCCGTTGAGAGACCAGCTCTAAATCCGAACTGACAAGAACTGAAAAAATTTTGACTGTTTAGAAAAGCTAAAATCCTTACTTTCATGGCTTTCTCAAAAATTTTCGAAATTGAAGACAGCAAACATATTCGTCTGTAATTATTGGTATCTTTTCGGCAGCCTGTTTTAAAAAGTGGGATTACAATTGCGTCCTTAAGTTGATCAGGAAATGTACCAGATAGAACACTTAAGTTAAATATGTGTTTTAAAATATCCACTAAATTGTATGCAACATTTTTCAGAATATTGTTTGAAATCTCGTCACAGCCAGAAGAATTCGAGTTTCTTAAGGATTTGATTATTTTCAATAACTCAAGACCAGAAATTGGCTCAAAATAAAAACTGAGCATAGAAATATGTTCCGGATTGTTCAAAGAGCTTAAACAGGCATCCATCGAGGGCTGAAGCTGCCTACATGTTGCAAAATGATTATTAAATTCATTTGAAATTTGTTTGAAATCAGTAATGATTCTCGATCCATTATTAATAACAATCGATTCCGCGTTTTTGGCTATGTTGCGATTTAAAATATTATTAACAACTTCCCATTCTTTTTTTGAGTTACCTTGTGCAATTCTAATCTGGTTTTGGTAGTAATTATTCCTACAAGATTTTATTTCTATTTTTAAATTTTTACATATACGAGCGTAACGCTGCTTTAAAATGAGATTAAAAGGATGCTGGGCACATTTTTTTTTAAGTTTATTTTTTAGCTCAACCTTCTTAAGTAAACCAAGAGTCATCCACGGTTTTAACATACGTTTTGAATTTCTAAGAATGGTTGTACAACTGGAGTTATAAATATGATTGGATAAAATGCCTAAGAATAAGCTATACGCCTGAGATACATTTTGTTCTGCATAAACAGGCTCCCAATCTTCAGAGCGCAGGGCATAATTTAGTTCTAAAAAATTAATTTGCTTGACTCTAACAGGAGAGTTATGGTTATAATTTATTTGGTACCCAGTTCTACTCAGAAGTATACCCGTTAAGCAATGATCAGTCACTTGAAGATCCAGGTTAATCCCAAAACAAGAGTTGAGAGATAATCTAGAGAAACGAGCAAGTACATGGTCAAGACAAGTTCCTGACACAGGTCTAGTAGGCTCATTTACGAAGGACGTAAGCCCGTTTTCAGCCGTGAGAGTCATATATGTATTTAAAGATTGGTTGGTGTGAAGAAGATCTATATTAAAATCTCCTAGTAAAACAAGGTTAGCTGAATGAACATTCCCTAGCAACGTTGAAAATTCCTCTAAAAATAAGGAAACGGGATGAGAATGCAATCTATAAAAGCAAATAAAGTTATAAATATCTTTGTTTAAACATTTTTTTAATGCGTATGGGATTTTTTTGGGATTTTGAAATGCATATGTGATTTTTGGTGGTATTTTTAAAAAAGCGCGGTATTTTTGTAATAATTTTTAATGATCGCGGGATTTTTTGTGGTATTTTTTAATTGCCGTGGGAAGTTTTTTGTTTATTTTGACCGTGGTAATTTTGGTGGTATTTAATTTATGGTAATGTGAGAAAAAGGTAATTTCCTTGGGAATTGTTCCGAATTTTGACTGCCAACCTTCCAAGCAATAAGTATGAAATGTTTAAGGTTTTTGTCAGTTTTACGCAATATGCCGGACTTTTACAATCCGGTAATAATGTTTTTGACAACAACCCACGTTAAGAGTATATGAGCAACGTAAGCAACGTAACTGTAGACGACGACGCAAGGAAAAAATACATCAAGCCAATTTTGTCCTATATCGTCCGAAAACAAATGAGCCTTAAGACGAAGGCTTCGTTTTACACAAAGATGCTATTATTTAGAAAAATATAAAATTAAATTCGAAACAATATTGATCGATTTAGGATATTCAGACGATCAAGCATGATTGCCACACATATGCCTTTTTTGTGTCCGAACACTTCAAAACAACCTCTTGGCAAATAATCAGAACTTTTACAGGATCTTACAAGAATAACATGAGCGTCCTGCGAAAAATTGGGCATATGCAATGCCATAAGCCTTAACACTAGTAGTACTGGGTGAAATTCCGAACACAAAGTATTGAAGTGAGTCTTTCGGATTCACATACATTTTGTGTGAAGAAAAGCGGCAATAACATGTACATTTTTTTAATGAAATTCTTTTAAAAAAGTTCTACAGCTTAAAGTACAAGAGACCTCAATTGTTTAAACACAATTTTTTTTCTCCAGGAAAATAGCGTAAAGTCAAAATGAGTCTCAAAGACTCATAGCAGTACTTACAGGGTTAAAGAAAAAAAAACTTTCTAGCGATTGTTCAATAAATTTCTAGAGTAGAAATAAAAACATGACTTTATGGCTTGATTACTATTTATTGTGGCAAAAATAGGGTAGATGTTCCAATAAATTCACTGATTTAAGCGACGGTTTTTTGACTTCTGTGAGCAGGTTCGTTGTCCTTATGAAAAATCACTTTTTCTTCAGCAAACCGGGTCATTTTGACGCATCTTCGAGTCAAGCTAATCCAAAAGGTTGCAAATTTATTTAGAACTAATTATTTTTTCAGCTTGGTGATAGTCCACCAACAAAATTCCTCTTACATCCAAAAAAAAAAAACTGATGCCATAACCTTGTTTTGCAGATTTTTGAACACAAACTCGTTTAGGAGCTGAAGTACCAGGTTCACACCACTCTTTAGTTTCTTGTTTTTATTCAGGATCATGGTGTTAGACCCAACTCTCATTCATAGTGATGAATCGCTATAAATGTTGCTGAGAAAGTCTCATTCGAATGTGGTGCTTTTGTTCCATTACTAGCAAATGTTGCATCCATTGTGTACACTCCTTTTTGAAAATCGAAACTTCACTTAAAATATGGCTCACACTGCCTTTTATTAGTTGTGTACGAAAAAAAAACAAAAACCAAATGGCCATTTCAGCCCTTAAAAGGACTTTGACCGAGCTTCTTATGAACAATTGTGTTGTGTGTGATGTGAAATGTTTGCACACAAATGATCGAGAACTGGACCTACATGTTTTACGCCGACTCCGAACGGCTTATGTTCTCAAGAAGCTTTTCATGACAGTTTGTACTCTCTGAGGTTTGCCATTGTCTGCAGAGAGGTGACGGCCGAACAGAAAAATTAATTCAATTGAAAAAACTTTCTGTGTCGAATGGAGGATTCGAACCTGGGTTCTCTGGCGTAAGAGTCGCACACTATACCCACTACGCCACGGCCGACAGTTGTGTACGACTTCTACTAAATCTCTCTCAATCGACGATCTTTCAAAACCATATCCGGTATTTTTGTTATAATTTCTAGAAATGATGCTCTTTTTTAACTTCCTTGATGTGCATCGTTTTCAAGTCTTGTACTACCACTTCCATGTGAAGGAGAAGAGTCTTTATATATTTCAAATAATCGTTCATGAATTTCTTTTAGTTGTATATATTTCAAAAATAAAATTCAATCACTGTACGATTCTTTCCATATTATAAAAAAAAAATACTGTGACACGTCTACTTTGAACATCTGTAAGCATAAGTCTGAGTTATCAGATATACATGACACTTTACGCAAGTAGTTACGATATGGCGATTCTGGGTCAGGAGGAGCGGAGGAACAAGCCGATGACGTCATGCCCGCACCCCAGCGCCATCTAGTGGGGGCTTTTTGCTCAAATGTGCAAAGGTGTATGTCTTTGCTAAAAAGCTATTATGGTGTATATCTTTGCTAAAAGCTATTATGGTGTATGTCTTTGCTAAAATGTATTAAAAATCGGCAAGTTTGATGTATATCTTTGCTAAAAGCTATTATGGTGTATGTCTTTGCTTTAAGCTTTTTATCTTTGGCAAGTTTGGTGTATGTCTTTGCTTTATTTATACTTTTAAATTAGCAAGTTTGGGGTATGTCTTTGCTTTTAAGCGTTGATCATAATTTTATACACTAAAAGTAGACAAGTTTGGTGTATGTCTTTGCTTTAAGCTTTTAAAAATTGGCAAGTTTGGTGTATGTCTTTGCTTTATTTATTCTTTTAAATTGGCAAGTTTGGGGTATGTCTTTGCTTTTAAGCGTTGATCATAATTTTATACACTAAAAGTAGGCAAGTTTGATGTATGTCTTTGCTTTAAACTTTTTAAAATTAGCAAGTTTGGGGTATTTCTTTGCTTTAAGCGTTGGTCATAATTTTATACGCTACATTATCGGTAGTGGTAGTCAAGCGAGTTCTTATCAGTGTTTGCATGTTTTGTTTTTTTTCCTAACCCTCGCATTAGTTATAGCAATGACTCAAAAAATAAATATATATTTATAAGACTTCTAACGTAGACTGCGTGGTGGCATACTTATCAGAGTTCGCATGAGTAAACGAAATACATAGCAACTAGGAAGAGTCAGGAAGTTTCTAGAAGCTTCGAGATGTAGAAAAAACTTCGAGAACATTTTAGAAGCTAACAACAACATCACCAAAAAAAAAATTTTTTTAAGTCAAAGGTGATAAGAGCCAAGCTTCATGGTGTGAGAGAGAGAGAGAGAGAGAGAGAGAGAGAAAGGGAGAGAGAGAGAGAAAGGGAGAGAGAGAATTTGATAGTAAGAGAGAGAAAGGGAGATAGCAAATAGCGCGATCCTATACAAAGAATACTTCAGAATCAACCTAACCTAAGCCAATGCCAAGAAGAGTCAGGGAGTTTCTAGAAGCTTCGAGATGCAGAAACGTCGAGAACATTTTAGAAGTCGACTTATGTTATTGTATGCCGATGACGTCACCCATACCCATCCTGGTACGGATTTTAATTTTATTTCATTTCAATTTCAATACTAATTTCAAGGTTAAAGTGATAAGAGCCAAGCTTTATAGTAAGCGCACTCATAACCCGCAAGTTCAAGATAAGGCAGCAATAGACAAGTTCAAACATGTTTTTTGTGTTACTTCTAAAATAAATAAACAATTTTTGCGGTCAAGTGCAAGGGCAAAAAAAAAGAAGATAAGAATTTAAAGTTGATATGTCAAAAACTAAGCTAAGCTAACCTAAGCTAATATAAGCTAAGGCTGCGTTTATAGTGAACGCCCATAATCGGCTGCTTTTTTATAATGGTTCTTGTTGTTATTGTTCTTACTGTTGCTATTGTTGTTCTTACTTATGTTGTTGTTTTTGTTGTTGTTGTTGTTCTTGTTCTTGTTGTTGTTCTTACTGTTGTTGTTGTTCTTACTCTTGTTGTTGTTGTGGTTGTTGTTGTTGATGAGGCTGTTTTACTAATAAAAATAGGCAATCTAAAGTTACTAAATAAATAGCTAAACTTCTTTATTAAAATATTATTTATATTAATTACACCACATTTTGAGCCCAATTTGGTCACATCTGTTGATAACCAAGATAAGCTATGGAAGCTACGTTCAATTACGGACCATCTCAAGTCAAATATGTTGAAGAACTATCACCCAACACAACATTTATCTTACGATGACAATGGACGACACGGTTGCAAGCAGTTTTTTAAAGGTAAACCAATCGGCCAAACGGTTACATGTTAAATTTTGACATATATCAAGGCAAGAACCCACGTTGTATCAATCCATATGATGAACGATTCGGAAAATGTGCAGCACCACTTATAACTATGATCGACTACTTTCAGATGATTTGAAAGGCCTTATTGAATATTTCATTCATATTGAATTATTGTTTGATTGATTATCGATATTGTGATTGATTGATTGATTATCGATCAGTTATAGCTGGTAGATGTTGAACAGTACAGACCATTTTAGCTGGTAGATGTAGAACAGTACAGACCATTTTAGCCGGTAGCTGTAGAACAGTACAGACCAGTTTTAGCTGGTAGATGTAGAACAGTACAGATCAGTTTTAGCCGGTAGCTGTAGAACAGTACAGACCAGTTTTAGCAGTTATCTGCTAAACTGGTCTGTACTGATCAACAGCAACTGCTAAAACTGGTCTGTACTGTTCTACAGCTACCGGCTAAAATGGTCTGTACTGTTCTACATCTACCAGCTAAAATGGTCTGTACTGTTCAACATCTACCAGCTAAAATGGTCTGTACTGTTCAACATCTACCAGCTATAACTGATCGATAATCAATCAATCAATCACAATATCGATAATCAATCAAACAATAATTCAATATGAATGAAATATTCAATAAGGCCTTTCAAATCATCTGAAAGTAGTCGATCATAGTTATAAGTGGTGCTGCACATTTTCCGAATCGTTCATCATATGGATTGATACAACGTGGGTTCTTGCCTTGATATATGTCAAAATTTAACATGTAACCGTTTGGCCGATTGGTTTACCTTTAAAAAACTGCTTGCAACCGTGTCGTCCATTGTCATCGTAAGATAAATGTTGTGTTGGGTGATAGTTCTTCAACATATTTGACTTGAGATGGTCCGTAATTGAACGTAGCTTCCATAGCTTATCTTGGTTATCAACAGATGTGACCAAATTGGGCTCAAAATGTGGTGTAATTAATATAAATAATATTTTAATAAAGAAGTTTAGCTATTTATTTAGTAACTTTAGATTGCCTATTTTTATTAGTAAAACAGCCTCATCAACAACAACAACCACAACAACAACAAGAGTAAGAACAACAACAACAGTAAGAACAACAACAAGAACAAGAACAACAACAACAACAAAAACAACAACATAAGTAAGAACAACAATAGCAACAGTAAGAACAATAACAACAAGAACCATTATAAAAAAGCAGCCGATTATGGGCGTTCACTATAAACGCAGCCTTAGCTTATATTAGCTTAGGTTAGCTTAGCTTAGTTTTTGACATATCAACTTTAAATTCTTATCTTCTTTTTTTTTGCCCTTGCACTTGACCGCAAAAATTGTTTATTTATTTTAGAAGTAACACAAAAAACATGTTTGAACTTGTCCATTGCTGCCTTATCTTGAACTTGCGGGTTATGAGTGCGCTTACTATAAAGCTTGGCTCTTATCACTTTAACCTTGAAATTAGTATTGAAATTGAAATGAAATAAAATTAAAATCCGTACCAGGATGGGTATGGGTGACGTCATCGGCATACAATAACATAAGTCGACTTCTAAAATGTTCTCGACGTTTCTGCATCTCGAAGCTTCTAGAAACTCCCTGACTCTTCTTGGCATTGGCTTAGGTTAGGTTGATTCTGAAGTATTCTTTGTATAGGATCGCGCTATTTGCTATCTCCCTTTCTCTCTCTTACTATCAAATTCTCTCTCTCCCTTTCTCTCTCTCTCTCCCTTTCTCTCTCTCTCTCTCTCTCTCTCTCTCTCACACCATGAAGCTTGGCTCTTATCACCTTTGACTTAAAAAAATTTTTTTTTTGGTGATGTTGTTGTTAGCTTCTAAAATGTTCTCGAAGTTTTTTCTACATCTCGAAGCTTCTAGAAACTTCCTGACTCTTCCTAGTTGCTATGTATTTCGTTTACTCATGCGAACTCTGATAAGTATGCCACCACGCAGTCTACGTTAGAAGTCTTATAAATATATATTTATTTTTTGAGTCATTGCTATAACTAATGCGAGGGTTAGGAAAAAAAACAAAACATGCAAACACTGATAAGAACTCGCTTGACTACCACTACCGATAATGTAGCGTATAAAATTATGACCAACGCTTAAAGCAAAGAAATACCCCAAACTTGCTAATTTTAAAAAGTTTAAAGCAAAGACATACATCAAACTTGCCTACTTTTAGTGTATAAAATTATGATCAACGCTTAAAAGCAAAGACATACCCCAAACTTGCCAATTTAAAAGAATAAATAAAGAAAAGACATACACCAAACTTGCCAATTTTTAAAAGCTTAAAGCAAAGACATACACCAAACTTGTCTACTTTTAGTGTATAAAATTATGATCAACGCTTAAAAGCAAAGACATACCCCAAACTTGCTAATTTAAAAGTATAAATAAAGCAAAGACATACACCAAACTTGCCAAAGATAAAAAGCTTAAAGCAAAGACATACACCATAATAGCTTTTAGCAAAGATATACATCAAACTTGCCGATTTTTAATACATTTTAGCAAAGACATACACCATAATAGCTTTTAGCAAAGATATACACCATAATAGCTTTTTAGCAAAGACATACACCTTTGCACATTTGAGCAAAAAGCCCCCACTAGATGGCGCTGGGGTGCGGGCATGACGTCATCGGCTTGTTCCTCCGCTCCTCCTGACCCAGAATCGCCATATCGTAACTACTTACGCATGTTCATAAGAAAGTAATATCAGTTTTAGATAAATAAATAGCGAACGTTCTGCCGCTATCTATGTGTGGTTCTTGAAACTTTAGTAGTTTACACGGAAAATATATTTAGCAAAGAAGTAGTTTTTAGAACAAGTGTGTTGTAATGAAATTATTTATTTTTCCTAAGATGCGTCTTCTTTATCAGCAAAAAACCAGTTTTGTACCCCTTTTTCCAGTTTTTGCAAAGAATCTCAAGAACTTTGAATTCAAACTTCACAGAGCTCATGCCAATTGAAAGGAGAGCTTTTTCTTTTAAGCAATATGCCATGGGTCTCAATTGAACTTTAATGTTTTTTTAGTTACAAGCAGTGTTGCCAGGAGCTTGAAAAATAAAAAGCTAAGCCGTCCTAAAAAAAAGCCAAAAAAGTCTAAAAGGCTAAAAATAAAAAGCTAAAAAAAAGCCAGAATTTCATCAGATGACACTTCATCAGATGAATCGGAGCTCAAGTAAGTGTAAATATCACGTCCGTCTAACATACGTATGAGATCATTAGTTACTTCAAAGTCGTGACAACATTTCTGTAGTCTTTTAAGTGAGTATCGGATATTAAGTACAGAGTTAAGCATTTCGACTTTGATACGATTAGTTCTGTTGGTTTTTACTGCTTTCATTACACTAAAAATCCTTTCAACCTCAGCGTTGCTTAGTGCAAGGATTAAGAAATTAAAAACCAAATTGACAAGATCTGCAAATATATTTTCTTGCAATGAGTTTTTGACCTGACTCACTTCTATCCAAAAGTCAATTGTTGAATCCAAATATGTCCAATTGCATGTTAAAAGCTTTCGCCATTGAAGTTCGATTAACGTTATTTTTTCTGCAGTATACTTAAATTTTTCATTGGCAATTTCGGTGAATATATCTGGCTTTACTGTTTTAAGAGAATTTTCCACAGAAAAAAAATTTATCTTCTTAAGGGTATCCATGTTAGTGGGCAAACGTTGTCGTAATTGCTCAATTAATTTAATTATGAAACTCTGACAATCTATGCGTATTGTTTTTTCTGTTTCTCTATCTATGGTTCCATTACTTATTTGCTCATTAATGTGTTCTTCAAAAATATAAGAAAAATTGGGATCGCTCATCAAAAAAGGTTGGAGCCGAGACGAAAGTGGGTCAAACTTGTCGTTACTAAAGACAATCTGATAGCATAAATAATGGAGCAACGATACTACATCAGAAAAAAGTTTTGTTGGGTCGGCACTATTACTTTCAAATGCCTTGTTAACTTTTTGTACTTCATGCAGAACTGGTTTCAGAAATAAAAGGTACGCCAAATTACGGCCTGTATATAAATCTCTCAATAGTTTGGCTTTATGGCACTGTTCTTCTAAAGAGGCGATCCTGAAATGAGTTTTTAACTAAAACCACTGATCAACTATACGTTGGACGGCTGTTTCTATAGATAACCACCGAGTGGCACAAGCTCTAACCAACTTAAGTGGCTCATGGCCATCATTTATCAGAGAATATATTTTTTGATAAATATTTTGCCTGGATGGAGACTTGGAAAACCAGTTATAGCTCTCAGATATCAAAAATTCAACTTCGTCAGGAATGCATTTCGATGCACTGGATACAGCCAACTGAACAGAATGACAAACACATGTAACCAATACAATATTTGGGTTTTTTTGTTTTAAAAGCGCTATTACACCATTATTTACGCCTACCATCGTACTGGCGTTGTCCGTCCCCAAGCCTATTAAATTATCTATACTCAGTGTGTACTCATTCAGAGTTTTTAAAATAGCTTCCACAATTCCATTCGCCGTACAGTGTTCCAGTTCCACTAATTTCAAAAATGTGTTAACAATGTTTTGACATTGTTTACTGAAATATCTTATAACAACTGCGAGCTGTTTTTTTATTGAAATATCGGTTGACTCGTCAATAATCAAGCTGAAAACACCTTCAATATCCGAAATCAATTCTTTTTTGAAATACGGTGACAGAACGTTTTTTATTATGCCACTACATTTAGTCCTTCCAAGCTGCAAGTCCTGAGCAATAGCGCTATCCGAAAACGTTTTTCGTTGCAGCATTGATAAATGGTCGACAGAACGAATTGAAGTATGGCACGTAACATAAAGCGCATTTTGCAAAACCGCCCGCTTTATATCTGTTTGAGTTCTAACCGGCTTGAAGGGAACAACTGGCTGAATCCTAATAACAAAAGGGGCTTGGGCTTCAATGTGTTTCCTCCTTTTGGAATGAGCAATAATTCCAGAAAGCTTTGGTTGCAATTTGCATAAACAGTACTTGCATATTATATTGTCATCTTTAAGAATAAGCCATTTTTCGAATCTTTTATCCTTCAGCCAGGCTTTTCGAATTTGTTGCTTATATTTTCTAAAATTAAAAAAACCTCAAATAAATGTCAACTTTGAAAATAAGAAAAAATCACATTTTTATGTTTACGCAAGGCACTTTATTGCCAGACTGCGATATTGCGTCTTCCGAATCACTGTACATGGAGCTCGAATCTGTTTGTTCTACAGCACCAGTAGAGCTCTGGGCAGTGGTGCTCCGTTTTATTGTTTTTGCAGATACTGCGCCTTCGCTGTTCATGGATCTCGAAATGCTTTCTGCCTCAAATGAGATTTTATCAGAATTTGCATAGCTTTGGCGCACGCTTTGTAAAACTCTTTGATTGTTTGAATTTTTGGCGCCTGCCACATTAATAGAGTTCTTAGATATTTGGTCTTTGTTTTGGATTTTTGTTGTCGGGAGTTTTTTGAAATACCTAAAGAAAAAAGGTTCTATGATATTCCAGAAAGAATGTATAAAAATTTAATTAACTTACTTTTCCATTTTTGCCACATTTGAAAGCCAGCCAAAAACAGCAAACAAAATGTAGCAATTCGTTAGGGATGTGTAATAGGAAATTGAATGGAGATGTGCAAATCTGATCGAAAATCGAATTTGTAAAAAGTTCTGTTCGTTTCGTAAAATGCTGCGCTGTGCTTTCACTAAGCTTATACAACTATCAAAATTTAAAAAAAGGTTAAAAAAAGCTAAACTAAAAATAAAAAAAGGCTAAAAAAAGGACACGAAGCTAAATGACAAATTCCGAGGCTAAATGATTTAAAAAAAGGCTAAATCTAGCCTCAAAAACACTAACCTGGTCACACTGGTTACAAGCCTTCGAAGAAGAAAAGAATTGAATTTTTTCCACTTTTTTTTAAATTTTATTATTTTATATGCGCTATTTGGCTGTCAAAAAAGTTTGTATATTTTTCCTTTAATAAGAAATTAAAGATAATATTATTGCAATTACTTAACTTAAGTTTATTCAAATCTTGCTTACTTTTACTCCTCGAAAAAAAAATTTAACATTTTGAAGCCTTTTTAAGGAACAATTTAACTCATTCAACAAAATTTTAACCTGATCCGAACATATGAAATCATGTTAAATATTATTTTGAGAAGATTAAGGATTTGATCATAGAAGGGGCACAGAATAAAAATAGTCATTAACAAAGATTTTCAAAAATATCAATTGTCTTATCAAATCATTAAGCAAATTTAGTGAATAAAAAAAACTCACAAGAAGTTCCCTAGTATTTTCAGTAAAACGATTTATGCCACCCTTTGTTCTCCATATAACAGAAGGTATATGTTTATCTTTGGCTATTCTCTGTGTTATTTATTGCCAAACTATACTCATTGCTTTGTGCTTTTAATGTTGTTATTGTTTTGGTGGGGGTTGTTGTTCTAGCTATTGTTTAAGTAGTTTCAACATTTTATGAAGTCGCTTCCGAAAACTTTTCTCTTACACTTAACATTTTTAACAGTTAGTAAAATCATGATATAACTTTTAATATTCCATCTCTTTTCATTAAATGCTCTAGTACGCGCTCTTCACACTCAATGCAAAGTTAGAGTTTGGTGCGTTAAAATTATGTTTTGGCAATAAAACAAAGAAAAACAAACTAAAAACGAAGAAAGAAGCTGGAAAAATCTTAAATTATTTCAATACTTTGCTTAAACATTTTATGCCTCACCAAGAGTGAGTAGGCTATCTCTATTTCACCAATACTTTTGGGAGAAATGGACGCGATGGCGCCATTTCTAGGTTTCTTACAGCTAGTTTGTTGTTTCTATTAAATATTATTTTAGTAGTTTTTTTTAACGCTATTATATTGGTTGTTTTTGAGAAGTTTTTTTTTACATCTAGCGAGTACTTTTTTCAGTTATTTTTTAGTTCGTTTTGTTTTGGAAAGTTTTTTGTTTAGTATTTCATTTTGATGCAAAGTTTTTAATTTAATTTTTGGAAGTGAAAAAATGGTGGGAAAAAATATATAATAATTTTTGTTGTTGTGAAAGTAAGGTTAAGTGCGTCAATTTATTGCGTTCATTTAAAGTTCCCCATAGTTGAGAGAATTTCACAAAGAATGTTGTGCCATGCACGATAAGTTTGGCCATTTTAAATAGCATGCGACAGAGCCGTAGCCACGAGGGACTTTTGGGACTCAAACTCCCACCTAGTCAGAGGTCAGAAAATATGGCACAAACTTAATATTTCCCTTCTTAGGACAAATTGTGATAATAATATAAATTTACTTTCAGCAACAAAATTTATCATTTTCAGACATATTTCAAAAAGTCTGTAAGTAACTATAAGAAGTCTGTATATTAATGTACTAGTTCTACTATGGATTTCGAATCCGTAAAATATGGTATCAAAAAAAAAAATTATATGGAAAACTATACCTCGACTGAAAATAATTTCATATATGTAGAAAAATAGGCTCCATGACCCATTTCTTCTAAGACCCCATTTCTTTGGGAAAAAACAAGCGTAAATGATTTTTTTTTTAATTTGGAAATGTTCTGTAATCCAAAGTAAAGCGATAATTCACGAGAAACGAGCTACTAAAAATTGTATCTTACCTAGTCTTCTTACTTCTACAACTTTTGTACGAAAATTTGTTACAGTGTTAAGTCTAGTTTCCGCATTATGAACTTCGAAAAATCACCTTAAATCTAAATATGCCTTTTTTGAAAGATTTCTCAGCTGAAAAAATATTTTTAAAATGCTTTAGAATGTGATAGGTTATTGGAGGATATTCTAGTTAAAGTATAAAACTTTCACAAATATCATTTATTAATTTTAGTTTGTAAAAAAAATAAATTCGATTTTGAGTTCGAAGTTCGAAAACTTTAAATAAATTAAAGTTTTAATCCACCACTGAACGATTGAATTTTTCATAATAAATTACTATTTAATTCTTTAAATCGCTTTAAAAGAAAAAAATCTTTTTATTTTAAGTGATTTTAACTTTATAATTCTCAATTTTTGTATAAAATATTAGCCCTGTGCAAAGCCTCATTTTCAAACTTGGGTTTTGTTTAATAATCTAAAATTTAAATGTGACTTTGTTTGAAAACGATTCCTTAGCTGGCAAATTTTTTATAAAAAAATAATATAGATTCTTATGAAATATTAAATAATTTTTTTCAGTTAATTTCCTTGAATTGCGTCATTTTAAAATTTACTTGTTATTATCTCGAAAAGCTTTAAATTTTTCAAATTTAATAATTTTAATTATTTTTAAAATATTCCCTATTGAATATAAGTTACGTTTTAAACTGTAATTTTTCTACGATTTTACGAAACCCGAACTAATCTTCTCTTGCAAATCTGTATAAAAGCTAGCAGTGACGGACTGGAAGCTAAAATTTGATCTGGAAAATAATGACTTGGCCGGCCGTCTAACATAAAAGCATTGTTCTGAAGTTCTGTGAAAGAGAGAGAGAGATGATTTTTATAATATTTTTTTCTTACGTTTTATTACGTTGTATAATTTTTAAAAGTTGAGAAAGAACTATTTTTGTTTCCATTAGACATTTCTTAAATAAAAAGTCAAAGGGTTCCAGCGACAGCTCCTACTCATGGGTCAACAGATACAACAATGGGCTGGGCCAACATTATTAAAAAATTCCAAAATAAAAAATTCGACGCGTAGAAAGAATTATCTTTACGAATATTTTAGACGCTATAGGTAAGACAAACTTATTTCATTGATTGTGTCATTTAAGTTAACATATGAAAAATATTTCCGTAAGTCTTTAAAGCAAAATATGAATAACTAAACTGATGGATGCAAATCTTCGGAGGCGCCACGAAAAAAGTTGTCTTCCCGTATAACGTATAAAGGTTAATGCTCACTTATGGCACGAAACGAGACGGAACGAAACAGAAAAATATATCTACCCTGTCTTCTTATATATACATGCGCAGTAGCCGGTGACGAAACGGCCACGACTTTTACGCCGACGAAATTTAATAATAAATAAAATAGTTCTGACCGGCTTGTCGTTACGTGTTTTTAGGTGTGCAGAAATCATAACTCATGCCGAATTATTTGAAATCGCAAAATTGCTTTCCCAAGGTATCCCTGGGAGGAAAAGTTTTTTTCCATTTTATAATTATTGTTGTCACTTAAAAGTCACTATATGAAGTAAGTCAATATGAGTTGAATGAATCTTTAGCTCTTTTTTTTTACTTTTTTGAATTAAACTGCATATAATGTAATATGTAATACTACCATACGTATATAATTAAGGATACTTTTAATTTTCTAAAAGCTTTCTTGACTCTAATGAGTTTTAAACGTGTTTTTCTAGACAAACGCCATATTTACTTCTTAAAAGAACCTCTAAAATTTTTCATAATCAATGCATCTTAATGTAATGTACACTCTTAAAAGTTTTTGTTGAAATTTACTACAATAGTTGTAGGCAACAGTTTAGCTACCATAACTGTAGTAAATTTACACCTTTATTAAATTCAACATTTGTTGCTTACTTTTGATATGTAGTAAAATTTAACAGTTGGTGTTTAATTTTGATTCAAATATATGGCAATATTTAAGTTTTAATATATGTATTACAGTAAAATTAAACATTTCTTGTTTAATGTTGATATCATTTTTGTATTACTATTGCAAAATTACAACCTTTGTATGAATAATATTCAACAATTTTCGTTAACTTTTACTACAATAATCTAGTATTATAAAAATTACTACTGCTATTTACTAATATTTAACATGTGTTTGGTAATTAAAACTGAAGTAAGCTTGAACTAATTTTATGATTGATTTAACATTTCTAAAACACGCAAATCTGAATAAAAAAAAAAGAAAAACTTTCAAGGTTGTTGCACCAGAAGCTATATCAATTTGTCGTTAGAGTTATAGAAATAAAACAAAGCATTTTTAAAATCAATTATTAAGTATTAAATAAATTATTAAGTATAAAAAAATATTTACAATCTTAGCTTAAAATTAAAACACGTAACTTAACACAATTTTTGTAATTATAGAAGCGGATATCGGACTGAATAATAAGCTGCTTACTGGCTCATAACCAAACTTGAATGAGAATATGATGCAATTATGCAGTTGATGTTGAAAATTCAACACATATACATATGTCTATTGGCAATGAAATATATGATGAAAAAATAGTTTAATATTAATATTGCAGCAATATTCAACATATGTTGTTTAATTTTGCTTAAGTTTGTATATAATTTTAAGCATTGAAAATTTACAATGAAACTTGCAGTGAAATTACACTCCAGTTGAATTTTAAACAAAAAATCACTAGTATAGTTATAGTAAATTTGTATTTATGTTTTAGAGTGTAGGGGCTCTCTTATGTTCGTTTACTCTGAAGCTAAGCCATCTTTTGGCTATATTGACATTAAATTACATCCTACAGCGCAGTTTGTATCGGGTATTTTTTGCAAAATAGAAGCACATGCAACGTTTTTGTTCACTTTTGTGAATATATCCACAGCCTTTAATACTTTTTAAAGAAAGATAATGAATATGTTAAAATTTGATTTACAAAGAATCTTGTTTTTTTTTTGTGGATTTTGTCACTTATTTAATAAAGTCACAAACTACCAAAATCTAAGAAGGCACATACACATTTTCCTATTAAAAAAATCATGCATGAAATGCTTCAATAGTTGTTTATGCTGTTGTTATTATGGTTGTTTGTTTGGTTCGTGTTAAAAGCACGAACATAACATTGTATCGTTTGTTGAAACGAATCGCTTTATTTCTCAGTAATTACTTGTGTTGTTGTTGTAGTTATTAATATGTGTGTAAAATTTGCATAAAGATATATACATACTAAGTTAGGACAAATTATTTCGCAGTCTGGCTCTGCAAAAATTGCAAAATACATATTATTTAAAGTATCTTTTGCGAAAGAACAATAAACTTCAGATGAATTTCGACTTTGCAAATTTTCGAAAGAAGAAAACTAGATTTCATACATTAAGTCTTAATTTTTTATTAAGATTCTTTCAAAGCAGTCGCTATAAATGTTAAAAAAATTGTAATAGAACTATAACCTTTGACTTCTGGGGATGGAAATTTTGAAATTTTTCAGCACCAGTTTTCATAACAGGTTTTTATGCACTTTATACTGTAGGCTTGGCCCATGCTATAGGGAAATTTTTTGTTTGTTTTTTCGAAACACAATAGGAACTAAAAGTTGCATATTTTTACGTAGTTTTAAAATAAGTTAACCATCTTTTAATTCCATATAACTTTTGGCCCTCTATCAAAACTTTTATGACTGAAACTTCTCTTATTTGTACTGGCTTTACACATAATAACAGAGGTATATAGTAATTCGCTTAGTCCGAAAATCATCATTAAAACTATCTTTGCTTAAAACTAATCACAATGAACAAAATTATTATACAAAATAAGCCACGATATGAAAAACTTCACTCATACGCCTCGAAGACGAAACATATGGAATTCGGCAAAAACTGTGCTTTTTATGTTGATTATTCAATTTAGTGACTTACATTAGTTAGTTGACTGCAAATATGGGCGGAACTTTCTTAAATAATAGAAAATTTTATTACCTCTCAAACAAAAACGAAATTAGGTCCATTGCACTTACTTTGCCGTTTCTGCAGCGAATTTTGTAAGCCCTTATTTTTTGGAAAATATTTAACATTTAAGTAAAGTTCAGGTTTCATGAAAAATATGTTTTAAATTTATCATTATTTATTTTTGAACCAAAAAAAAATAGTTAACAGTCAAGATGGCGGTTAGAATTGTCATACCGATTTTTTTGTATTTTTGCGAATTCTTGTAATTTTGAAATTCTGACTACGGATTTGATTTCGAATCTCATGGCACAGATTTAAGATTTGAGAAAGCCATCTAATGTTTTTTTGTCTGTACGACTAAAGTGGTAGCCGAGGCGTAGTGGGTAGAGTGTGTAGCCCATACGCCAGAGAACCCTGGTTCGAATCCCACCTGACATAGAAAGTTTTTCAATTAAATTAATTTTTCTGTTCGGCCGTCATCTCTCTGCAGACAATGGCATACCTCAGATAATAAAAACTGCCATGAAAAGCTTCTTGAGAACATAAGCCGTTCGGAGTCGGCATTAGACATGTAGGCCCAGTTTTCGATCATTTGTGTTCAAAAATTTCACAACACACACAACACAATTGATCATAAGAAGCTCGGTCAAAGTCCTGTCAATGGCTGAAATGGCCATTTCGTTTTTTTTTTCGTTTTTTACGACTTAAGTGCTGGGGCGAACACTCAGTCTCGAAATAGGTCACTGAATTGCAATCTGTTTTTTGAATTTCAATATTATATAATTTTTCACAATAGGACTGCCACCTGGTAAAATGTAAATATAAGAGTTATAAACATCATCTAACAGTTTTAGGGAGTTACTTATTTTGAATCCGATTTTAGAATTTTAAAATTCAAGATAGCGGATTGGATTTGATGGGCGGTAATTTGCGGGGTGTGGTAAAAAGTTTTATCATAATATTGCATTGTCACCGGACTTACCTATGTATGCTATATCGTATACCAACAAGTTGTCGAAAAAAAGTTTGCAAATATTGACGGACATACAAACACACATACATTCGAACGGAGCAAGTTAAATAAAAGCTTATAAAATCATTTCAACCCAAAAAAAAAAAATTCACAAAACTTTCACTTATTGTCAAAGCGTCGCTTATGATCCAGTGGGAAGTTTTGAGTAAGAAATTTGAAAACTTTTCAAACAACCCTCGCTTCAGATGGAGTGTTTTAATTAAACAAAACGTTACAAATTGTGAAGGACACAGAATAAACAAATAATTATTCACAGCCAATTAAGCAATATTTGCACAAAAACCTACACACATACACCGAGACCGTGGCAAACATATACAAACGTCTAGCGATGTTATGAACACATGAGCAGTGCTGCCAAATCACACACTTATGCAAACAAAAGACACGTGCTGACGTTAACGACAATTTTTGTTTACATAGTGTTTTTTTTTTTTTGCTCGTTATTTTTTTCCCGGCAGCAACACGACAAACGGTGGCAAAGAGCAGAAACAGAACCTGTAGAAGAAAAATAAACAAAACATAAAAAAATAAACAGAGTAAAAACAAAAAACCTTAGAACAGCGCTTTGAAGGAAGAAAAAGTGTAAAAATCTGCTATTATTTTATGCTCTTTTTTATTGTGTTGTCGTCCTTAGAGCTTTGTCAAAATATTTATGCAGCTATTAGGTGATGCGCGCATATTAATGCATTACCATACACAGACACACACACACAAGCACACACGTATACAAATAAATAAGAAGTCACACTCCCATTTACATTTGAAGGGTACACAAACAGACACACTACCGTGTGGATCCTTATTTGGTATGGTGTAAATTAGCAGGAGAGCCCCGGTGTGTGTTGCTCTTCTCATTCATCCTTCATAAAAGTGCTACCTATCCAAAGCTGCTTGAGTCAACAAGCAGACAAACACATCCTCAAAAGTAGACAGATACATAAACACACAGCTATAGACACTCATACTCACACTTTTACACAAATACGATAGCAACATCCTTAAGCTGCCGTATGATGTGTATCGGTCGTCGAGGATACTCATCGCCATTCAAGTGGTTTACTTAACTTCAACTCTGTGCTGTGCAAAGTAGCTGAATAATTTTGTTATGCTGACTGTTTTTGTTTTTGTTATTATTATTGTAGTGAGTGTCAATGCTATTGTATAAGAAAAAACAACTGCTAAGCTAAAATATTGTAATTATGATAATTATAAATGTGCTGCATGCAGAGCGTATCCAATTTTTAGCTTAAGTCATTAATAACACTGCGCAACAGCAAAAAACAGCGCAAGAGACTTTAACGCAAACTTAATATAAATCAACAATACTGAAGATGGTGACGTATTCCGCTGTTTTTTTTTTTTTCTAGCAAAGTCAGACTTTTTTTTTAAAATTTCATCTTAAGTTTGAACATTTACATTTGAGGCCAACATTTCCCATTCCGGCGATACAGTCTCAATTTCAAGTACATTGTCCCGCTTTTGGACTATGGCTGGGGAAAGCAAAAAGTACCGAGAAAAGCCTACATAAATAAAAATGCAAAAATTGATATGAATACTGAAATTTTGGTCGAATTTTTACAAATTTTTTTAATTGTGTTAAAACAATAGCAATTTCTTCGTGGAATATTTTGATCTTATCAGTAGAAATTTTTTGTACATATTTAAACAATTAATGCAAACAAAATATGCCACTGAAAAACGAAAAAAAGTAGTAGAAACATTAGACAAGAAGATTTTCAAAGAGACAAATATAAGAAGTGAACAAGACAAAGAAAACAAACAAAATCTCTCTATTGTTTCAAAATTAAAATCAAAATTCAAAAATACTACGGATAAGCAACAACGGATAAAAATTTTAACTATTTTTGCGGACTGGTCTTTTCAAGAAATTCACAAACACTTTGATACAACCGATTATATGATAAAAATTTCAAAGAAATTGTTTAAGCTAAATGGAATTTTATCCTCTCCAAGTCCTAAGGCTGGCAAAATTCTGGATGAAAAGGTATTTTAAATGGACGAGTTTTATTTTTATATTTAGTATTTTAGTGCGCTAGGCATAGGCTTTCACTTACAGGGTTTTCACCCGGAGACCACAGTTACCACAGTCGTATCGGTAACACAAGTGTCTGAAAACATTCTTATTGGGAAATTTTTTTTTACTTTTAGGTTTTGCGATGTGTTCTTGACTTTTACGAATCGCCAGAAATAAGTCGCGAAATGCCCGGAAAAAATGATTGTATCACAATAAGAACTGGCGAAGCAAAGACCATAAAACAAAAAAGATTAGTTCTTTGCAATTTAAAAGAAGCCCATTCTATTTTTAAAACAAAACACCCAGACCTAAGAGTTCAGTTTTCAAAGTTTGCTGATTTGAGGCCTAAAAACTGCATTCTTGCTGGTGCTAGCGGAACCCATTCGGTTTGTGTTTGCTGCATTCATCAAAATGTCAAATTAATGGTTGATGGTGCACAACTACCAAAACTTACAAACGACTCGTTAAAGCTTAAAACTTATAAAGATTTTATTAATTACACTATTTGCAACCCACCAAATTTAAATTGCTTTCTTCAATCATGCAATAATTGTCCCGGTTTACAAAATCTGATCGATCAATTAAAAGAAATTATTGAAAAGAATATGATTGAAAACGTAAATTATAAGCAATGGTTAGCTGTTGATCGTACATCACTAAAACATTACAATCTAGTACAGAAGAATATTTGGAGAAATTTTCGGAAAAATTAAAGCGCTTGGTAACACACTCTTTCATAGCAAAAGAGCAAAGCAATTTTTTGAATAAAAAAAAAGAGGACTTGCAAATTGGAGAGTGTGTAGTTATATGCGACTTTTCAGAAAACTACGCGTTTGTTCTACAGGACTCAGTACAAGGTATACACTGGAACAACGACCAAGTGACTCTACATCCATTTTCTATTTATTTCAAGGAGAATGAACAAGTAAAATTTTTAAGTTACGTTGCTATTTCTGATTGCTTGAAGCACGACACCATAGCAGTGCATTTGTTTCAGCGTGGCTTAGTTAATTTTCTTAAAAAAAAATTGGGGATACTAACTAAATTATTTTACTTCTCGGATGGAGCAGGAGCTCAATATAAAAACAAAAAAAACTTTATAAATTTGTGTAAGCACAAAATTGATTTTAATATCTCTGCTGAGTGGCACTTTTTTGCTACATCACATGGCAAAGGGCCATGTGACGGCTTGGGTGGCACAATTAAAAGACTTGCCGCGAGGGCTAGTCTGCAAAATGTCAACGAGCCTATAAATACCCCAAAAAGATTTTTTAATTGGGTTTCAAAGAACATAAAAAATATTGACACTGAATTTTTTTCTTCAGAACAGTACCGCGAAGAAGCTCAAGTTCTCCAAAAACGCTTTAATAAAGCAAAAATAATACATGGAACTTTGACCCACCACTCATTTATTCCTAAAGGAAAAGGAAGAATTGAAATGCGAGTAACATCCACAGCACCTACGTCAAATATTGTACAGGTTTATAAAAATTTAAAAAAAAAATAAAAAATGTTTGGTTTTGTAAACTATTGACTTTATTTAAGTGTTAAAAGATATCTTTTCGGATTTTCATTGGTATTGACATAAAAAAATGGAAAACTTTCGATATTAGAATAAGAAATATTTTAAAGAAATTTAAAAAAAAAAACGTTAAAAATAGTAATCGTTGAAATTCCAACTTAAAATTTTGACTAAGCCGTGAGAGTTTATGCTCTAAAAAGACACTGTATAAAAAAGGTAAAAAATTTGTTGCGATGACCTTGAAAAATGAGATTACAAAATTTCAGATTAAAATAAAAAAAAAAATTTCATAAAACTGCTACAAAAAAAGTGCACCACCATAAAGACCTTGTCAAGGTCTTTAAAATATATCCTAATTTTTTTTCTGTGCGACTAACGGTTTCAAAGATACAGCGGTTTGAATACATGCACAGTTCGTATTTTTAACATATTTTCATATTTTTCACAGTGTATATCTTAAAAAAAAAAATTAAAACCCAAAAAAAAAGTACGCAGATATAATACTTTTTAGGAGAACTATCCAAGCAGTGAGTTTCAAAATTTTCAAAAATAGTGATGTCAGAAACGTGGTCGATTTGACATGGAATCACCGATATACTTGTTTTACTTGCTACCTGACTTTTGGTGGTTGTTATTTCGTACCTACTTGAAGGGTGAAGCCCGAATTGCTAAACGATTGCAAAAAACTATAAGAAACAGCACAACACAAGATAACGAAGGCATACAGTACGAAGCAGGCATGGCAGATTGAAGGTAACCTTTTTTTTCTTTGTTCACAAACTTTGAACGCGTTTATCTCGAAACCATGTTTTTCGTACTGGTTGCGGCACTAGCGGGTTCATTTTTTGACGAAATTTTTTTGTATTTTTTTAAACTTGATTCGCTATCGTGCTTTTTTTTTTAATTTTTTTCCGATTTTTTATGAATTTTTAAAGATAATATTTTTTTCGAAAAAACACACTTTCAAATTTGGAACATCACCAAAAGTTGAAAAAAACATTTAAAAAAAAAGCTCTTGTGATACGATAACCAATTTTGTTAAGATTTAATAAAGTCATTTTTTTCCAGATCGGACAATTTTTGCAACTCTCAGCGCTGCAACCACGAGGCCCCGTTTTTTCTCTGCCGCCAGCTTGGAGCTCTATAAAACCATGTTGTAGTGAAAAATATATTTTTTTTAATTTTTTTTTTCTTGTAATTTGTTCAATTCTCTACAATAATAAAAAAATTTAGAAAAATGTTTGTTTTTGACTGAGTTATGAATTTTTAAAAAAAGGTCTGTTTTCTCTGCCGCGAATGTCATGTCCCGCCTTAAACAAATTTATCCCGTTTTGTTCTGCTGCTCCCCAATGTATACGTTATTTTAGTTTTATAAAATATCAATGTTTTGTTGTTGTGAATTGTTTTGTTTTTGTTATTTAATTAAATACAAACACTAGTATACAAATGTGATTTTTTTGTCTCGACGACTTATAAGAAATCCCGGGGTTTTCTTGAATTGTTCCGACAACAGCCTTTCATGATCTGGCAACTCTACTTAAAATAGATATTTCATTTTTGAGTCGCATGCCCACCAACATCACCGCATATCTTTGACTTCATATTTAGCTATATAGCCACTGGAAAATAAAGCCAACCATGGGCGTAGCGGCCGTGGCGTAGTGGGTAGAGTGTGTGACTCTTACGCCAGAGAAGCCAGGCTCGAGTCCTCCATCTGACACAGAAAATTTTGTCAATTGAATTAATTTTTCTGTTCGGCCATCACCTCACTGCAGACAATGGCAAACCTCAGAGAGTAAAAACTGCCATGAAAAGCTTCTTGAGAACATAAGCCGTTCGGAGTCGGCGTAAAACATGTATGTCCAGTTCTCGATCATTTGTGTGCAAACATTTCATATCACACACAACACAACTGATCATAAGAAGCTCGGTCAAAGTCCTTTTAAGGGCTGAAATGGCCATTTTGTTTTTTTATTTTTTTATTGGCGTAGCGAGGGTAGAGCAGGGGAGGGCGGTTACCCCCTGAAAATTAAAATATTAAAATATTTGTATTAAATAAAGAAATTCAAAACATTTTTTCTTATAACTAAAATGCGTATTATTTATTAATATTTATGTAAGCCTAATTTATTTTATGTTACAAACTTACGGCTGCCACATTTTTTATTTATTTATCAGTTACATGAAAAAATAATTATTGTTCCCCCTGAACAAAATCCTAGCCAATATTTGAATTTGACGTTTGATAATTTAAATTCTTTGAACACCGACTTTTGTTATCTTTCTGATATAATAAAAAAAATAGTTCTGATGTAATAATAAATTTTCAAAAGAAAAAAAATTTTTTTTTTAATTTTCCTTAGGAATATAATTTTAGTGTACTTAAAAATCGTTCAATAACCTATGGAAACCAATGTCCAGAGTGTTTTAAAAAATTTTTTTTTTTGTTTTTTCAATGGAAAAATCTTCCAAAAAAAGGCATATTTAGAAACACGGCGATTTTACAAAGTCCATAATTCGGAAAGTGGACTTCGCACAGGAACAACTTTTTGTGCACGAGTTAGGAACTTTAGAAGTCTTTTATGTTGAAATTGATAAAATTTTTAGTTTTTCGTTTCAAGTGAAAAACCTCTTTTTTTTGTAATTAAGTAGGATGTATGTTTTCTTAGTTATACAATTTTTCTTAATTAAGAAAAGAAAATCTTGCAAATTGCACAAATAATTTCAACCTTATTTTTTGGAATTTATAAGATTATATTCGCTCGTATTAAAACTTCTTATATATTTCTTATTTACAGATATCAGAGACATTTTAAGCATTGGAGGTCATATTCCAAATGGTACTATAATATATAAACTTCTTAGAGTTAATTCAAATATAGATTTTATCCTGTATAAGCAAGGGTAAACTTTTATTTGGTCAAATAACTATTCATTGCTGTATCGATTTTTTTTTTTAAATTTCCTTTAGGGTGTAGGGTAGGGCTTGAGCCCAGAAAATTTCCCTGGGCTAAGACGTTGTACGTTGTACGCGTGCTTACTTTTCTTTTCCCCCACTTTGGCTCTTATCGTGCACCCTTTAAAACCAAAGCAGACTTGATTAATTAGGTGTAGCACCTGAAATCTTTAATTAAAAGCCAACAAAAATTTATTTTTGGTATTCAGAAAATATCAAATAAAATATAAAGAATTGTATAATTTTAATTCATTGTAGAGTTATGAGATTCCTTGAGGTGTCACACCTCTTAGTCTAGAATTTGAGATATTATTCAATTTCGTATCTTTCAAGTTTAAATAATGTTAAAATTATTGTTATTTTTTTAAATTTTTTAAAACACTGATTACATTTTTTATGAAAGCCGATTTTTTTGTTTTTATTATTAGGATAATATTAATATAAATTTGTTCTAATTAGACTTAATTATAATTATATATATAGACAAATTATTTAAAAAAGGTTGACTATCATTAAAAATAAATATAGAAAAAAGAATAATTTAGTCTGTGTATAAAAAGGATCTATCATTTGTCATTTTCTTTGAACCCCACAAATAAATGGCAACATTTAAACAAGGACATTACAAGCAATATAGAAAACCACATCGAAAAATGGTCTCTTCACTCAAACACAATACCACAACAAACTACTATAACACGAACTTCCGTTAGCAATAATAACAATAATGGGAACAAAGGCAAATAAATTTATTGCTCATGTCCTACAAATATTGACCCCAATGCGATAAATTCACAAATTGACAGTTGATGACGATGAGTGTACAAAAAGTTGTTAATATTTTTGTTGTTGTATTTGTTCTGATGCTGATGATGACGACGATTGAATTGTCATTGTTGTTGTTCTGTTGTTGTTGCTGTTACGCATTCCTTCCGTTGCCTTACGATTCATATTGGTTGCTTGTTTTTTTTTTTTTTTTTTTTTTGACATTTTATGTCGACAATTATTTAACAGTAATAACAACATTCAAGCGCCAGCACGCGCAGCAACAACAAACAATATACAACAAAAAATATATGAAAACAAAATAAATACAATATTAAATGAAACTATATTCAATTTATTCCTTTTTATATACAATTTGGCAGCACTGTCATCAACTATGAAGGCGGCGCCTTCATTGCTTTTCATCTCTTGACATACGGCAACTAAACGTCAGCGTTTAACAACACCAACAACAACACGACGTCAGCAACAACAACAATAATAATCAAAATGGCACCACATGCAGTGCATGCGTCGAAATGGCAAATAAATATCGTTTGTCCTCCAACTAAATTGTTGTCCATTATTAAATTTCCGCTGCTTGAGTTTTTCATTTCCTCTGCTGTGAGTGTATAGCTCCTACCACTCCACGCTCACACTCACACTGCTTGGCTCATACCAATACAACATGCTTTTCTTCTCATATAACTGATGTCCTTTAAGTTTTTTCTTTTCTTTTTGGTTACATGAAATTCTTAATGTTTTTTTTTTATCGCCTATTGATGCGTTCGATTTTTGTTGTTATTGTTTTTTTTTTTTTTTGCTATTATATGCTTTCATTATAATATTAATATTAAAAATACAAACAAAACATATGTATGCTATTTATGTATTAAGTATTGGCAATACTGGTGTTGTTGGCTGTGATCCGACTGCGCCATCGCAATGTTTGATTTTGATATTATACGTGCTCAGAACTTTTTATCATGCAGTTGCTATATCGCAATAATGCTGCATGCTACATTATGTACACTTGTCTGTCGAATTTTTGAAGTTTCGTCATCTTTTTTTCTGTTATTTATTGTCTTGCTCATATTATGCTACACTAAGTTTTCTGTTTGTTTAGGCTATAGGCAACATTTTTTTTTGTTTTTGTTTTCTATTGCAAGCCTTTTTTCTGGCTGTTGTCGAAACTGTTTTCAGTTTTGAACCATGAACATAATTTGTAGGTTACCTAGAAGTGTTTGGATGAAAGGGAAGAATTCTCAAATTTCATTTTTTTCTCTTGCCCGCTAAATTAACAACAAATTTTGTATGTGTTCATAGTGTAGCATGCGGCAATGTCGCAGGTTACATTGCGGACACTTGTCTGTCAAATTTTAAAAGTTTCGCCATCTGTTTTTTTGTTATTCATTGACTTGTTCGTGGTATTTAACACCTAGCTTTCTATTTGTTAAGGCTTTAGGTAACATTTTTTTTCTGTTCGAAACCTGTTTTCTGCCATTGTCGAAATTGTTTTCAGCTTTAGACCGTCAACATAATTTGTCGATTTTTTGGATAAGTTTTTGGATAAAAGAGGAGCTCTTCCAGCAAAAACAACAACAAATTGGGCTTGTGTCCATCGTTGAACAGAGAGCAAAGTGTTTTGCTGTTCATAGTGTCATTGTAAAAATCTAAAAGAAGTGAGTGTTAAAGCTGATGAATGTATTAATTTTTGCTCGATGAACAGTACTGCGATCATCGGTCAAAGCTGTGTTGTGTGGTTAAAAAGCATATGATAATGTCAAACGTTGTTTCGTTGTCATGTAACCTACCAACGGTCAAAATGTTAAAGAGAGAAAAAGAGTTCATTATTCGCAAGGAAAGTGAGCATAGTGCAACTTGAACCCAGTACTGCCAAGTGTCGGTGAAAAGTTCCCTTTTTTTGCATACAAAATAAATATTGTCCCCCGGTTTTAATTTTTATTTTCACCATTTTTCTCCTAGTTTTTGAATTTATAACTAATACGAGGTTAATGGATAATTCCAGAGATTTCCACTAGATGGTGCTGCAAACAAATGTTAAAGTTTTGTTTTTGAAAGCACAAAACTCAAAAAAGCTACTTGTTAAATTTCAGGATATTTCATTATTTAGTTTGCAAATCACAGCTGATTAAGTGCTCTGACTTTTGTTTTGTGACAAAAAATGGTAAAGAAGGGTTTCGTGTGCTCATAAAACACTCCTTTTTGATGGGAAAAAAAGCCGCCCGAACCCAAAAACGCTTGAAAATTCTCACAAGGTACCTGCCTCGTTGAAAATACCATTTGTCGGTGGTTTGTTGTTTGGTGGGTTTTGTTCGTTTTGTACTTCCAATTGTTGTGACAACTTCAGAAAAATTAAAAAAATCTGTCATATGGTGTTGGATAATCGCCGATTGGAATTAAGTGGAATTGCTAAGGCCATAAAGATTTCATTGGAACGTGTTAACAGTGTTTTGGATGAAAATTTTCTTATGAAAAAACTAAATGCAAGATGGGTTTTCTCACACCAGATGGCGTTTTCTCACACCAGATCAAAAAACAGCATCGTGTCATTGATTCAGAATTGACTCAGAATAATTTCATCGCTGCATGCAATGCATGAAACATGGATCCATCACTGCACTCCCGAGTCCAATTGGCAGGCAGCAGAGTGGAGAGAACCGCATGAGCCCCCTCCGAAGCGCAGAAAGTTTCAACAGTCTGCCGGTTAGACTTAGGCCAGTGTTTTTTGGGTTGCCCGGAATAATCTTCATGGCTACCTTGAAAGTAGAAAAACAATTACCGGCGATTCCTATATGGAATTATTGCGCTGTTTGAATGATGAATTCAAGGAAAAATTACCTTACTTGGCGATGAAAAAAGTTTTCATCAGGATAATGCACGACCCCACACATGCGCAAAATTAATGGCAAAGTTGCATAAATTGGGCTACGTATTGTTGCCTAATCCACCATACTCCCCAGATCTGACGCTTAGTGACTAAATTGTTCCAGTCTATCAATTTCTCAGCAACTCGGCCTCTCGGATGGGCAGCATCCACTACGCGGTTTTGAGTAGAAATAGTGACCTACAACCGTGCAAGATCCAAATAGCTCAAAAATTGAAGCACGGAAAGCTTGAAAATCAACTAGAAATTGAACCGAATTTTGACAAAGCATCTTTAGCAATGAGGGTAATTTTCTGGATCAAAAGGTATGTTAACAAGTAAAATTACCATTTTTGGAGTTTTGAGTTTGGATATTGCAGACATATACCACTGTTTGGTGCAGTTTGCTTGCCGGAGCATCCAATTGACCCCATACTTTTCAAACCTGAAGACGGAGCCAACTTAACCATTAATGGTGAGCTCTACAGGTAAATGATTCGGATTTTTTTGGTTCCACTTGCCCAAGTCAATTATCTAGAAGACAAATGGTTTCAGTAAGACGGAGAAATATGCTGTACAGCGGGTCAAACTATCACTTTAATGGGAAAAACATTTGGTGAGCGAATGATCACAAGAAATACACCTGTCAATTGGCCGCCTGGCTCATGGGACTTAACACCTTTGGACTGTTTTGCTAAGGGAACATAGAGTCATTTGTTAATACTAATAAACTAGCTACAGTTGATAACGTAGAAGCGAAAATCTGGCACGTTATTGTCAAAATTGGATCGACAGGATAAGGCAT
This sequence comes from Coremacera marginata, assembly GCA_914767935.1. Lineage (NCBI taxonomy): Eukaryota > Metazoa > Arthropoda > Insecta > Diptera > Sciomyzidae > Coremacera > Coremacera marginata. The sequence continues at coordinate 159,609,136 of OU612045.1, forward strand.
CCAAATGAGAAGACACAGTCCATCTAGGGTAATATGTCTGAAAATATTTTCAAACACTAAATAACATAAAATTTTGAATATATTTAAGCCAAATTCACCGTGATACGATTAAATTGTTTTTATCAAAAAAAGAAAAATAGCACCTTAAAAGAAAAATTGGTAGTGGAGGGAGGCATCAAAATGAAAGCTTAAAGTAATGAAAGTTCAAAATGAAAATTTTATTTTCGAATTAATTGTGATATAAAATTATTCATATTTCCATCATTTCATCATATTCCAAAAACGATATAATAGGCTTATGGTAACTAAAGTAAGAAACAAAAATGTTTGATTGGAACTTTTGTTTGATTGGATCATTGGAATTAGTCAATCATAAAACTTCATTCATAAATTTAATTAGTGATAAGTTTTTGTCATTTGCTTATATCGCAGTTGAGTTAAGTTAAGACAAGTCAAGTCAAGTCAAGTCAAGTCAAGTCAAGTCAAGTCAAGTCAAGTCAAGTCAAGTCAAGTCAAGTCAAGTCAAGTCAAGTCAAGTCAAGTCAAGTCAAGTCAAGTCAAGTCAAGTCAAGTCAAGTCAAGTCAAGTCAAGTCAAGTCAAGTCAAGTCAAGTCAAGTCAAGTCAAGTCAAGTCAAGTCAAGTCAAGTCAAGTCAAGTCAAGTCAAGTCAAGTCAAGTCAAGTCAAGTCAAGTCAAGTCAAGTCAAGTCAAGTCAAGTCAAGTCAAGTCAAGTCAAGTCAAGTCAAGTCAAGTCAAGTCAAGTCAAGTCAAGTCAAGTCAAGTCAAGTCAAGTCAAGTCAAGTCAAGTCAAGTCAAGTCAAGTCAAGTCAAGTCAAGTCAAGTCAAGTCAAGTCAAGTCAAGTCAAGTCAAGTCAAGTCAAGTCAAGGCAAGTCAAGTCAAGTCAAGTCAAGTCAAGTCAAGTCAAGTCAAGTCAAGTCAAGTCAAGTCAAGTCAAGTCAAGTCAAGTCAAGTCAAGTCAAGTCAAGTCAAGTCAAGTCAAGTCAAGTCAAGTCAAGTCAAGTCAAGTCAAGTCAAGTCAAGTCAAGTCAAGTCAAGTCAAGTCAAGTCAAGTCAAGTCAAGTCAAGTCAAGTCAAGTCAAGTCAAGTCAAGTCAAGTCAAGTCAAGTCAAGTCAAGTCAAGTCAAGTCAAGTCAAGTCAAGTCAAGTCAAGTCAAGTCAAGTCAAGTCAAGTCAAGTCAAGTCAAGTCAAGTCAAGTCAAGTCAAGTCAAGTCAAGTCAAGTCAAGTCAAGTCAAGTCAAGTCAAGTCAAGTCAAGTCAAGTCAAGTCAAGTCAAGTCAAGTCAAGTCAAGTCAAGTCAAGTCAAGTCAAGTCAAGTCAAGTCAAGTCAAGTCAAGTCAAGTCAAGTCAAGTCAAGTCAAGTCAAGTCAAGTCAAGTCAAGTCAAGTCAAGTCAAGTCAAGTCAAGTCAAGTCAAGTCAAGTCAAGTCAAGTCAAGTCAAGTCAAGTCAAGTCAAGTCAAGTCAAGTCAAGTCAAGTCAAGTCAAGTCAAGTCAAGTCAAGTCAAGTCAAGTCAAGTCAAGTCAAGTCAAGTCAAGTCAAGTCAAGTCAAGTCAAGTCAAGTCAAGTCAAGTCAAGTCAAGTCAAGTCAAGTCAAGTCAAGTCAAGTCAAGTCAAGTCAAGTCAAGTCAAGTCAAGTCAAGTCAAGTCAAGTCAAGTCAAGTCAAGTCAAGTCAAGTCAAGTCAAGTCAAGTCAAGTCAAGTCAAGTCAAGTCAAGTCAAGTCAAGTCAAGTCAAGTCAAGTCAAGTCAAGTCAAGTCAAGTCAAGTCAAGTCAAGTCAAGTCAAGTCAAGTCAAGTCAAGTCAAGTCAAGTCAAGTCAAGTCAAGTCAAGTCAAGTCAAGTCAAGTCAAGTCAAGTCAAGTCAAGTCAAGTCAAGTCAAGTCAAGTCAAGTCAAGTCAAGTCAAGTCAAGTCAAGTCAAGTCAAGTCAAGTCAAGTCAAGTCAAGTCAAGTCAAGTCAAGTCAAGTCAAGTCAAGTCAAGTCAAGTCAAGTCAAGTCAAGTCAAGTCAAGTCAAGTCAAGTCAAGTCAAGTCAAGTCAAGTCAAGTCAAGTCAAGTCAAGTCAAGTCAAGTCAAGTCAAGTCAAGTCAAGTCAAGTCAAGTCAAGTCAAGTCAAGTCAAGTCAAGTCAAGTCAAGTCAAGTCAAGTCAAGTCAAGTCGAGTCAATTCAAGTCAAGTCAAGTTGGTCGTGCGTTACGTTACAGTAAAATTATTGAATTCAGTATTCAAAATTTGAAACTTTATTAAATTTAATTTTATTGCAAATATTGCTTTAATTTTTAATCAACTAAAAACGTACCTAATAAAACGAACGGATCATAAACCGAAAAAGACAGCGAAAACTATGGCTTACAAGTTTAACCTTTAACAAGCGCAGCAGCTTCAAAAAAATTTTTTTTTCTGAACTGAAGTGGGAATTCTTACTCCCAAGCAGTCAGCGAACATCAAAGTATTATAAAAAAACTAAAACAAATAACCATTTTCACTCTGTGACTTTGTGGCCCTTTAGTTAAGTTAAGTTCAGTTAAGTTAAGTTAAGTTTGAAATAATAGAGGACTGATTTTTTGCTTAATTTCAGGTTAGAATACTGGCCTGTGAGAAGAAGGCCCGAATTGTATATACATTTCGGCTTTGATATCTGAACTCAATAATGGAGGTATGATTCTGTTTAGAAATTCAGTCTTGAATTCGAGTCTGACCATAAGAGGCCTGAGCAATTTTTCAACTGGGAGCCTTTTATTGTATATATATTACATAAGCGATAATAAGAAAAATATTTTTACTCTTATAAAAAGTTTTTTTTTTTATGTCCAAAACTCATAAATTGATAACACATTAAGTGAAATTCAAAGCATGAAATTAAAAAAATTATCACAATTTTGGAATAACATTAACTGTATGTAAAATATAAACACAAAACTTGTTGCTATCGTTGTTTCGCGTTTAGACTCAACAAAAATTCGACGAGCTGAGTACAAAAAATACGATTTCTAAAGCTATTAAAAAAAAAAAGAGTTAAAAGCAAACTATTTTGAATTAGTACTAAAGAGATAATAGAGCTCAGAGTAATCTCTTAAGACTTAGGTTTGATTTTCAAAAAATTAATTTTTTTATGTCTTGTTATTAGTTATATATATTTTGATAAATTCTTAATATTTATGTCTCATATTTTTCACTTTGCCCTTATACAATACTGCCCTCATTATTCTCACACTTCGGCTATTACGAATACAAAAATCTTGATTTATCACATTTTCATCACCAGAGCACAATTCGAACTCCTTCCGGCACTAACTCCCACTCATTCTTTCTTCATCTAAATTAATATTCATTCTAACCGCAGGCTCACATGTGTTTTCCATTCCATTTTATTGTTCCAAATTAATAAATCTCGACCATGCCACAACAATGAAGCTTTGTGCTGTTGTGCTATGCTGGCTGACGGTTTACAGTCACCTCTGAACTCGCACCCATTTTTTGGGCTTGAGATTGATTTGATTGAATGACTCGCATTTATCAAATTAGCGTCACTTTTGTGCGCCTGCCTATTGTTCGATTTTGTCTATTTAATGGATTTCTATGCGTGTTCTAGGATGGTACACCGAGTTGAACTAAGATAGAGATGCACCGAAGTTAAGCGGCGGCGATGGATTCCCACGGGCGTGCGAGTTTAATGCTCGAACAATAAACTAACATTTATTATAGTCGAAAATTAATGTGAAAAGCTTTCACTTTCCATGCCCAGTAAATTAAGATGAGTATTTTGCTGTTCTGTAGAATTTGGTTAAAGCCAGTATGAGGTAGAATACGCAGATAGAATATACAAATGTATACGATTATTTATATATTTAACGTTATACAAATGTACATAAATGTAGGCAGTGTAAGTTAAAGTAAATGAAATCCTTTTCATTTGGCTTGCGTTGTTATAAATTATTATTTAACATTTTAGCTGTCTATGCGTTTGAATGTAAGTATAAATTTACTGATTTTTAGACTTTACTCTATACTTCCAAGAAAAATAAATGCCATCAATATACATCGCTGTCATCAATAATATTGAAAGGATGATTAATGCGGCCGCACGTTAATAATTCAATCAGATCGAAAATATATTTCATTACATGCTGACCTTCAAACCACACAATTCATTGGATTTTTATATAAAAAACTTCGCAAAACCTTTACCTATAGAGAAAATTAGTATGATTTTAATAAGTTAATATAAAAATGTGCCTCAAAGTATGCAACAAATATTTAAAGAGTAAACTTCATTAAAATAAGCTTTAGACAAATCTTGTTCAAAGTAGCTTTTATTGAAATTTTACAAGAAACATTTTCATAGAATATTTGAACACTCTACAAGGACTTTAATGAATACTTCTTTAACCTTTTTATGAAAATGGTCAAGAAAGGCGCCAGAGGGTTAAAATATTTTACAGAAATATTTTACATAATTATTTTGCTATAGGATTGTGACATGTTGCTGTTCATGTCAAGGGCATATTATTAGTAGATTTCTTATTATATATGTTAGGAAATAATAAATAAACATTTTAAATCCATATTAAATATAAAACAGTCCTAAACCTTTAAGCCGTTCTGTTACAGGTATATCTTATTCTTCTATTCTACCAGAAACCGTTGAGAGAAATCTGTAATTTTAAATGTGTTGGACTGTATTATAGGCTTGACTTTTCCTTGTTCGTTATGATGTTGTCGACACGTATTGAGAACCATAAAAAAAGTTGCCGAGTTATTAACCTACAATAAAAAATGTTATCTATCAACATAAATAGCTCATAAATGTTGCGCGATGTAACTAAGTCTAACATGTTAAAACATGCCTCGAACAATGCAAATAATTGTCATGAACGAACCAATTGAATGAAGTAATGTTCCCTTGAATAGTTGACGGAAGAAAAGAAGGGAAGGACGCATAATCTTCCAACCCGTTATGAATGCTATTACGAAAAAAATAGTGTCTCGATAGCTAACAATAGAAATCAAGACTTTTTTTCTTTCAAACATGAACAAATCGAACATTTATAAGGATGAAAAAAATATTGGCCTCAAAGTACAGAGTGAGACACAGGCCCAGAAGCTTACTCAACAGCCCTCAAACTTTTTGCTACCCACGTATTTTTTTCTTAGAAAACGCCAGTGAGTTATACTTGAACAATGCATAAGTAGCGAACAAAAAACCCAGACACACAAACAGTTAGAAGAACAGACGGAAGGACGGACAGACCTTCAGTGCGTAACACAGTGACTCGTTCAGTACAAAATGGAAGAGAGAAAATTATTTGCCAGTATTAACTTCCAGTAATATTCAAAAGGAAACACATAGAAAATAAATTTTTCACATAATTTCAATTTCGAAAATGAGTGAAATAGATGAGAAACTCTTGCAGATATCTAGTAGGTGGGTATAAGGGATGGTATTCCCCGGATTCCAAAATTTTCAATTCTCAGTACATTACGGGATTAGTTGACGTGAGTTCCGGGATCAAAAGATAACGTTGTTGGAAGTTCCGCAAAACATGTGGAATGGAAGAGTTAGTCAGAAATATTCCCTATTATCATCCTTTTCAAAGTGTATAATACACTCTGTCCCAATATTATAACCGCATCTGTAATTTGCTAATATTTTTCGTTGGGTGAAAGAAAAAGAATTCCTACTACTACTGTTAGACGTGTCTATTGCTAAGTATATAAATGCAGTCAATAATAATAACAACAACAACTTAGTAATGAGAGAAGGCTTAAGCAATTGAAAAAATGCTGTCTCATAATTATAACCGCAATCAGAGTCATCACAGGTTTTCGACGATACGATTAATCAGGTTTATTCTTTTTTATTTTTTCGCAAAATGCCACGTGGAAAGCAACTCTCGAATGTTGAAAAAGGGAAAATTTTAGCTTTTTTCGCGGAAAAGTGCACTTTGCGGGAAATTGGACGGAAAATCGGATGAAGTGACCGAGTGGTACGCAATTTTTTAAAAAATCAAGAAAAATATGGCAAAAATAATAAAAAGCGTGGCAAAAAGAGAATTTTAAATCATCGTCAGGAACGGCGAATTTTACGGTTAGCACGAAATGCCGTCAAAAGCTTACGTGATATTAAAACACAGCTCAGCCTTGAGGTGTCAAGAAACACCATTCACCGCGTTTTAAAGAGATCGGGCTCTACAAAGTTTGCCAAGATGAAGCCAGCACCCCGACTCACTCAAGTCCACACAAATAAAAGGATGGAATTTGCACGAAATAATTTGGGACGCAACTGTAACCAGGTTTATAATATCAACATTTTTATTTCATTCTTGAAATATGTTTTTTACTTTTTTCCTTTGAAGGTAATTTTTTCCGACGAAAAGAAATTTAACCTTGATGGTCCAGATGGGTTTAAAGGATTTTGGAGAGATTTGCGACTGGAACCGAGGTATTTTTCTAAGCGGAATTTTGGCGGTGGGTCACTAATGGTGGGGAGCTGTTAGTAAACAAGGAAAACTTAGCCTGCACTTCCCCTCCACCCGGATGAACTCAGAAGAATACATTGGTATTCTGCACGATAAACTCTTTCCATTTCTGGAAGAAGGGAGAAGTGAAAATCTTATTTTTCAGCAAGATAATGCTGCTTGTCATGCATCACGACGAACTCTTGAGTGGTTTACACAACAAAATATAACGGTTTTGCAATGGCCTTCATTATCTCCAGACCTCAACATTATGGAGAATGTTTGGGCAGCTCTGGTTCGTGCTGTTTTTGGCGGCAACACCCAATATTCCACCATTAATGAGTTGCAGCAATCAATTTTACGCGCTTGGAACGCTTTCAGCCAACAAGAAATTTTAAATTTATACGGCTCGATGGAAAATAGGATTTTTGAACTTATTCAAAAACGAGGAAGTACTACGCATTACTAAAAATAAAAAATAAATATTGTTTTTGCAAGAAACATCTGCTCTTCATTAATGCGGTTATAATTATGATACAGCATTTTTTCAGTTTCTTAAGCCTTCTCTCATTACTAACTTGTTGTTGTTATTATTATTGACTGCATTTATATACTTAGCAATAGACACGTCTAACAGTAGTAGGAGGAATTTTTTTTCTTTCACTCAATGAAAAATATTAGCAAATTACAGATGCGGTTATAATATTGGAACAGAGTGTAGGTATTTTTACTCAATGGCAATACTGAACAATATTTTGAGCATGCAACACTGCTCAGCAAAAAATGCAAATTTTATTTATTTTTTGGCGAAATACTTACTGACACTACATTCATTTATGATATGAATTTCTTGCACAAAAATTTGCTTCTTCTGGATATTTTTTTATGAACTAATGTAAATTGATTTATTACTGCAACTAAAATAAACTTTCCATTTTATAAAAAAAAAAAAAAATTTTATTTTTGTAAATAGAGAGTACTTTGTTAGAGCCCTGGATATGTTGATGGGAACAAAACCAATTAGGCTGTTCACAATTTCAGTACGCAGACCTGTTTAATTTACAATTTGCTATTTTCACGCCAACTTACGTAGGCGTATTTTGCTTTGTTGTTGTTTTGCATGCAAACGCAAATACGCAGGCACGCGTAAATAAAAGTAGTCATTAGATGTGTTTTTGTGTCTCGTATTTTTATGCCCTATCTACAGCATATTATAACAGCGTTGCATAATTACTGAATACGGCAGTCACATACTGAGGTGCTCACAGTTTTAGAAATTACAAATGCTTTAAATACTCCTTGTTAATAATAAACGTTTAAACTGTGAATAGCCTAAATGTACAATAATTTAAAATCCGAAAATTTTTACTTTCAAAATCGTATTTCCTGAACTTCGTTTACTCTTTTAGAATTGCGTTATTCCAAAGTTTATAATATATTTATACTTATTAAAAAAATAAAAAAAAAAGAATGGAAAGTGCTGGGGCTAGTCCTAGGACCTTAGTACTATGCCTATAGCCTTGGCGCAAGTGGAAGTTTTTCTAAACTTTACCGAACTAAATAAAATCATCATACGAACCAAATTATCAAATTTAAGTATAATACGTCAAAAATCGTCTGAAATATATTATGTCCATTATTTTTGGGGGATTAAAGGGGGTGTGGCCACTTATTTTGGTACAGTTGCCGACAGTAAGCATACAAACTAATACGACTAAAACCATCTGATATATAGCATTTTTATTGATTTTCGAAATAATGACGAACAAACCCGCATATGAAAGTATTCAATTTGGTCCAGTCGTTTTCAAGTTTTAAGAATCCGTACAAACCAATATCCATTTTTATATATATAGATTCTTATTATAGCTCTTTTTTGTTATAGTTTGAAATTTTCATTAGAAAATTAAATATTTAAATTTTATTAACTTCGACATTTTTCAAATAATTTTTTATGGTATCGAAAAATTTAAAAATATCGAAGTTTAAAATATGTAATTTTATATTAGGTTTGTTCACTAACAAAAAATTGTTATAAATTTAATAAACAGCTACAAGTTTTTACTTGTAAGGCGTTCACGTACTCAAAAAACTTGCAACGAGAAAAGACAATGAGTGCATAAAAAAGTGAGAGAGAAAAAAGTAGCTACAAGTTTCTGCTAGCAAAAATTCTACTTGCAAGAACTTGCAGCTAACGAAAAAAATTGTTTGTGAAAAAAAAAAAAGCTGTCAAAAGTTATTTCTTGTAGATTTTCTATAAAAATGGATGGAAGAAGAAACATGTGTGCTTTAAAGTCTTTGGCGAACAATTTAAATTTATTTTATATGGCTTGTTTTTTAAGTATTTTAAGTTTCCAATATTTTAAAAGAACTCGAATTAACAATTTTTTTTTTTTTTTGGGTTTCAAAAATGCTGTCAAGTTGTTCCAGCAGCTGTTTGCTTGCAAGTTTCTATTAGTTTTTTGTTCACGTACTTTTTTTACTATTTTTCTCTTTGTGACACTTCTTTTCTCAATTTTTATTTTGCTCTCTCCTTGCAAGTAAAGTACGTAAACAGACCTATTATTTTAAGGTTTCTTCATTTGAATATTATCGAATCGAAATATTATAATATATCGACGAAATCGTTTTCGAATAAGTCATATTTTGACTTTTTACGATCTTACGAAACTAGAGCAAGTCTTCGCAGAGGACCAAAAAGTTGTGCATAAGCTAAAAACTTATAGTAGTGGTTTTGTCTTTTACAAGACTAAAAGTCTTGTTTTTCATTTTTACTTTTATTTGAGGATATTTTTGTCAAAAACTCCTAATGCAAAATCTTGTATCATAAATTTGTTATAGATAGATTTATAGGATTACCAAGGAGTTATAATATAAGTAACGTTATACCAAGGAGGTATAATGTTACCTGTGGTACAACCTAAAATTTTTTGAATGGGAATTTCAAACGTTGGTTTCATGAATAGTTCCAGCGTTTAAAAACTTTCAGTTTTTTTCAAGACTTCTGCTACTGCTTTAACTTGTGCTTTCGAAAATTTAAACAGTCGCAGCATAAGCAGAAGCATAAAACTTGTTTCGATAGTTTTCAAAATGTTTCGGCAGTCATCGTTTTGATTGACTGAAACTGTTCGCAAAATGAAAAGTCGAAGCAGAAGCATTGGTTCAATTTTCGTAAGTCGACGCAGCATTAGTTTTTCAGCAGTCGTAACAGACTGTTTTGCGCTTATGATTTTTGCTAATTATTTCTAAATTTTGCCCGCTTTATTAAATTTTTTCAATTTTGTTATGATTATGATTGCATTATTATTATAATTGAAGAAAAGTTAGAAAGAATAACCGGAAATTAAAGGCGCAAAACGACTGTTTAAAAACGTATGCTACTTCGTCATTCAAAAGTTCATCAACTGATGCTGCTTCGACTTTCGACTTTTTTTCAACAGTTTCAGTCAATCAAAACGACGACTGCCGAAGCTCTTTGCAAACTATTGAAACTAGTTTTCAAAGCAGAAGTTGAAGCAGTCTATATGCTTTGAAGTTATGAAAACAGTTAGTGCTCAAAAAAGCAATAATTTTACGACTTTTGCTATTTTGACTGCAGCAATTTAATCACTGAATAGTTCATAATGCTTATGTCATCGGTTGATACCGAAATGAATGAAATGACTGCAATTCATAAAGAACAAGAAAAAAAATTCATAGTTGTTGTGTACTTTTTTGGTTCAGAATAATATACCTTTATTAGGATTCACCATACACCATATACACCACTCTTTTATAGCAAAGCTGTACAGAAACTTGTTCCATAAATCTTACCTAATTTATTTCTTCATTCAATCAGCGGACTAACTGTCCCTCACTCTGTTCACAAGTCTAGTGGAGTTCTTACTTAGATTTATTGAAAAAAGCTTTTCAATTTCAAAATCAGTTTTATCCATCTGGCATGCTCTATTTGAACCACTGTACATCGTCGAAGAGCGATGCAAAAAAAAAACTAGGTTGCATTGTCAATTTGGTGTTTGAGTTGAGCTGCTCTTTGACAGCTGTCATTGTCAAAGAGCATCAGTTACGGCAAAGCTTAAAGGCAGTGGCGTGTTAAGGTAGAGACGTATAACATAAAAAAGTGCACAAAAGCGACATTAATGTCCCAGAAGTAAGAGTAGCAAAATAAAAACACAAAAAAACTAAACCAAATCTCAGCGTCTATCTTCAATGTATCTGTCGCTAGGTATGAGCTGGTCTTTTGTGTGTGCCATTTTTAAATGTACTTGCTGGCTTTTAATAAAAAAGAAAAAAAATGTTATAAATGACAAATGAGCTCATGTCTCAGGACAGCAATAAATGCGCCTTTGTGTCGCCCTCCGCCTTGCAGTGCCGCCTTCCGCCAACGACGTTGTTCTGCTGACTATTTAAAATAAAAACGCCCAGTCTTTTATTTTTTTTTGGTTTCCAACACAAAAGGCACATTTTTGTTGTTGCTGGTAGAAAATAAAATTGTTAAATTGTTATCACAAAATAAGTAATAAAATAATAACATAAAACTCAAGAAAACTGCAAAAAATGCGGTTTTTACGTTTTAAAATTTGGTTGTTAAGTGTAAAACTTTTTTCCCCTATTCCAGTGTTATCTTTTTCTTTATAATTTCTTCAAAGTTCTGTTCTAATTTTATACTTTCATAAGTATTTTGATTTTATTTTGATCAGTTTTTTTTTTTATACTGAGCCTAGTGTTTTCAAATTTGACAAAATATAAAACCGGTTCTCGAACATGTCAAAAATTATGACCTTTTTAAGCCCGGTTTTTTTGCATATTTGATATACAAACTTGCCAGTCAGTTTTCAGTGATATCATGCATGAAATCGAATATAAATATGGCATAACTCATGTTACACAACAAAACAGTTTTCGAAATGGTTAAATTTTGCGAACAATCTGTGAATATTTTATAAAAAAAATAATGCATTTTTAATTTAAAAAACTAATGATCATAAATATAATTAAAAAAAGATTGCATTATGAAAATAAATGAACTGTTCTGTTGAATATTTTGAGAAATGGATGAAGTGAGCACAAATTTCGTTTATATTTTTTTTTGTGGTCTTTTTCAAATCGGTGGGGTGATGTGTAACACCAACAGAATGTTGGTTTAAAAACCAGTAACTAAAATTTGTATGTTTAGTTTTACTTTTTATGTTTAGTAAAAGTATTATGATAAGAACTTAATAAAATAATATCAACACATACGTTGAAATTAAAAAAACTTCGTTAACTTCAATAGAGTATATTAATGGCTTTATTAATTGCAAAAAAAAAAATACATTTCAAATCAAAGTGATTATTCGTTAAAAATATTCTTATTGGAGTGACAGTCCTCACAAATAAAATGACTCACAAAAAATAAAATAGACGCTTGCATTTGTTGCATTCGAGTAAATGTTTGTGACTTAAATGTTTTGGCAAGGAGTCGCAATAAATTATGCGAATATCTCGATCTTCTCCGGATGACGAGGAAGAGCGACGGTCTTGCGACCAAGCAGCTACAGCTTTCTTTGTCGGTTGTTTGGTTTTCTTTTCGAATTAACATAATTTCGCAAAATTTTTTATATTTTGTTACAAATATTAGCAGATTTCATAATATTTACCATCTTTCTATTCATTATAATTTTCAGCAACTGAAACATATTTTCACCAACTTCCATAGACAAAACCATTTAGTAATAGAAATTTTTATGCACCATTACAACAAAATAAACAAACTTGAGTTAACCAAATTTTAATTTATAATTCGGCTCTCAAGTCCACGTTTATGTTTTGTTCAACTACTCGTAGTTTAATTTTATTTCATCCATATCTCAAATCCATGTTGACAATGAAAAAATAAAAAATAGATATTGTAAAAATATATTAAAAAACGTCGAATAACCTACCTGATTCGACCTACCTGGTTTTTCGAATAAGTAATCTAAAATTCTTGGTTTCAAGAAAACCGAATAGCCTGATACCGAGTTTGACAAATCTAACTAGGTACAACAGCTTTTGCGTCATTGCTTATCCCCATTTTCTTAAAATTCCCATGAAAATTATTTGTGTCTTGAATTAAGCATACGAATGAATTTGAGTTTATTACTCAAAGCCGGAAGTTCAAAGTCACTTCCGTTTTAAATAAAAACAAACTAAGTGACTATAGAAAAAAAAAATAGCTATCAAACTGGTCTTTATTGAGTATGAAGGCGTTGCCGCCAAATGGTCTCACTTGTTTGAGTAACTAATTTTATAGTTACAGTTGTATAAACTTGACATGCAGGTTAATAAAATTTTGAAGCAAATTATGTCTGTCATTTTTTAATATTTTTTGGTAATAAAATATTGGATTGATTTTATTATACGCTCTTGTTCATAAGGTTTGAGCCAGTCAATTTCAATAAAGTATCTATTTTGTATAACTTTTTAATTTGAAGAGCAAGCGAGATGCTGTTTTCATACAAAAAATGTTGAGGTGTTTGGTAGTTAAGGGGAGTGAGGGGGAGTACCTTTATAATCTCAAAAAAATGAAAATTTTTTTTCGAATAAATAACATGTTAAATATATAGTGTTAAAAGGAAAGAGCAAAGTATTGAATATTTACGGAGTTATGGTCAAAAACGTCCGAGTCCGTAACTGTCACTTTTCAGGCAGTCGGAGCTCTTTGGATAGATCAATGTTTCTTTTATTGTATATTCTTTTGTTCCTAAATTTGTCTAAAGTTGAATTATTGGAAAGATGCTTGGGTGACCATACCCATGCGGTTAGAAATTCTGGAATATATCTTAATACAAGCGAATTATTACAGCGATTATTATTTCAAAAAGTATTAAACTTAATGCTATATAAGAGATTACAAAGTTTTAAAATAAATTTTGTATTAAATCTTAATACAATACAAATTACAACGATATTTTATACCCCTTGGAACAAATTTGATAATATGGTGCATAATATATATGATTTCTAAACCATGCTTAAATCGTCTTAATTTTTAGATTGTTTAGATTTAAAGACTTATGATTCAAAGTTATTTTTTCGGTAAACAATTGCTACATTGCTGCTGAATTGTTTAATCAAGGCTACACCTCCATTCTGAAGCTTATGAACAGGTATGGGCACCACTACATTTAAAAATTCGTGCTGTTTTGTGCTCATCGCACTGAGAAAAATTTTTATTAAATATAAATTAATAGTAAAAATATTAAAATTGAATTCTTTTTGGTTTAATTGATAAATTTTTACCACAGTTGGCACAAAATTGCGGTAAATTATAAACATATGTTTAGTTAGCTGCAAGATAGGAAAATAACAAGTAGAATATGACAGAAGAAAATATTGACCAATTGATGTTTATATATTGAGTTGAGAGAAAGAAATTAAATAGAAAAGTTAACTGGAGTTAAGGTTCTCCATTTTTGAAATAAAACTCAAATAAAATCAGGCTATTTTTATTAAGCTTCTAAAATTTCCCATAATATCAACAAAATAAGTTTAAATATTTATTTTTAATTCATTTAAAATATGCGCACTGTGCCTTTAGCAGAACACATTAGAAATCTTTTTAAATTTTATTCATAATAACATGCAGAGTAAAGAGCTGCACGAATACATTCCATTTGGAATCCATTCTACGCATTCCATGCGAGTATTCCATTGCAAATCATTTGCAAAGCGAAACGAATGAATGAGAGACATAAATTTTTCGAATGGAATGAACATTCCATTCCATTTGAGAGAGTTCTAACGAATATGGAAATTTCTAGAATGTATTCGTTGCGTTGAGAGTACTCTCAAATGGTTACCATGAATTTTGACTTTTGCTCCAGTCATGTTTCTTAGAGTTTTATGGTAGTTGCAAAGGGGGCTCGCTGATTTCAAATCTGATGTCAGATTTTGAATTTTCAAAATGGCGGATAGGGTTGCCACCTTAAAATATCTTATTTTCGCGAATTCGAGGCTGGGGCAAACACTAGGTAAAAATGGGTCGCTGATTCCGAATCCGTTGTCAGAATTTTAATATTCCAAAATTTTTTTGAAAATAGGTTTGCCACCTAAAAAGTTGTTATTTTGCAATTTTTTTAAATGAGCATTTAGTAAAAGGGAGTCGCTGATTTCAAATCTGATGTCAGATTTTGAATTTTCAAAATGGCGGATAGGGCTGACACCTTAAAATATCTTATTTTCGCGAATTCGAGGCTGGGGCAAACACTAGGTAAAAATGGGTCGCTGATTCCGAATCCGTTGTCAGAATTTAAAATACCAAAATTTTTTTGAAAATAGGATTGCCACCTAAAAATGTGTTATTTTGCAATTTTTTTAAATGAGCATTTATTAAAAGGGAGTCGCTGATTTCAAATCTGATGTCAGATTTTGAATTTTCAAAATGGCGGAAAGGGTTGCCACCTTAAAATATCTTATTTTCGCGAATTTTTTTGTGTTTGTTTTTTATTTTTATTTTACTTACAAACTACTGAAAACAAAATAGATGAACATAAAAATAAAATAATAACATGGAAAAATTCATTAATAGTTACTATTAGAATAAGAAATTCATAAATAGTTATTAAAAAGATAAAAAAAATTTTAGTCAACTAAAGAACAATATCATGATTTTTGAACATATTGGCCAGCTCAGTTTTTTCCATTTTTAGGTGGCAACCCTATTTTCAAAAAAATTTTGGAATATTAAAATTCTGACAACGGATTCGGAATCAGCGACACATTTTTACCTAGTGTTTGCCCCAGCCTCGAATTCGCGAAAATGAGATATTTGAAGGTGGCAACCCTATCCGCCATTTTGAAAATTCAAAATCTGACATCAGATTTGAAATCAGCGACTCCCTTTTACTAAATGCTCATTTAAAAAAATTGCAAAATAAAACATTTTTAGGTGGCAACCATATTTTCAAAAAAATTTTGGAATTTTAAAATTCTGACAACGGATTCGGAATCAGCGACCCATTTTTACCTAGTGTTTGCCCCAGCCTCAAATTCGCGAAAATGAGATATTTTAAGGTGGCAACCCTATCCGCCATCTTGAAAATTGAAAATCTGACATCAGATTCGACATCAGCAACCCCCCTTTGAAATCCCTTTACGTAAAACCTTTTTTCATCAACCATTTGGTAGTACTCTCAAATCAACACTTGAGAATGTTGAGTATTCTATTCTAAACATTCTCAACGCACAAGCGCACATTCCATTCCATTCTAAGCGCTTCGAATGCATATTCCATTCCATTCTCAGCGCTGAGAATGATCATTCCATTTCATTCTATTTTTTTGAGAATGTGTTGAAACGGCTTTTGAATGCATTCGTGCAGCCCTTTAATGCAGAGCATGCAGGCATTAAGTTTGGTTCGCTTGTTTGTTTTTAGAGTGTAGCTTTTTAATTTTTGTTTGCTGTTCTGTTTTGTCTTCGTCCGACATAAATCTTACTCGCTTGCAGTCTTTTTCGACACTGAACTGATTTTCGTTTCTTTTCTTTGTTGTTGCTTCTTGTGTTGCTACGTAAGCGTTTACTCTCAATACGTAAGGTTTTACTCTCAATGCTCTGTAGCTTGCTCCGTGCCCATAGCTGCTTATGAACGAGCTGTGCATAAGTATTGGCACCTATTGCAAAGATTACGCCGAAAACACCCATGAGGCACGAGTTGCGAAGCAGAACGAAACCAGCTCGAAAAGAGCAGCAGCTCCTAGATAATCAGCTTTTCGAGGATGCCGAAGGACTACTGTATGAACTCGAAATCGCAGACTGACCCACAAGTATCTCAAACTTATAGTTATACCCTATCAAAACTTTAAACGTGATTATCTCGTTCAGGCTGATATTTTGACAGGTTTGATAGGTTTCTCTCGTGTGAATATCGTGTGAATAAATAATTTTTTTGGGGTCGAAACAGTTCAAAGCTGTTTGGGGTCAAAAAAATAGTCAAAAATCTAGACCTTCGATTAAATAGCCGATATAAATTTAAATTTTTAACTTTTCTATTATTTCGCAGGCTTATCCTTCCCTTTAACATATTAGTAATTGAAGAAAAAACCCTTTTTTTAGTTTCAGATAAGTGGAAAAATGTTGACACATGCGACACTTTTATATGCCTCGCAGCAGACACCCAATCAGATACTCTACGGAGCCGCAGTTTTGTAATCAAAACAAAAGTTTCAAATTTTTTTTTTACAATTCAAATGTGTACAAAAAAAATAAGAAAATAAAAATATGATCCAATTTACTTAGTGATTACTTTAGTGTTACCAACTTGAAAAAAATGCATTAAACATTACTATTTCACCCTGTCTAAAGTTACCTCCCCCTTAATCTGCAATAGGTGCCAATAATTATACCGAGGTCGTTCAAAAGCTTCAGAATGGAGGTGTAGCAGGTGCAAAGAGTAAGAAGATAAGTGAACAATTTCGATAGTTGATGGAGGTAGTCACTGTAGATAGAGTGCGATATAACAGTACGTTCAAAAAGTCCATAGGATGACACATAGATAGCGTTACTAGATTTTTTTTCCATATGATTTTTATTTAGTACTAACCTTCAAACGATCCTTATAAAAATTTGACAACAAATCGGACAACTGATTCGTGAGTTATAGCATTTTGTGTGCAGCTTTTGTTATTGAAAAAAAAAATGGAAAAAAGTGAATTTCGAGTTTTGATAAAGCATTGCTTTTTGATGAAAAAAAAAAAACAGTGGAAGCCAAACAATGGCTTGATAAACATTCTCCGGACTCTGCTCCATCGAGATAAATGGTAGAAAGGTGGATTGGTGAATTGAAACGTGGTCGTACCAGCACAAATGATGCAGAGCGCAGTGGACGCCCAACTCAGACTGTTATTCCACAAAACATCAAAAAATTCACAAATTGGTTATGAACGATCGCAAATTGAAGGTGCACGAGCTAGCTGACATTGTAAAGATATCAAATGGCAGTGTTTTTACCATTTTACATGAACATTTTGGCTTGCGAAAGCTCTGTGCAAAGTGGGTGCCACGTGAGTTCACAGTCGACCAAAAACAACAACGAATTGATGCTTCAGAGGAGTGTTTGGCGCTGTTAAACCGCAATAAAATCGTATTCTATCGTCGATATATGACAATGCATGCTACATGTCTTCACTATTACACACCAGAATCCAAAAGACAGTCAGCTGAGTGGACAGCAGTTGACGAACCGAATCCAAAGCGAGCAAAGACCCAACAGTCGGCTTGTAAGGTGATGACGTCTGTATTTTGAAATGCAAAAGGAATAATATTCATCGACTATCTTCAAAAAGGAACCACCATCAACAGCGACTATTACTGTGCACTTTCGGATCTATTGAAGGCTGAAATCGCCAAGAAACGGCCACATTTGCAAAAGAAAAATGTGTTGTTTCACCAAGACTATGCACTGTGTCACAAATCGATGAAAACGATGGCAAAATGGAATGAATTGGGTTTCGAATTGCTTACCCACCCACCGTATTCTCCAGATTTAGTCCCAGCGACTTTTTCCTGTTTTCAGATCTCAAGAGAATGCTTGCTGTAAAGAAATTCAAGTTCAATGATGAAGTAATCGCTGAAACTGAAGCCTATTTTGACGAGAAAGAGAAATCGTACTATAAAAGTGGTATCGAAAAGTTGGAAAATCGCTATACTCGTGTATCGCTCTCGAAGGCAACTATGATGAATAATATAATCGAGTTTTATCAAAATTTTGTTTACTTTGCTTACTAATCCTACGGACTTATTGAATGACCTGTTATATAATAAGTCTTCCCAGAATTACGGTACAAAAGACTTTACAATCTATTGTGAAAGAACCATTGTTCTGCCCCAAGGGCTCCGCTTACCTGAAAAGTAATGGTTACGGACTCGGACGTTTTTGACCATACCTCCGTTGATCATAACTCCTCAATAATTCGTTTTTTCCTTTTGACGGAAAATTTTTAACATATTATGCATTCAAAATATAACAATTTTTTTTTGGATTTTTCCGAAATTATAAAGACATCTCCTCCCTTAAGGGTTTTTGGGACTAAGACACTGATATTTGAAATATTTAAATTTTAAAATGATGACGATTTTGAATACAAATAAATAACCGAAATTTCTACAGCATAATTTCTACTTTACAAAATGATAAGATAACTCTGAAAAATTTAACTCTTTATTATTCATGTACTTTTATGTGTATATTCGCATTTTTTTAATTTCCTTTTTTAAAATATATTTTTGTGAGTATCTTTTTTTATGTTTTGCATACTTTTTAATGCCTTGCATACTTTTTCTGTTTTCTTTACAGCTACACTGAACACAAAACTTTTTAGAAATGTAACGTGGTTTATCTATGACTGAGGTAAAACTCAGTTGTCCCAGGATTCTCTGAAGGATCCACTTAACCTCTAGCAAATAATAACGTAATTTGAATTTATATTTTCAATCTTTATTGAACATTTCCAATTCCTTATGATAGTTCTTATTATGATTTACAAAATCCTTGTAGTACAGCGTATGTAATCGGTAGATGTCACGGGTACTTGGTTCTTGTTATGGATAATCGATTCTTGTAATGGGTAACCGGTTCTTATTACATTTAATATGTTCGTGTGAGCGGTTCTTATAACAGGTGATCAGTTCTTATGACATCTTATAGGTTCGCATTGATATTTAATTGGTTCAGATGATCGGTTCTTGTGACAGTTAATCGGTCCTAATGCTATCTGATCGGTTCTTATTTACTTAATTGTTATTAATTTACTTATTTAATTAAATAAACACTGTTCTTAAATTATTATCATTGTGGCAATGCAAAATCTTCGTAAGCTTATAGTTACAGAATAGTAGAAGAATATCCATTTTAAGTCAAGGATATTATTACACTTAGTTTTACACAAAAGAAAAGTTCATAAACTCAAGAAACAGACACTTTGCCCTGGGGAACATTGCTCCTTGTATCAATGAGTTTAAGGTATGTATGAAAAATTATTTTTACTATAAATAATCTTGAAAATATAGAAAGAATCTAAATATATAATTCTTCAAAATTTAAATTGAGTGTATCATTGAATGAAAGAATAAGTAATAAATTTCTCCAAAGAACTGATAAATGGAATTAAAATAAAAAGTTCCATTTTTCTTAGAACTAAATTATTGAATTTATTGTCCCAAAGAACCGATACATTGAAATTACATTTAAGGGGTATTTTTGGTCAGGTATATCAAGGAACATTTGACTAATTAACATTTTGTTTTAATAGAAAGAAAAGAAGATATCTCAAAATTTGTCACTATTTGTCATTACACCAACTCATCAGCAGTCTTCTGCCTTTCTGCAGTCCACAAATTTCGGAAGCTGCTATACACAATATTTGGCAAAACCAATGTTTTCAATACAGTGATTTTTATTTGATTTAATGAATGCGCTTTTTGTTTTGGATGTAAGAACAAATTATCAATCGGTAACGATTGTTCATTTAAATCAATATTTTTAACATTAATGCAAAGGCTGAGTTCTTTGGAAGTAAAAACAATTTCTTTCGTTTTAAGTAAATGCGATTTCAAGTCAATGAGCATTCCTTAACGTTTGTAGCTAGCTTTGAAGCAACAAGTAATATTAAAGAAAAATTTTAATTAAGATTCTAACAAACAGTGAAGAGTACCATTAAAAAAAAAAATTAAACTTAAAGAACTGTTTTTTAAACCAATGGATTCATTATGAATTTCATTGTTCATTGAAAACAATGGATTTCTGTGTTTGAATGGAATTCAGTACTTTTAGGAACATTATTTTTTTTCAGTGTATTTGGTAATTTTATGATTTTTGCAATCCGCAATTTTTAATCATCATTTTTTAACGTTATATATTTTTGGCTCTTTTAGCCCTCTAGCATGTTTCTATAGTATATTATTTTTTTGTTTGCTGTTTTTATGAAAAGGTTGCGGTTTTATTTGTTAGTGCTTTTTTTTTTGTAGGTTGCAATTAATTAACCAAAAAAGAGAAATTTTATTGAAAAAAAAAATAATTTGATGATGTTGATGATGATATGATAATAAAAACGCAGCAGGAATTTTAAAATTTTGTTCGCATTGTTTATTTATTTAAGCCAACCTTTTTTTCTAGGTCTGCCTGGATAATTATGTCGGTTAAAGTCCGTCATAATGATTACCTTGTTGCTGTGGCTTGAAAGGCGCGTAATTATGGTGATTAAATATGCGGCACGATGTTGAACTCTTGTTTTCTTTTTTTGTCAGATGTAGGCGCATGTTTGTGATTTGGTTGTAAGCCACACAGACAATTTTTTAATGAGTTTTTGAAGTTAATAAAATTTTAAATATACTATATATCCAAATTTTTAATGCCCAATTGCGCGAGTTATGGTGTGGGAGGTTTAAATTAAAACAACTTCTCTTCTTGAGTGTGAAATCTTATCTAACTTTATTAAAATCTTCTTTTCCGTCTACAACTTTCCATTTACGATTTCTTCGTGTAATACATAAATACAAGTAAATATATTTTTCCACAATGTAATGAATGTATGCTTATGACATACATTCCAAAGAAATGCTGAAATACATATATTTAAATACCATATGTATGTTTATGACATACATTCAAAAAATGCAGTTCGATATTTAAGTGTCACCCAAATTTTAATAAGTGCAACAAAGTATTGAATAGCGGAAAAGAGATACTTGAAATAACTTAAATAACAAAAATAATTTATGTGACATACAAAAGAAATGTAGAATAACCTAAATAAACAAATCAACTGATTTATTGAAATACTTAAAAAATATGCAATTATCGCTAGTTGTGCGTTTTAGTTATTGTTGTTGTTGTAGCTTCGATGGTTCAAGTGGAACTCAGTGGGATAGGTTCTGCTGTATGCGTCGTACTTAATTGTTTGTTGTTGTAGCGTCGGTAGGCTATTGTAGCTCTTGTTGTTGTTATTGTAGTCTCAATGGCTTAGGTGGTGCTAATGTTACCATCGTCGTTGGTGGTAACGTAACTCCTCCCCCCCCGGTGTGAAGCGACGGCCATAACCTTTGGTTTGTGGTTGGAGCGGGATGATCAAAAACAATGTTTCGTTTAAATCTTCTGGAACTATATAGGATGAATAACAAAATTATTGTTCCCATGAGTAGTATTCCTCCGATAGTTATATTGAGCTCTCGTTTTGTTTTAGATTTCAAGTTGTTTATAGCGATTCTATTCTCGATGTTGAAGTTGTTGATTTTGTGGAGGTTTAATTTTCCGACTGTGAAATTGGTGTGTATTGGTATGTGTGCAGTTGGAATTAGATGTATTTCGTCCCAGTAGATGTTTGGGTTACTCTGGTATGTTATGTTGTTTATCTCTACTTGACAGTTTTCGAAGTGTAGCAAAATATTTCCCGATACTGGATGTGGAGCGAAGTTGCAAGTCGAGTTAACTAATGTTGGTTGGGTGTTCAGCATTAATATGTAGTTGTGTTCTGGTTGTAAAATGTTCGATATTTGGCCAATGTCGTTGGTGACGCAATGAGCTGGTTTTCCTTCTTGTGGCAGAATAATCCGTCCTAGGCAGGTTGATTTTGTGATATTTTCTTGTTGTTTTGCTTCTTGACAATAGTAAATTCCTTCTACTTTCGGACAAATTTCAGACAAATACTGAATGCTCTCAGAGTTATATAATGCATAAGGTAATATTTCTATTTCTTTTGTTTTGTTAATGGGGAGTGGTATAATATGAATTAGGGAATAATTGTTATATGATAGGATAGGAATGCGGACATTAAATATTATATTTGTGTTGTTGTAATAAGCTTGTAATCCTAGTAATTCATAGATATTGTTGGTAGATTGTATATTTATTGATTGAGCTGAAAGTGTGTTATATATTTCATCCAATTCTTCATGATTAAGAAAAAATTTTGATATTATATTAAGTCTTGCTAGTACTATTGCTTCTGCAATGTTAGCTAAATGATTGTTTAATAAGTCAATGTTGTAATTAATTTGTGCGAGATGTTGAGTCTGAAGTAGAATTTCTTCATTAACTCGAATTCTGTTTGTGTTCTGATCTTGAATTTTGTTGACAAAATTTTCTATTTTTAGTTGCTGATTGTTTATATGATTAGTAATATTTTCAAACCTTTGTATCATAATAGAGTTTAATTTTATTTGGCTGTTAGTGTCTTGTCGAAGATTTGTTTGTTCGGATCTTAAGTCTTCAATTTGTTTGTTTAATATTTTTGCATCATTTGCGTCCATGTTGCCAGTGATAAACTTAACTACTGTGCCTAATCCATTAATTATTCCTCTACGGTTTCTTGAATGTGGACTGAGTGAATCTAATTTATTTTGGACTTCTTTTAATTTAAGTTTTGTTATTAACGTCATGTCTTTATCGTTATATAATTTTTCTAGTGTTGTAATTGAACTGCTTATTCTGTTGACGTTGTCCTTGTACAGATCTAAGTTAACAATGTGTATAAGGTTGTTGTAATTTCTTATTGTTCTCGCAGTGCCTTTTTGGATAGTTAGTAATGATTGTTGTTCGTTAAGTTCTTGAATTTCCATTTTCTGTCCAGATCCTGTCATAACCCTGTAAGTACACAACTATTACTAGCTTACTATCCTAATTTAATTTTTAAAGGTTTTTATTAGTTTTGTTAAATTGTTTTCTTTTTCTCTTCTTATTCTAGATTTGTGGATTTTTTGGTTTCTGTTAGATATAATTGTTACTCTATTGTTTTCCTTAACTTTAAGCTTTGAGAATCTTGGTGTCATTTTATTTCTGCGACACTCTTTTCTAAAAACCGTTTCGTTGATTTCGTTACTTTTTGGATCTTCCCTTACCTGATTTAATTTATCGATATTTTCATTTGTGATAATTTCTAGTCTACTTTTTATCTTTGGGTATAAAACTGCTTGAAATTCATTTAATTTTTTTAAATATTCATGTTCGTTATTGAAACATATTTCGTTATTGAATTTAAAAGTTCTTCCATGGAAAAGTTCAAAAGGTGTGTGTTTCGTGGATGAGTGAATGGCGTTGTTATATGTAATAAAAGTTTCCGCGAGAGTTTCGTCATGGTCTACGTCTTGTTTGTTTTCTTTCTTTGTTGCAATTATAATTCTGTAGATTTCTGTCATTGTCGAATGTAACCGTTCAACTGGAGAGTTACTGGAAGTTTGTTGAAAAGAAGTGAAATGCAGTTCTATTTTGAATTGTTTGCAGAAATCTTTGAAAATATTTGCTGTAAATTCAGAACCTTGATCGCAAACTATTTTCTTGGGTATGCCATAGGTGCTGAAAAATTGTCTTGTTGCTTTTACTATTGAAATACTATTCCTATTAGGGAGTGTATACCCTGAAGCAAATTTTGAGAATTTGTCGATCATAGTAAGAACATATTGGTGATTTATACTATAAATGTCTATGTGCAGGATATCTAGAGGTTTTTCGGGAATTTCTGGCTTACTATATTTGATTTTTTGAGGTTGTCTGTCGTATTTCTGTTCTTGGCATATATTACAATTGTTTATGGTTTGTGTTATTTTCGATTTCATATAGGGGAAGTAGTATTCTCTTTTCAGATGTGCTAAAGTTTCATTAATACCTCTATGGTTACTGCTTTCGTGATAAATGCTAATTATTTTATCTTGTTCGTCGTTTTCGGTTATGTCTATTAGAATTTCTTTGCATCTTATAAGTCTGAAGGTTCTATTTGCTGAGAAATATTTGGAGTAAACGGATTGTACTAAGGAAAAGGTTAAGTCGTCTGTGTAGACTGCTGTTAGCTTATTGGGTGCGAAATATTTTTTAAATATGTCTATTAGTTTTTCTTCTGTAAAGTCTGGTGTCCTTATACTTTTCCTCTGTTTATTTTTGAAAGGGACTTCTACTGTTAAGAATGGTTTTTGGCATGATTTGTCTAGAATAATTTGAAGATTGAATTCGTTTAAAGGTTTTTCTGAGATTGGTATTCCGTCGTTAAGGTTTTCTTGTGCTGAGTGTACTGTTGAACCTGAAGTACCTTGAATAGAAGTAGTGGCATCGTTGATATTTATTTCGAGTTGTTTTGTATCTGGATTATCAATTTTTATCCGACTCAAGGCATCTGCGTTTGAGTTTAGTGTCCCTTTTTTGTAAACTATCTCGTAATCGAACTCTTCTAATTTAAGTTTCCACCTAATTAACTTTGAATTTGGTTCTTTTAAGTTCATAATCCAAGTTAATGGTCTATGATCCGTAACAATTCTAAATTTTTGTCCAAACAAGTATGGTCTGAAGTATTTTGTGGCCCATACTATGGCCAGTAATTCTTTTTCGATTGTCGAGTAGTTTATTTCCGTGTCCGTTAGTGTCCTGCTAGCGTAGCATATAGGTTTGTCGCTTCCTAAGTGCCCCTGCGATAAGACGGCTCCTAGTGCAAAGTTGCTAGCGTCTGTCGTTAATGTGAATGTCTTCGAAAAGTCAGGATATTGGAGTATAGGGTCATTTACGAGAAGGTTTTTACAAGTTTCAAAGGTTTTTACATATTTTTCGTTAGCGACGATGGTTCTACCTTTTTTTAGGCATTCTGTTAGTGGTTTTACTACCCTTGCAAAATCTTTAATGAATTTACGGTAGTAACCTAGTAGTCCTAAAAACGATTTTATTTCTTTTTGTGTGCGTGGTAAAGGAAACTTTTTTATTGCTGAAATCTTGTCCGGGTTCGGTTTTACTCCGTCTGTTGTAACGATATGACCTAAAAACGCAATTTCTTTATGTAGAAATTCCGACTTATTAAGTTGAACTTTTAGGTTGGATTCCCGGAGTCTGTCAAAAACTTTCTTTAGGTTTTCTAAATGTTCTTGGAGTGATGTCGAAAATACTATAATGTCATCTAGATAAACTAAACATATTTTCCCTTGTAGATCTCTGAGTACGTTATCCATAACTCTTTGGAAGGTTGAAGGAGCATTCTTTAGCCCGAATGGCATCCTTAGAAATTCGTAGTGGCCTTCTTCCACTGTAAAAGCTGTTTTCTGTATATCTCTAGGGTTCATTTCAATTTGGTGGAATCCGCTTGCCAAATCTAATGTCGAAAAATATAAACATTTGCCTAATTTGTCGAGAATTTCGGTGATGTTTGGAATGGGATAACGATCGGAAATGGTTTTTTCATTAAGTTTTCTAAAATCAATAACTAACCGCCATTTTTGTTTTCCATTTGCATCCAATTTTTTGGGTACTACCCACACCGGTGAACTCCAGGGTGAATAGCTAGGGCGTATGATCTTTTGTTCTAGTAAACTTGATATTTGATTTTTTACCTCTCCTTTGTGAATGTATGGGTACCTATACGATTTTGTGTAGATTGGTACGTCGTCCGTAGTATCAATTGTGTGTTTAATTGTGTTTGAAAAGCTCAGGTCTTGTCCCTCCTTAAAAAATACGTCATCGTACGTTTTGCAAAATTTAAAAAGTGATTTCTTTTCTTCTGTGTTAAGATGTGAGGATCGAATAAGTTCAGTTATATCACCTTCAATTCCTTGTCTGTTACATTCTATGCTAAGGTTATTTACTTCAACAAAATGTTCAGTATTGTAGTGTTCTACTTTAAGTGGTTGTTCTAGCAAAAGAGTTTTATGTGAATTACTGTTGTTAACAATTTCAACTACACTAAACCAGTTTTTAGTCTTGTAAATGCCTTCGGAGATGAATAGTTCTGGTTCGATTTGTATTGTTTTGATATATACGTCGCCGTTCTTTATGTCTGTAGGTATTTTAATAACTTGTTTAGAATTGGGTGGAATAAGGTATTTTCCTGAAGAAAAGTTTGGTTTGAATTTTAAATTAATAACAGAATTGTTCGTAATCAGTTTGTTTGTGCTTAAGTCAATCTTAGCTCCTAATTTTGTCAAAATGTCTAGTCCTATCAGTCCATCAAAGTATCCGTGGAATTTAAATAACAAAAATGTTAACTGTCCTGTCTCTTTGAATTCAATAAAGGTAGGCAATGTAGTTTGTTTGTTTATCTTATGTTTATTTAAAACAGTTGTTATTGTGACTGGTTCGCGAATTTCAGTGTCGGCATTATTTATAAATTCGGGATTTATAAATGAAGAAGACGCTCCAGTGTCAATTAGAAATTTTAAAGGTCGTCCGAAAGGTGAAGAAATGTTAATGTATGGAAGGGTGAAACCGTGTTTGTTTATATCTAAGTATCCGGTTGCTTGCTCGAGGCGCAATATTGAAAATTTTCGTCATCGTCACAGTCTTCGTTTGCGTCTTTATAAAATCCGTAGCCTTCGTACCGTTCATTCATATTTTGCTGACAGGTTGCATTCTTTTGCATTGTGGGTTGTCGTTTGTTCTCCTCTGTTGAGTTTATATTATGCATTTCTCTTGTATTAGGAAAGTTAGTCCTGTTTGTCCTCTGTGTAAAACGTGAGTTTCCAGAGCTAGTGTCCATAGGCTCTGGTGGAGGTTGTCTCTGTACGTGTTGGTTGTGGGCATTGAAATTTTGTGTGAAATTGCTGTTTTGGCTTTGGTGCTGACCAAAATGCCTGTTATTGGAAGTATATTGATTTGGAGTATTTGAAAAGAGATTTCTATTTTGGTTTTGGTGCTGCCCAAAATTCCTATTATATAACTGATTTTGATAGCTTGGTTGTGGTGTATTTCTAGGTTGATTTTGAGTATTGTACTGTGGTCGTGAAAAATTGTCGTGTCTTATAGACCTGTTTTGGTGGAAAGGAGGTTTAAAATTTGGCTTATAATTGGTATTAAAGGTAAATTTATTATAGTAAATATTTTGTTCTTTAATGCTATAATCTAATGCTATTGGGAGTGATTCTGGCCTCATAGCTCTTATAACCGACCCCAATGGTTCTCTTAAGCCCGTAAGGTAAGTATTAAGGCACATTTCTCCGTAAAGTGTTTTCTTTGCAGCTATAACGTTATTATTACATTCATGGATAAGAATATTGTTTATGAGTGTAGCTTGTATTTCGATGATACTGCTATAAAATTCTTCTGCAGCTTGATTTCTTTGTTTTAACGAGTGTAAGTCTCGAATTAATGTTGTTTCTGTTCTTTTATCAGAATAGTGTAAAATTAAGTTATTTTTTATTTCCTCCCAATTCAGAGCCGTGCCATACATATTGAGTACTTCGTTGGCTGGGCCTTCAATTTTGTTGCGAATTGCTCTTAACAAAATTGTTGATTGGGGGGACCCATCTAATTGCAAAATATGCCGCAAGATCTCCTCTACGTTCGTAATGAACTCATGAAGCAATCTTGGATTGCCATCATAGCGAGGCAGATCCTTGATTACATCAGGAATCCTTAACGAGTTAAGAATATCAGATGCAGGCGGACTCGCCATATCAACACTTAAACTTTGATTTGGTTTTTGAAAAATACTTGACACACTTTCACTCAATTTTATTTTATGAAAATCTACCACTTCTAGATTTTCAGGTATTGCGTCTAAGCTTATAGATCTTCTTGGTTTCGAATATGGAAAGAACTCTTTTATTTTCCTATGCATTTATAACAATGAAATAAAATTCAATATTTGACTTACATTAATCCTAATAGTATGAGTTGTTCTATTGCCATATTATCTTCTGTATAAGTAGGTTCTCTCTGCGATTCAGGACTGAAATCCTCCGGTTTGTGCTGCTCCAATGTACCCTTGGTGCTTGATGATCGATGATCCTTCGATGATCTCAATGTTATTTTCTTTTAAACTCGGGAAACCGCCGATTTTATTTCCTAACACTTAACACAAAACCGTTCGCAAGAACTTTCGACTGCGCCAGTTATGGTGTGGGAGGTTTAAATTAAAACAACTTCTCTTCTTGAGTGTGAAATCTTATCTAACTTTATTAAAATCTTCTTTTCCGTCTACAACTTTCCATTTACGATTTCTTCGTGTAATACATAAATACAAGTAAATATATTTTTCCACAATGTAATGAATGTATGCTTATGACATACATTCCAAAGAAATGCTGAAATACATATATTTAAATACCATATGTATGTTTATGACATACATTCAAAAAATGCAGTTCGATATTTAAGTGTCACCCAAATTTTAATAAGTGCAACAAAGTATTGAATAGCGGAAAAGAGATACTTGAAATAACTTAAATAACAAAAATAATTTATGTGACATACAAAAGAAATGTAGAATAACCTAAATAAACAAATCAACTGATTTATTGAAATACTTAAAAAATATGCAATTATCGCTAGTTGTGCGTTTTAGTTATTGTTGTTGTTGTAGCTTCGATGGTTCACGTGGAACTCAGTGGGATAGGTTCTGCTGTATGCGTCGTACTTAATTGTTTGTTGTTGTAGCGTCGGTAGGCTATTGTAGCTCTTGTTGTTGTTATTGTAGTCTCAATGGCTTAGGTGGTGCTAATGTTACCATCGTCGTTGGTGGTAACGTAACTCGCGCTTAAAGCCGAATTGGCAAGTAAATGAAATAATCCATATTTATATGTAAATTGAGTATCTTCGAAGGATTTATTTCGATGTTAGTCTTACCAGATGCTATAAAATACTTAATAGCATATAAAATAAAATAATGTAGAGCTTTGCGTTTATGGTTTGTTAATATAGCTAGCATAGTCAAAAAAATGATATCTTTTCATAAAGAAAGTTCTAGATCATATTCATCAATTAGTCAAAAAAGCATAAGTCTACCATAATATACTCGTATGGTAGTGTTTCTCTTGATACTTTTTCAAATATGAGCTGGATACTACAAAGGATTGGATTATACAGGGTGGCCCAAATGAGACCTAGTGATGTTAAACACATATAAATGATTGATGATATAAGTAAATGATTTATTTATATATGTTAAATACATTTTATGGAAATTTAACGTGACTATGTGTGAAATATGACATCAAGCAAATGATCACCATTTTGCTCGATACAGGCATTGGCTCTTGTTAGCGCATTTTGCATTACACGGCGTAATGTTTCTGGTTGCAGGCGCCGTATTTCGTTTTGAATATTCTGCTTGAGCTGTCCTAGTGTCTGTGGTTTGCTAACATACACTTTGTCCTTTAAATAACCCCATAAAAAAAAATCGGGCGCAGTTAAATCTGGTGAACGAGGAGGCCAAGGGAAATCTGAATTTTTGGAAATTATGCGTTCACCAAAAATTTCACGCAGCATGTTCATAGTTTGCCTAGTAGTATGCGCAGTGGCTCCATCTTGTTGAAACCACAAAATAGGATCCACCATTGGCCGCAAAAAGTTGTCGATCATTGTTCTGTAAGAAGCCCCAGAGACCGTTTCTGGCGTTTCATCCTCATTCTCAAAGAAATATGGGCTGATGATTTTTGTGGCCATAACACCGCACCAAACAGTGCATCTGATTGGGTGTGACTGATTCTGATGTATTGCCCTTGGATTTTCGGTGCCCCACAACCTACAGTTTTGTTTATTCACATAACCACTTAAATGGAAATGCGCTTCATCCGTTATCAAAAGATTATTTAAAAAATCATTTTGTGTGTCTAATTGTGTAAAGCGAATAGCGTATTGTAGTCGTTGTTGGGGGTCTTGCGGTAGAAGCTGTTGCACAATTTGAACTTTGTATGGATACATCTTAAGATCCAACTTTAAAATTCTCTGTACTGTTGTTCTGGGTATACCCAATTGGCCGGAACGGCGACGAGTTGAGACAGATGGATCATTTGCAACACTCTGCTGCACAGCTTCCACGTTGTCTTCAGTACGAATATTTCGATGAGCAGCTCTTCCTGTACAGTCGGCAACTGAACCAAGTTGCTTAAAACGGCGAACTAAACTTGTAATCATGGAAGATGTGGGCGCTGATCTTACGTTAACAAAACGGTGATAATTTCGCTGCGTCAGAACAATTGATCGTTGAAAAGAATAATAAAAATCGATAATTGTAATGCGTTGTTGTGGACTGTACGTATTCATTTTAAATTTCCAAGAGTTCAGTTATAATCTGCAAAAAAAAAAAAATTAATTATGTTAAAAAATAAAAAAGTTATTTGAGTTTCACATCACCTGGCCTTATTTGGGCCACCCTGTATGTAGCATACGATTGGATAATTTAAAAATATGCAAAAACCAGCAGTGTTTGCTTTAATACAAGACCTTGCAAATCCAAAAGAAAATTAAAAATATAAATAAGGAATGCTCTTCGACTAAGGCGAAGTTAAAATATCCCCACGGACATATTAATTGTGGCGGTCGTGGCATACTGGTTGAGGTACGTGGCTTGTATTCGATAGAACCCAGGTTTAATTCCCCTATGACACAGAAATTTTTTTCAATTGAATTAATTTTTCTGTTCGGCAGTCACCTCTCTGCAGACAATGGCAAAACTCAGAGAAAAAAAAACTGTCATGAAAAGCTTCTTGAGAACATAAGTTGTTCGGAATCGGCATAAAGCTTGTAGGTCCAGTTCTCGATCATTTGTGCTTTGTAGCTTTTAACGTTTTAATGACGTAACTTTGTATGAGATGTATACGAGACTTTCATTCGTTTCTGCCAAACTTTATAGTGAGAGTTAGTATTAGAAATCAGGGCTTATATGCTACATTTAATTACAGTTTGGATGACGTCACTTTGTGTGGGAGATTTTGAAAAATTTATTTTCTTAAACAGTTCCGGTGTCGTTAAAAAAGTAAAAAGGTCCCTAGGGACCTTCAAAGAGTTCTTTGATATTATCATAATGCATGTGAGTCTTTATTAGTTTTTATGTCGTCTTTTGATTGCATATAGTGATTAAATAGATAAAGAATATCTTCTATATATACTATTAATAAATCTGTAGCCACTTTTTATGTTCACTCATCACGTTTAAACGACAACTCAGATTTTTATAAAATTTTGTACACATATTTATAGGTCAGCAGAGAGTGCAATAGGATACTTTATTTTAACCCATTAACAACCAATGTTACTATATGGAAACATATGCGTCTCGAATTTTCATTAAATACTGCATAATATTTCAAAAGTTTTAGTGCCAGTTTTTTAAAAAAAGTAAAATTAGCATGCAATAATAACTTATTTCTGCTCAATGGCATACATAGTTTTCACCAAAATGTTGCTTCAATTCTAAAAATGTCTGTTTTTTATGGTTTTCTTTCGGCCCTAATGGATTAAATTGCACTTCGGTTAAACGAGAACAAAATCAATAAACGCTTTTAAATTTCCTTCAATTTGATACCAAAATCACGTATGTAGTTTGAAAACTGTGAAAAATTTTAGTACCAGATCTTTTTAGTATTAATTATAAGCTGAGAATGAGAGAAAAACGACTTGAAATTCACACTTTTAGCTTTGAAGGCAAATATTTCAGTCAGTTTGCAATGGATTTCAATAATTTTTTTTGAAAAATGTTGTTTGTTAAAATATCCTTCAAACATATGTTGAAATTTTTACTAAACCAAAGTAATAATATATTTAAAAATTTTTTTAAAAAATGTTCAAAAATTTTTAGTTTAAGCCAAAAAATTGGATAAAAGTTGTTTTTGTTGTAAAAAAAAAATAAATCCAATATTTAGGTTTTCGATTTCCTATCAGATGATATAACAATCTTAAGGTTAATAATTTGTAGTATTACTTAAACAATAAAAAATCGTTTTGGTAGCGAAAAATCAAGCCTACTATCAATTTTTGAATGAAAACTTTTTGAAAACCCGGCGAAGCGGCGGGTTTAAGCTAGTATCAAATAAATAAAAAGGCAAAAGAATTTTAATTCCATAAAATTATTTATTAAGTTTTTTAATTTTATATTTTTTTTTATGTAAATATTAAAAAGAAATAAAAAATTTATTTTTGTGCTTCTGCTTCGTTCTCATTCAATTGTAGAGTGCAGACATTCCACCGATATAACGATGTTTAATGCTCAGCAAAAGCCGCTATGTTGCAGCTATTGCAGAATGACCTACAAAGAGAAGAAATATGAATATTTTTAAAATAGCCTTTATTATATGTTTCAGAATTTAATTTTAATTTTACCTTTACATGCTATGCCTCCATAGCATTTCAAATTCTGGGGTAGCATGTTATGAGAATATTCGTTGCTCGTTCTTCAATACTTAGCATTGCTATTGTCATAAATCATGAATGAGTTTAAAGCGGCAATATCAATAATGTTATAGAACATTACTAGTGGACAACGATGTGCTGATCATTTGCTAGAATCTGTGCCAAGTATCTGATAAATTGTGTCCAACAAAGACTTATGCGTATTGAAGTCAAGAATAACCCTTGATTTTCGGTTTCTGTATTAACGTCACAAGTGTAATACAATAGAAACAAGAGCAGGACCGATTTATTTTTCTTCGGTACATATGAGAACAACTATACATTCCTTGGTAAAAACCCGTGCAATGAGCTGAAAACGGGATGCAGAGCACTTTATTGAAACTAAGGCGGGACAAATGTCTTATTTAACTGTACTGAACCATCAAATTCAGTAGTTTGTCTCATCAACCTAAGTAACGATGAAAAGATGTTGCCGGCGAAATCGTAAACTGTGCGACCAATATGAAGGTACTTTGCAACCAATTGATGGACAACATTCTGGCCCTGATTAACTTGGAGTTTCTATCACAAACATCATACTTTTATTATGATGTGTATAAAACGTGTATAAAACGTGTACGACTATAACATATACCACTATCAGTGAATCATGCGGATTGTAAGCTGCTGCTAAATTGGCCTGTTACATCAGCCATACATCATCAATAGCTCACAAACACTAGTGAGTAATCTCTCCAATTATATATCTCTCCGATTTATTAACATAACCATATCATATTGTGTCGTAGTGTTGTCTAAAGCTGAGGTTAAACTCAGGCGTTTCCGGGTTCCCTGCAGGTTCCACTCAACTTTCAGTAATTAGGTACACGATGAATTATGTTTTCAATCTTTATTAACAATTCCATGTACTTTTTTTAATTTAATTATAAATTATAGATAATTATTACTTGTATACAACAATATTAATAATACCTAAAATAGTTTTATTATGGCTCTTCGGTTTATTATTAAATCGCGTTGATTTCGAATTGTTTTCACTATTCTGGAGACTGGTGGTTGACTCCCATTGACTTTTTAGATATTTCGTTGAGCGAGTACTGCTCACTCCAAAGATATGCTATATTTGAAGCTCTGAGGCTCTACTCTCTATTGCGATGCGACAAAAAAAATTCGCGAAATTTATTTTGTTGTACGGATTTGCGTATGCATCAAAATTCATTTTCGTATCGGATTGAAATTCGCATCGCAATACAGAGTAGGGCCCCTGGTCTCACTTGAAATGTCCTTGGTCCCTAATAGGTTAGTAGTGTACTATAAATAAAAAATTTAAATATTACATAATCCAACAACTGAAATAAATGTTATATGCTTAAATACCTTATATTTTCCATATTTGAAAAATTTTCAATTTTAGGAAAACTTTGAACAGACGTCGCTGCATTTAACACCGATCCTACAAAATCACATTTTAATGTTGATCATTTGAGACTGACCAAAGAAACAATATATAGGAAAAAAACTTTGATTGTCATGAACTATTTAAAAATGCCTACTGTTTCTACAAAATAATA
Source organism: Coremacera marginata (assembly GCA_914767935.1). Classification (NCBI taxonomy): domain Eukaryota; kingdom Metazoa; phylum Arthropoda; class Insecta; order Diptera; family Sciomyzidae; genus Coremacera; species Coremacera marginata. The sequence goes on from OU612045.1 coordinate 159,643,232, forward strand.
TTAAATTTGTCAGTTTTTCTAATTTTTTGGCGAGCGACTGTATTATATTTTTCACGTTCTTAAACGTATTTTACATGTTGAATCATTTTCCAAACCTGTTTTTAAAGTTATCAAAATAAAAGTTTTATTTTTTGAAAAGAGGAACAAATAATATACATATGATCAATAACTTTTCCAGTTATTTTCCTTATTAGTTCTGAAAAGATACTTATTTTTAAGAATCCAAATTAATGAAAAAATAAAATATTTTAAAATAACTACATCAAGGATCAAGGAATTTTTGAAGTGAAATCTTTTTTAGGCGCGTTGAGCACTTATTGGTAAAACTATAGATTCGCGATATTATCACGCTGTTAGCGATATCATCACGCTGTTAGCGTAACAGAAATTATTGCTGCACAGCATAAGACGAAGCTTTTACTGAACCGATTACCGATTACCAGGCCGATTACTGGAGCGATTACCAATCAATTACCGATTACCGCACCAATTACTGATTACTGAAGCGATTGGCAACCGATTACCGAAGGGATTACCAACCGATTACCATTTACCGAAGCGATTACAAACCATTTTCCGAATCGATTACGAACCGATTACCGAATTGATTACCAACCGACTACCGAAGTATTTCCCAACCGATTACCGAACTAATTACCGATCACCGAAGCGATTACCAACTGATTACCAAACCAATTACTGATTACCGAAGCGATTACCCACCGACTACCGATTACCGAAGCGATTACCAACCGATTACCGAAGCCATTACCAACCGATTACAGCAACGATTACCAACCGATATCCAATTACCGAAGCGATTACCGACCGATCAACGAGCCAATTACCGATTACCAAACCAATGTAAATTTGTTACAAATATATTATATGTAAACATAAACAAATAGCACTTCATACATTCAATAACGCATGAATTGATAAAAATTGTGAAAATTGATAAAAATTAGAATGAGTCTGATTTGCCGAATCTACCTACTTTGGAAATTTATAACAGTTGTGTTATTTCATAGCTTTAAGGTTTTACTTTGTTTTCTTGTTTTCAAAATTTGTAAATGTGTTTCAAAAATGTCTGCGTGAACTTTTTTTTATAGATTGTTTTTTTTTTTTTTTTATTAAATTTTATGTATCATGATTGCAATAGCAATTTCAATATACCCAGAGAAATTCTAATAGAATTTCTGTTAACTTTTATTACAGATTTCAATTGAACTGGTTTGAAGACTTGGGGCTGCAAGAAATTGAAAAAATAAATATACATATATTAGTACATCAACATTTTTCTGAGACAATATCACATTGTATCACGAACAAATTGAAAACAGATAACTAGAAACTCGTTGTCTAACTGACGCATGTCGACATATTTGGCCACATAATGCATTCCATACGTTCTTGTTCAGTATAAAAGCAAAGAAATCATAAAGAATGCTAATCTACAAATAAAGTCCTTGTGGTACTATGTGGAGAAGGGGGGGAAAAAACATATGTTGGTGATTAGGTTCTGTGGCGCTTAAATGAGTTGCTGTTGTCGCTGCTGCAGCAAATAGCAACAAAGAAGAAAACGAAAAGGACAAGATAAAAATAGATATAATAATATAGCCACTGAACGTTGAGAGTTAGTTCAGGGCGAATGAGGGAGTAGAGAAGGGAGAACGCCGCATTAAACAACACTACAAATATGTATAACAGCGCCCAACTGCCGCCTTGTTAACCACATGTTAACATGCTCTCATACATATGTATGTCATAATAGTAAAAAGTAACCATCATTCGAACAAGTGCTGCCCGAACGATGTTGCTCTGCTCTTCTTAACTGACCCATCCATTTCGAATAACATTCGAGCAATTTTTTTGCAACCACTTCTTCTCAAAGTTGATGTAGAAGTGGCTGTTTAGATACTTTTTTTTTTTTTTGTGTCCAAATATGATGTAGCTATTTCATCCACCTTCTTCTTCATCTTTCTATGGAATACTCATCAGCCAACGCTCTCAAACGCCCATGAACAACCCACTTAGGCTGCCCACTATTACCCACTAGTGCCTACACCCTACTTCCTCGCTTTTTGAATCTTAATATGTTGTTATTTTTGTTGTTGTTGTTGCTGCTACAACTGTTGTCAGTGTTTGCATTGTTGTTGTTGTTGTTGTTGCTACTGTCGTGTTTGATGTTACCACTGATGAACGTATGACTGACCGTTTTTATGTCCTGCTCTGAAATCATCTTTTGTGCCATCAACGTTTCCGATGGCAGGACACGACCAGACAGACACAAGCGTGAGTCATGAATGTCGAGGTAGCAGCTGTTGGAACACATGTTATTATTTTTAATTTTCTCTCTATTCTAATGCCCTCTTTCTTGTGTGTTTTATTTTTGCTTTTAGTATATTCAAAAGCTTTTTACATTATAAACTGAGCAGTTAAACAATTTAAAGTTCTCGCTATCTTCAATTAAGAAAAAATTCTGATAAATTTTGGGTGAGGTGGGGTAATGTGTACCATGGAGTGATGTGTAACATGGCAGTTTTTCGTACAAAATGTTAACATATGAGTGAATAAACAACTGTGATATGGTTCTTTTGACAACATCTAGTTTTTAATAGGTGTTTGAAGTAGGCAGACACACATATCATAAGAGTTCTTAAAATGCGTGGAAAATTTAACAAAAAAAAATAAAAAAATTTTCTTTAGATTTTAAAAGTGAGTAGATGTTACATGTAAGTAAGTAAGTAAGTAAGTAAGATGTTACATGTGGTATTGCTTAATATATTTATATATAACAAAAGCTTTTATATTCTTTCACGTTTTGGTGAAAATCCAGCAATGAGAAAAAAGTGACTTACATTCTGGTAATGTGTAACACTCAAGGTGGGGTGATGTGTAACACATCTCACAAATTATAATTGCTATTAAAGAGGCAATAACGTCAAACTCTGTAATGAAATCACATCAACGGCATTAAAAGGGATCGCTCCAGTTCATACTTTTCAGCCCAGACCAAAATCCAATCGTGGTAGGAAATCAATGAAAAGCTGTGTTCTAACAACGCCACAGCAATGTTTACAGGAGGTGGCAGAAGGTGGCAAAAACAAAAAAAAAAAAAAAAAAAATATGGGAAATAACCAAACAAACGACAAAGGAAGTTTCAGTCGCTCGGCCGCAAAACCGGCGCTCGTCGTCGCGATCAGAAGAAGATCGAGATTTATGTATGATTTCCCCAAAAAAATTGAATTGAATGCAACAATTGCAAGCGCCTGTTTTATTTTTTATGAGCCATTTTATTTGTGAGAATTGTCATGCCGATATGGATATTTCCAACGATTAATCATTTTACATTTGAAATGTTTTTTTATTGCAATTAATAAATATATTCTATTGAAGCAAACGATCAGTTTTTTTTAATTTCAACGTATGTGTGTGTGTATGTGTGTGTGTGTATGTGTGTGTGTGTATTGAGAATCAGATAGATTTTCGAGATATTGCTATTATTTCATTAAGTTCTTATCATAAAGCTTTTATTAAAGCTTAAAAAATTAAAGTTTCTGATCTTCAAACCAACATTTTGTTAATGTTACACTTCACGCCACAGAGTGAGAAAGACCAAAAAAGTCAAATATAAAATTTTTGTTCTACTTCATCCATTTCCAAAAATATTCAATAGCCATGAAAACACTCACTTCGAATTGGTTCTTCTGCAAGAAATAAGCCTTTAAACCAATCAAAAATTCAGTTTCTTAACATTTTTATTGGAGCAAATAAACTTCCGCCCATATAAAAATTGGTAAATGTATAACAATTTTTGAAAATGAACGCTTAAAAATGTTATTATTCCCATTAAATATTATTATGAGCGCTCATATTATTGACTCCAAAAAGTTTGACAGTCAGAAACATATCATATTTGTGGCGGCCGTGGCGTAGTGGGTAGAGTGTGTGGCCCATACGCCAGAGAACCCTGGTTCGATTCCCACCTAACACAGAAAGGTTTTTCAATTGAACTACAATAATTTTTCTGTTCGGCCATCACCTCTCTGCAGACAATGGCAAACTTCAGAGAGTTAAAACTGCCATGAAAAGCTTCTTGAGAACATAAGCCGTTCGGAATCGGTTCAGTTCAGAGTCAGTTCTCGATCATTTGTGCTCAAACGTTTCACAACACACATAACACAATTAATCATAAGAAGCTCGGTCAAAGTCCTTTCAAGGACTTAGATGGCCATTTCGTTTTTTTTTTTTGAAGTCTTAATCAACAATATTTATATAATAATACAATTCAACAATATTTTTGTTATAAGTTTAGTTTAATTTAACCCTTAGCTGCCACGTGGGGTAGTTCGTTACACAAGTCTAATGCAACTTTTAAGTGTTTTAAAGGTTTTTAACTGCAAAACACTTTCAATATTTAACAACATCGCATAAAGACTTTTATAAATCAAAACTTTACCCTAGGCAGCCATTTTTTGCCAGTGTCAAAAGTCACACAGAAGTAAAACAATAAATAAAACAAATTCAGTTATGTGAATACAAGCAACACTTGCCGCAGAGTCACTTTAAGCTTTGCACAAATTCTTTGTCTTGTCGTGTCTCGCCCTCAAAATAAATTTCAGTGATAATCATCATAATTAAGTGATAAATTTTCGCACACCCCTGAAATGTTGAGCCAAAAATTAACAAAAAAAAAAAAAAAATAAAACGAAAAAAAAGTATGAAGTCCTACAAAGTTAAAATCTCAATTTCACTTCAACAAACATGCGACAAAACGAAAAATAAAAAATTAAAAAATATCAAAAATTTATATGAAAAAATCGCACTCTTTACCTTGTAGGTAGCTTTTGTTGTTGTTGTTGTTGTTGCAACCATAAAATGAGCCGCAGAAAAGTTGCCATCAAGATAAGCTTTTTATGCAACGTATAACTAGTACTTTTTTTGGTTTGAGTGTAGAAAAGGGTGCCGACCTGCACGTAAATTTCCTATGAAAAACGGTGTAATTTACGTGCGGCCACACGTTGGAGTCAAACGGAAACGGAAATGAGCAGGAAAGCAGCAACAATGATGATGGCTGCTACTGCTTTGGCTGCTGCTGCTGCTACTGCTACTGCTTGTTGCACAAGTTAAGCAAGTGGAGAGCTTTCTGCAGTGCAATGCATAATGTTTGGAGTTGTGTGTAAAAGGGGAGGGGGAAGGGGAGGTAGGTTCAAAAATCAAGTGTGGGCGCCACAAATGCGCCTTTTTGTCATTTGTCGTCGTCGTCCTCGTCGTCTTTGTTTTCAACATTGTTGTTGCAGTGCTTTTGCTATTTGTTGTTGCTGTTGTTGTAGTCATCGTCATTGTCTGTCGCCAGTTTCTTAACTGATGCACTAAATTAGTTCATTCCTACGTTTTGCTGCCTGCCAGCCTGCATCGTCTTCTATCCACATGTTTTTTTTTCTTTTTATTGGTCCTGCCTTATCTTGCGTTGTGGAGCCACGAAGCCAAAGCAATAAAATTCCAATTTCAAAACCGTTATAATGGTACATCATGAAGTGTTTTTTGTTTTGACTTTTTCTCCATTGCTTTTTTTTTTTTTTGTGTTTTTTACAGTGCAAAAGTAGTTTTATGCAAGTGCAACACTGGCAAGTGTTGCTGCATGAAAACTGACACTGGCACTCTTCAACTCTCTCACAGGCACACACACACACACACACTAACTAATTCAATTGTGTATGCATAAATATAGGTATGCCCGAGTGTGCACGCACACATTCGAATGCAACTTCTTTTTCTATCTTGTATCTATAAAAATAAAACTAAGAATATAATGTAATGTGAGCTTTTATTTTATTTTGCTTTTTCGTGCGGTTTTTGCTATCTCGGCATCATTTTCAACCGGATACGGAAACCAAAAATTGCTGCTAGTTGCCTGTCTATGCAGCAGTTAAAGTAGTTGTTCTAACAGTTGTTTAAACGGCTTTTTGATGTCATTTCTGTTGTTGTTGCGCTGGTTGTGTTTTTTTTTTATGCCTCAGATACGATCAGTTGTTTGATATATGATAAATTTACGCACCTGCATATTTTTGATTTTACCTTTAATGCGGTTGTCAGGATTTTTATGTGTAGGTTTAATAAAACAGGTATGTTTAATAAAATAGGTAAAAGATATATCTTTAAAGCCAGTAACTTTTGCACAAAAATGGGTAATTTTTGAGTATTTTATTGGTTAGCTTTCTAAAGTTAAGTTTTTTTATAACAAATACCACCTTGTTCAAAAAGAAAGGTTCATTCACACTGTGAACCGAACTAAACTGTCCGATTTGGAAAATTTTGTTGGTCATATTTGATACAAGCTCGTTGCTCAATTGTTTTCTTCCATCGTAAAAATCTTTACCAAATGTCAACGAGAGACGCTGATGTTTGGCAGCCTTGTCATAGACACATGTGGCAACCTACTAAAAAAAATCAACCTACTACTGTTCGAATCGGACAGTTAAGTCCGGTTCACAGTGTGAATGAACCTTTCTTTTGAACGATATCGAAGAATATTTTTTTGTGTCATGAAGCTTTGAAATATATTTCTGTCTGTACCAATAAAGCCTTTTAGACACATATATGTATATACAGAATACTCGTTTATAATGAATAACTTGGATACTTATTTTCAAAATTAATTTTTTTAAAAAAATTCATTATTTAAAGTTAAAAAGAGCATTTTGACAGTTCTCTTTTATTTGACACCCCATTTTATAATTTTTCATCGTTCTATGTATCTGAAAAAAAAAATACTGAAAGTGCTTGAAAACTCGAGAGCCTTTCCTAGTATATGGGGAAAAAAACACTGCCTTCATATACTCGACTACATGCACGTAGCCAGAATTTTGCATATTTGAGAAAAAATTATTTTTATATTAGGTAAAAATTGAAAATTTAAAAATTTTTTCAAGCAAACTACTTTACTTTTAGAAATTATTCATGAAAGTGTCTTCATTTAAATAATTATTTATATTGTATTATTATTAAAGGAGACATCTTTGGTTTATAGCATTTATTTATAGAATTAATTTTAAGAAATAGGTTTTTCAATTGTTCTATGGTTTCTGAGGAATGTTTTAAATGGAGTATTTTTGATTGTGTTTTAAATTAGTATAATAAAATTCCAAAAATTAATATAAAATTTTAATATATAAAAAGCATATCGCTCAAAAGTATGCACAGAAAATTCACTTGATACTTAACAGTGACATGTTTGCGTTTTATGTACATATGTGCATACTTTCAGGCTGAACATTTTTCAGAACAGTTGTAAAAGCACTGTAATATTGGCAAAAATAATTACAGTTTAGCGTTAATGCTTCAAAACCGTTGTAAGACGGGATTTTATACTTGCATTAATATAATATAATATATAAAAATAATTAAGTTTAATTAATATAACAAAATAAAAAACAAACATTTGAAAAAGGGTAATACAAAACTTATTTATGCTTAACCCATTTTTTACCACTGTTTCTTTAAAGAAACACTAACTTTAAAAAATTATTTAAAAAAAAAAAAACAGTAACCGATATTTGAAAACTAAGTAGAGTGATTAAATCATACATGGAGGAAGAGTGCGGCATCAACATTTTTCAAAAATCTGAGCAAAAGGCTTCAAAATAAAGAGACAATATTTTATGAAAAATGGTTGGCGCTAATATAATCAGACTTTTAATCAGAAGCGCCAACTTCAAAGCATTTGAATTCATCAAGAAATTAATATATTTATGATAATAAAACAAATAAGAAAAAAATTAAGATAATAAGATTTCATATATAATAAAATGTTTAAATAAATCATCAAATATGACCAAGAAATTAAAAGGAAAAGTATTTTTAAAATTAGTTTTTACTTTGTAGTGATTTTGTAGTCGGTTGATTTTTTTTAAAAAATTTTTATATCTTCCTTTTTAGAGAATATGATAAATTTTCGAAAAAAATGTTTAAACAACATAAATAAAATTGTTCCGAAAAAATGTGTTCTATTAAAATCTGAAAGTTTGTTGGTTATTTCAAATATCTGCCTCTTAAATTTAAATAAGATGTCACATGTTTTGGAATTATTATATCCATTCTTGTAACGAGTTTTATTACCCTAGTATCAATATTATTCGAGATATAGTGTTTTTCAAATATTGCCACGCCCCTTTGTTAAATAAGCGCCCACTTTCTGGAGCGTTATTTCCAATAATTGTGCCTACCCCTGTACTTTATTTCAGTACCCCAGCGTCAATATTGACTTCGATAGTGTTTATCTAGTATTGCCACGCCCATTTATCGAATAACGCCTACTTTATTGAACATAATTTTTAGTAGTTCTGCCTACCCCTGTACTACAATAAATTTCAGTGCCCTACTGTCAATATTATTCGAGATACACTGTTTTTCTAATATTGCCACGCCCAGTAGTCGAAATCCACCTACTTTCTTCACCGTAATTTTTACTAATAATGCCTACCCCTATACCAAATTGCAGTACCATAGTATCAATATTATTCGAGATATACTCTTTTTCTAATATTGCCACGCCCATTTGTCAAATAACGCCCATTTTGTTGACGGCAATTTATAATAATTCTACCTACCACTACACTAAATTTCAGTAACCTAGTTTCCATATTATTCGAGATACAGTGTTTTTATAATATTGCCACGCCCATTTGTCGAATAACGCCCATTTTCTTGACCGTAATTTGTATTAACTGTGTCTACCCCAACACTAAATTTCAGTACCCTAGTGTCCATATTATTCGAAATACAGTGTTTTTATAATACTGCCACGCCCATTTGTTGAATAACGCCCACTTTATTGACGATACTTTGTAATAATAATGCCTACTCTTATACTAAATTGCAGTAATCTAGCCTTAAAATTATTCAAGATACACTGTTTTTCTAATATTGCCACGCCCATTTGTCGACTTACGCCCATTTTCTTGCCCGTAATTTGTAATAATTGTGCCTCCCCCTACACTAAATTGCAGTACCCTAGTGTCAATATTATTCGAGATACAGTAGTATCTAGTATTGCGAGATCTATTATTGCCACGTCCAGTTCTCGAATACCGCCCACTTTTGTGCGTGCACCTCCATGCTTATGATATCTATCTGTTCCCCAAAAGTTATGGCAATCAGGCATATGGTTTAGGAGTTATCGATTTACATACATTTAAAAAAAAAAAAAAAAAAGAACAGAGAAACCGACGAACTTGAGAACCTCCTCCTTTTTGAAGTCGGTTAAAAAATTTACTTCGTCAGAAAAAAGAATCGCAGTAGAATATAAATCATAAAGTCATTTAAAGAATTTACCCAAACGGCAAAAACTGTGACATAAAACACTGTAGTTGCCACTTTTTGCTTGTTTGCTCTTCGATTTCAGTCAATTAAAAACATTGAAAAACGCTCGTATCTACATCATTTTTCGCATCTATGAAGAATAATTTGCTTAATATAATTTAAAATATCTTTACAAACATCTTACCATAGAATCTTACATAAAGAATCGGTATTATTAGAGTTAAAGCGAAGATATAAAAAACATGTATAATCAAATATTGAAAAAAATTCATATGACTGAAATTCTATATCTGTGATTGGAAAAAAATTGTGTCTATGAAAAAAAAAAAAAATAAAAAAAACAAAGGCAAAATGCGGCATCTAGGTGTATATACGACATTTTTGATTCTCTTTGTGTAGATACTGCGTTTTATGCTGGAATGATTCAAATATTTTATGAAGATACGACAATTTAGGTAAAAATATATACCATGGGACCGAAAATTCGGGATTTTTATTTTATAATCTTAAAGAGGATGGATGCTTTATAAAGAAAATACAATAAAATGTATTTTAACTTTCATGCTAGATGTCGCACTCTTCTTATGACGGCAGTATAGGCTTCAGAATTGTCTTTAAATGCTTCACAATTTGATCAACTTTACGAGAACGGGGGCCTGGGCAGTAGGTACACCTTCTTTAGACACTTTCTAAAAAAATCGAAATAAATGCAAAAAATTACTTTATTACAATTATGAAGCGCGATTTTTTTAGATAATGTATCACATTTAAGCCAGTAGTAAAGAAATCTTAAGTTAATGTACAATTTATATATGTCAGTGCATGTAGATTTTTGGTGCGTCCTTGAAGCAACGCTGGCTAAAACCCTATACAAAATTGGGTATATTTTACAATTTTTGATAATTCTCATAGTAGTTTTTACTCTCTGAGGCTTGCCATTGTCTGAGAAAAGGGGACAACCGAACTGAAAAATTAATTCAATTGAAAAAACATTCTACGTCAGATGGGATTTGAGGCACGCACCTGAACCAGTATGCCACGGACGCCACATAGTTGATTATGGTACTTAAATATAAATTCTTTTTTATGGTTAATTTATATATAATTATTGTGATCTTTATAAGCAAAGTTAATCTTTACCGTGGCAAATAAATTGTTCATTGTTCAAGTTCAAATTAAAATAATAATACTGGTATTAATATTAATAATTTATAATAATACATATTTGCTTGATAATAATAAAATAAAAATATTTTTTCAAATTAAATTAATAATATAATATTAAAATAAAAAAATTTTGATTTCTGTACAAAATTTTTAATTTTATATGTAGTAAATTTAAGAATTTTTTTACGTATCAAATATTTCTATTCTGCTATTTCTAGGAGTGATTTCAACTCAGAAAAACTTTTTCTTGAATCACACCAGAGACCTGCAGCGAATCGGTTTTTTACGTTTCTATATCACTCGTCAAAAACCGAGTGCGAGTGCGTGCAGTTGCGCACAACAACAACCACTTCCACGCGAAGCATTCTCACTACAGCGATGAGCGACGAGTGCCGCTGCTTTCACTCATCGCTCATTAGAAAGACTGCTGAATTCTAAGCAATTGATTCGAAGCGACCTCAATGACTCTAGAGTCAATGAATGATTTGCGTGCACTTCAGTATTGGCGTGCGTTTTCCTTGCTTTACTTTTGTTTCGTGTTTCACGTCTTCATTAAGATAAATAGTCAGCTTCTAAGTTGGGAATCGCTAGTTTAAAGAATTAAATTGTAGCAAACTTACTTTATACTTGTATGTTGTCTATTATTTGTCCCTTATTGTTATTGTATTGTTTTTAATCAATTTTTTAAATCACTTTCACGCTTGCAATGATGAATTGCTGAGAACCTTTTCGTTTAGGGATGCCATAAGGAAAGTAGTAATCGAAAATAAACACGATTGCCGCTTTTAATGATTTATATATTATAAAATGATCTTATATAATATTTTAATTATAATAATTTTTAATTCCTTAATTATAATAATTTTAATAATTCTTAAAAAAAAATTTCCAAAAATTTTTAATATTTTTTTTTCAATAATATTTTCACAATTTTTCACTAATTTCTATCAATAATATTTAAAATTTTTTTTTTGTTAAGTATATGCATTAAAAAATTTTTTTAATACTATTTTAAGATTTATTTTCATACATTTGCTGAGTCCGTTAGTATTGTATGTATATAATAATAAATTTATATATTATATGTAAAGGGTCCGCAAATAACTGTTTTTTTTTTGAAAATGCGAGAAAAAACTACTGAATATTTTCTCAAATTTCTTTTTTTATTTGCATGTACAATCCTTCCGGTTAATAATGGAAAATAATTTCATTCAAATGGCAGCCTCGGCTGGCCATGCAGTAGCCTACACGATCGGTCCAATTTTTAAGCACATTATCGATTATGTGCAGCTGTATTTCACCAATGGCTCCACGAATATTGTCTTTTAAAGCGTCAATTGTCTCTGGCTTGTCGGCGTAACACTTATCTTTGAGGGCACCCCACAAATAATAGTCCAACGATGTCAAATCGCAGCTCCGAGGTGGCCAAACGACATCAGCTCTGCGGCTGATCGTGCGATCTTCGAAAACAGGGCGCAAAACATTGAGTGTAACTTCGGCTGTGTGGCACGTAGCGCCGTCCTGTTGAAACCAAATGTTGCCAATATCCTCCTCTTCAATTTTTGTGAACATTTTTGTGTTCTTCCAAAATCCGCACCCAATTTTCGCACACATTCTGCAACATTACCATGATTTTCAAAGTAATGTCGCAATATTTCCCAGAGTTGTTCAAGCGTATACACAACCATACTCGTTCAGCGGAAGGATTCAACTAATTATCTGTCAAATCAGACATGTGCTAAGTGTTACCATTCACGAAATAAGCACTAGTTGAAAAAAAAAACGTTAGATGGCGGACCCTGTATAATAAAATATGTCAGCGGTAACACTGCACGCGATTTCCCTTAATGACTCTAGAATCATAAGGAAGGACTCTAGAATCATTAGAATCATCGAGCGGCATTCTTATGAGCGATGAGTGAAAGCGGTGGCATTCGTCGCTCATCGCTGTTATGAGGATGCTTTGCGTGGAAGTGGTGGTTGTTGACCGCAACCGCACGCACTCACTTTCGGTTTTTGATGGATGATTTATAGTCATTCGTTCGAATCATAGACTCGTTGCAGGTCTCTGAATCAAACCCTGACTGAGCCAACATTTGCTAATTTGCGTTTAAACAAAACAATTGCTTTGTTTGAGTAAACTAATTATCTCCGTGTAAAACTTTAGCAAACTGTAGTTCGAAGATATTCTCAACTTGAAATGATATCCTCAACTTTAATCTACTGACTGTGTGATATGTAATGCATCCACAAACTATTAAATCATCCAAGAAATGACAAAAGCGACAAAGAAATTTAACTCGAAAAGGGTGAAAATTAATTGAAGGAAAAAAAAATATAAGTTTTATGTAAGCTAAGATCAAAGAAAAGTAAATGATAAGAAATTTCACAAATAAATGAACAGACAAATGAAAATGTCAAAGAAATGTCAAATACACTGCACCAAAACACACGTACATACGCATAACTAGACACACAATGTTTCTAATGCTTACTGTGACCAGCAGCAAAAGCAACAGCAACAGAAACTACAGCATCAAAACAGCAATCGCAACAATTGCTGCAACAGATTACAGTGTCATTGTTTTCATGGTACCATGCGTATGCATGTATTCTTTCGCTCACCCTAACTCTACCATTTTACTGGATATTTCTTTATAGTTCTGATCATTCAATAAACAGTGGTCACTCACTTCTAAAGTTTCAATAAAACTTCAGTATATTGACCATTTTTAATTTTCGAAAGAATAAAAATTACACTGTGTAACAAAATGTGTAAAAATCAAACAAATTGGCTCGAGACTTGGAATATTCTAGGTATAAAAGAGATTAGTATAACTGCATATTTGAATTTTTGAATTTATTTTAAAAATTTAGAATTGGGTTAAACAAGATGTTTTTTTTTCCAAGTGTACATATGGTATATGTGTGCTTTTTTGTTTCTCCCTCTTTAATTCAAAAATGTGTGTTATTATAAAATTAAAACTTGACATTTTGCTTTTTTAGGAAAATTGAGATAATGATGTAAATTTACTTGAAAAAGCAAAAGTTACCATTATCAATACAAATTAAAACAAAAATTAGCTTAATAAATGAAAAATTGTGTGGCCAAAGAAAGGTTTTCAATGGTTTTCAATGTTAAAAAAGCCTCTGATATTCGAAAAAAATTCATGGATGAATTTCAAAATATAACCTAACTAGTATAAAAGACTTACGATGGGTTGGAACGACTTACGATGGGTTGGAAGCATTAACGCTCAAGCTGTAATTTTTTTTTGTGATTATTACAGTGCTTTTACAACATACTGTTCTGAAAAATATTCAGCCTGAAAGTATGCACATACATAAAAGAAAGGCATGTCACTGATAAGTATCAAATGAATTTTCTGTGCCTACTTTCAGGCTGAACATTTTTAAGGACAGTACATGTTGGGAAAAAACTGTAGTAATCGCAAAAACTAACTACAGTTTGAATGATATTAGGTGCAGAGCATTGTGCTTGCCTTTTACTTATTAAGCTATAACTATAATTATTTTTTGCCATTATTGGATTGCTTTAAGAACATATGTTATACTGCCCTGAAAATTGTTCAGCCAGAAACTATGTCCTGAAAAAAAAATGATAATGCTAATTAATTTACCTGAAGAAGCAGATGATATTATAAATAATAATTTTTATTTTAAATGTCAAGGCTTTAAAAAATTATATAACTAAATTTTTTAATGAATATTTTAATAACTGGACTAAAAATTCATCCAATTGCTCATAGAAATCACTGTATGTATAAAGTGTTTTTAAAAATATTCTTTTCAACTGAAAAATCTTCACGAAAAAAGGCATATTTTGATTTTTGGTGATTTACGAAGACCGTAATTCGAAAGCTGGACTTAGCATAAATTCAAACCTTTTTCTCGGAAAATTTAAAAAAATATCAATTTTTAAAAAATTAACTTTTTTAAGTATAAAATTTTTCCCTTCAAATATGATTTAAGTCCACGTGAAAATTTTAATTTCTAATTTAATTTTTAAGCCGCTACAAGTTTTTAAATATATTTTTTTATGAGGTTGAAAAACTTAAATATTTATTTAAAAATAAAAGAACTAATTATTCTTTTTTCGTTTTAATTATTTTTATATTAAACTTATATTTTTGTACAAGTGAAATTTTGAAAGTGAAGTTTTTACTTTTTGGGTTAATATACAGTTAATATTTAGTCCTCCAAAATATTTTGATAAAAAATTCAATGAACTCTGGTGAGCTCTCTTTTAGCAATAAAAAAAGGGATGTTAAAGATGAAAACTCTAGCAGAGTAGTCGTGACGTTTATACCACGTCGACGACACCCAAGATTGTATATTTACATTGAGAGCTATAATAGAAAAATTTATTTCTAAGGGGAATGTTTTTTTTATTGGGTTCGAAGACTTGAAGAAGTATAAGATGCATTGCAAACTAAAAATCTGCCACAGGAACCAATTAGAACTCTAATCGGTAATTATAATAATACGATAGAGGGGGGGGGGGGGGAGAAATTAAAATAGGAGAATTCAGAAGTTCAAAAGTGATAAAGCATTCTATTCATTATATAAAATTATATTTTCGAATTTATTATGACAACAGATCTTATTCTATGTTATTGGGGCTAAAAACAAACATTCCCGAATAGAATTAGCGAAGAGATAATTGATCTAACATTAGTTTGCAACTCAGAACAGATTATAGTCGATAACTGGGAGATGACACAAAAAGAGTCGTTTTCCGACCATTTTATGGTTCTCTTTACTATTGACTATGACCCTCACTTAGAGAAACTATTTCGGAACCCATAAAAACTAACTGTGAAAGTTGTTCAGTCTAGATAAGCAGAAACATTGCAGACGGAAACACAGAATATCTCGCAGACTATGCATTTATTGACAATGCAGTCGAGTTTATAATGGGAAAAATTAGCCAGATTTTTAAGAAGTTCTGCCCAAAGCCTCGAAGTCGCAAAACTACAAACGCGAGTTGCTGGACCAGATAACTCAAAAAATGAAGATCAGAGGTTAGAAAACTTCACTGAAAAGCTATTTCCAACATATTAAAGCAAGACAATCTACAGATCCATTTTAACTGCCTACACTAGGGAAGTAAGAATGGCTAGGCATACATCTTGGACAAATTTCTGCAAGTTCATTGAGGACACTATTGAAGCCGCCAGACTTCGAAGAACCTTACCTAAAGACCCATGGTTTCAGGATACTTTAGGAGGTCCGATATATCTTAGACAGACTCCAGCCAAGGAAAGCATTTGCTACTCATCAAAACTCATTTTCCAGATTGTAAAGAACCGCAGCTTAGAAATGACACTTACCAGAAACCTTATTAAAATTCCCTAACATTAAAACAAGGTTAACTGTATAATGGTCGATCGGGTATTTCAAGCCCTACAAATCAGCAAGGTCAGATAGAATCCTACCGGTCATGATGCCCTTCCTCGCATCATGCACTGACAGAACATATTTCAAATAGATGGAGAGAAGTGTGAGTTGTTTTCATTCCAAAAGCTGGGAAACCGATCACTCAGCAACAAAGGATTACTTGCCTATTAGTCTTTCATCGTTCGTGATGAAACAGCTATGGAGAATAATAGATCGTCATATAAGAGAATCTTTGAACGTTATTTATTTCTGCAGTGCGCTATACGCCTACTTTAAGGGTAAATCGGTGGTAACGACACTGCATTGAGCTGGTCTCAGTCGTAGAAAAACTCTTCATCACAAAGAATAGCAGCGTTTTAAGATATCGAAAGCGCATTTAACAATTCAAATAGATATCCCATAAAAAATGATTTATTAGACAAAGGAGTTAACAGTAAAATAACGCAGTGGATCTATGAAATGCTCAAATAGAAGATGTTTAGTTTCACAAATGGGAATGAGCGTGGTGAGAAAAGAAGTTACAAAAAGCAGACGGCAAGGTGGAGTCATAATCCCCTTCTCACTACTTTCAAAAGTGGTAGAACAAAAGTTCTTGGCTATTGGCCTATGCCAATAACGTTGCCATCCTAATATTCGGAAAATGAGTGGGTAGAATCGAATAGACTTGGTGTATTCTACTCACAAGAAGAAAAAAAAAATTTTTAAGTTTCACATTACCGAAACTCAACGAAGTAACTCTGAAGCTTTTCACGGTAGCTAAATACTTTGAAATTATCCTAGAAAACAAGCTGAGTTGGAAACGTAACTCAGAAGAAAGAAGAAGAAGAAAAGCACTGTGCATAATCCTCTGGATGTATACAGCGATCGTGAGACCCATTCTCACCTATGACTCTTTCGTATAGGTGACGATAGCGCACAAAAAGAGCTACCTTAGCTCTCTAACAGGAGCCATGAGATCTATGCCACAGGCGGGTCTGGAAATAGTTCTAAATCTTCTCCCCGGTTCTGCGACCAAGAGCACGATTCGCCTAAATGGATCACAAGCCTTAAAGAACAACACATTCGGACATACATCTATTCTAAATCTTTTTGGAATCGAGGAATCAAAAAGAGCAACCAGCTTTATTATACCAAGTGTAAAATTCGGAACAGAATACACCACATTCATTCCCAGTAAACAAGAATGGAAAGAAACGGCTGTAGAATCCTACGGCAACCTTCAACTATTTATTGATGGTTATAAAATGGAAAATGGAACTAGAACGGGTGAATACTGTGAAACGCTGCAAATAAAAGAGTATTACAAACCCCCTGATTACTGTAGCGTTTTCCATGCAGAAATATAGTATATGTTATTGAAAAAGTTGCACGGGCCATTCACAGGGAAAATCTTATCCCCACAAGGATAGTAATTGGCGACAACCTGGTGGCAGGCCTTATTAAGGAATGGACGGGCTTGGAACAACGTACAAGGGGGAAAGAAGCAGTTAATTGCAGGCAATTAAAGGTGGCCGTGAAGTGGTCTTGTAGTGAGGCAGCAAAAATTGTCCGATACAATTAAAAGACTTTTAGCTGGTCACAGGATACGGTCCCGTACCATTTCAGGAAGATGACTTTGACCGAGGACGATACGTGCAGGTTATGCCTAGAGGAGCCGGAAACAGCAGCACACATTCTGTGTCAGTGTCCGGCGGTGTCAAGCATAAGATTGGCCTTTCTGGGACGTCCATTTATTGGCGAAGCCAAGATTGGTCAACTGAGCTACAAAGATATGCTTGAGGTGACAAAGGATGCTTATATAAGGAGCATGCTCACGTATGAGTGCTCCAAGCAGTAGTATCGTTTGCCCAATAAGCGACGAAAAGGGATCCATTGTTGTCCGCTTCGGCTAATCTCCGATTTTTTATTTTATTATATATAATGGTAGTAATTTTTGTGGATAGAACGACAAAGGCTTGAACAGTGCAAAACTGTCAACTGACCTTGAACAGTATTTACAATACCAATAATACCACTATCTGCTGGATTCCCGGACATAGAAATATCGAAGGGAACGAGGCGGCGCATGAACTAGCAAAACGTGGGGTAAACGCAAAAGTACAAACAGTGGTAATATAGATGTGCACATTCAAATAGGCGTCGTCAAAAAGAATTGACCTTAAAGCCAGAAACAATGGCTTACACAAAGTGGGTTTCCAGAAGCTCTGTCTGGAGCTAAATGAGAACAAAACTAAAAGCCTTCTGCTTTTAGTTAAACTTGAAGTGCGGATGCTTGTTGGAGTTCTATGTCCCATTAGGGTAATGACCAATAGAATGGTCATAAGAGCGGCAGACTTCTGTCGGTGTTGAAAAGATCCGGATGAAACAGAAACGCGAATGTCCAAATCTACTGAATCCATCGTCTTCGGTACATGGCAAACAGATTTCTCAAAGACATGGAAGAGTTAGTGAACACACCACTGCTTTGCATCTGGAGGTTCACAAAAAGCACTGGCTGGTTTGAGCAACAAATTGAAACAGTGTTTTTCATGGCACCACAAGCAGTAAAAAATGATTTTCAACGGAAAATGAGAATTGGTAAATGAAACCTTTCTTTACATCCGTCTTATCCTTCATCTTATTCGCAGTATTATTTTATAAGTGGCTAAAGAATATTCATTTCAAAAGTTTCACGAGAGTATATTGTAATAATATGTACTTTCATATAGTGTTCACTTTAAAATATACTCTATAAAGCTTTGATTAGCTCCACCGTCATCTATGCGCCGTCATCTATATCATGCCGCTAAACTTCTTACAACTCTATAACAACTTTTTCTCCTCAATATGCTCAACTGTCTTTCTCAACAGTTCTTACAGTTCATGAGTTACAAATTAAAAACTATAGCATTTGTAATGTACAAAGAAACCAATGATAAAACGATAAAAAACAAAAGAGAACCTAACGTCAAGCATTAGAAGTAGCTGCAAAAAGACGCATCATAAAAAAGTAGTGTAGCAGTAGTAAAAATGCAATAAAGTAGCATGAGTAAAAAAAGAAAATAAAACACAGCAACAGCAATAGCAAAAGCACCAGCAGCAATAGTAGCAGCAAGCTTAGCAAAAGTGCAACATTCTCTGTAATTGATATCACATGAATGCAGTTGCTGCTGCTGTCTTTTCTTAGTTTTCTACACGTCTTCTTGCTATCATCTCTACCAGTTTTGTTTTTTTTTTTTGTTTAATTTTTTCTTCTTTTCGTTTTTCTTGCCTTTACGAAGAAATTAGAAAATGTTGAAATGAAACTTACTCGGCTGCGCAATTATGGCGCTGGGAAAAAGGATTTACGCTTGGCTGTGACAATTAAATGACAATTAAAAAAAATTGCACTGCTCTGTTGAGCGTACAAGCAGGCAGAATGAGTGACGGCAAGAGCGAGTGAACAGAAAACACACACAGCTTAATGAGCACTGAATTGCGTGTAAATTGGTAAAATATTTTTCTTCGTCTAAGACACAATGTAATATTAGTAAATTGTCATTCATGCCTTTACATAAAAGTTGCAGAGGCATTTTAACTATTTCAAATTTGTTCGTATTTAATAAAAATAGCAAAGATTTTTTTTATCAGAGAGTTTAATCTGTCGGTTTTACGAACATCTACGTAGTTCAGGAAATTTGTACTTGTTTTGGCATCTAATACCAATTAAACTGAAATTTTTCATAGGTGAAGGGTACCATCGGGGAAGGTTGATTTGAGCTTTTCTCATCCCCTTAACTTCGGCGCTGTCTTGAATCAAAAGGTTGAATTGATTTTTTGCTTATAACTCCTACAATTTTTGTATCTCAGAAAAAATAAAGAAAAAGATTTAGTACGAAAAAAATCAAACCAACAAAGCTGTGTACAGTGTAATGCGAATGGACAAAATTAGGTACAGAAAAAAGTCATCATTTTAAACAAGCAAATATGGATCTTTATAGCTTACAGTCTAATTAATAAGAACGAAAGAGGATTTTGCGATATCTTTTCATTTGCAAAGATCCTGCTCTTCGCATGATGCCTTGAAAATTCTGAGACGAAAGTTCTGTTTTTATAGTTTCATTCAGAATGTTTTCTAAAACCGCCAAAACTTTTGTTTAATTCATATGCAAAATATTAACAGAGATATATTTCACAAGTACTAGTTTAAAATAATATACTTAAAAACATACTTAAAACATGACAACAAAAAACGGGCCTAGGTATTCAAAAATGCGGAAACTTTAACAAACAATATAAAGAAATCAGCATTTTTGTTTTTTTATTTTTAAGTACAACTTATAAGAACTCTATTTCAACACATTTCCAAAATTTGAGCTTGCAAAAACCTAAATTAAAGACTTCTTGACCACTTTTCTAAGGCATGTTTTGACAAAAATGCGTCAATTTATATGAATAAACTAGATTAGCTCCCCGCTAATCTCCCGAAAAGTGGGCGTATAGAGAGGCCATGCCCTTATCTAATTAATTCCAACTATTGTTGTGTGTGACTGTTGCTTGAATCAATAGGCACTACATACCAAGCTTGGTATTTCACTATGAAAGCATGTACAATTTTAATGATTTCAAAAAGAGTTTATGTAACTATAGTGCGACTACTCCCATTTTTTGTGAACTTTGCATTTAAAAAATGGTACCAAATTTTAGTTTTGTTCGATCAAAATCATCAAATATGTATATAGAAGTTGTTTTATAAATTTTTTTACCCAGCGCGCGTTGCTACGCCTAAAATCAACACCGTTTATTTGACACTTTGACACCTCGCTCATTGTCTAATGCCCGTCGCAGTTTCCCGGTAGCAGGACATGACCAAATAGTGAGAAATTTCATTCTGAATTTCAATGTTCTTATATGGTCGGAGCCTCACCCCCATGTTCAATGTCCGTCCAAGTCTTCTATTGTATTAGAAAGACAACTTTACTCTGAGTTTCAACGTTCTGTGTCTTTTACTTCCAAAGCCGTTCGATATCAAAAATTTGGCTGGTATGGGAGGACCAACACTCCCATGTTTAATGCCCGTCCAAGTTTTGCATTAAAAGAATAGCACCAACTGGTAACTTCATTCTGAATTTGAATGTTCTGTGAACTTACTTCCATAGCTATTCGATGTCAAAAATTTGGTTTATATGGGCGGAACCACAGTCCCTTTTCCAATGCCCGCCCAAGTTTTCTTTAAGAAAGACATCACCAAGTGGTGACTCCAGTCTGAGTTTCAATATTCTGTGATTTTTACTTCCAAAGCTATTTGATATAAAAAAATTGGCTTATATGGACGAAGCCACACCCCCTTGTCTAATGCCCATCTGCGAGTGGTAACTCTATTCTGAGTTTCAATGTTCCTTATTTTTTACTTCCAAAGCTATTCGATATAAAATATTTGGCTTGTATGGGCGGAGCTATTCCCGCTAATAAAGAGGCGCGCCAGGTATGGAAAAGTATTTATATATCTGATCAGCATCACCACCTGAGTCAATTTACAACTGTCTGTCCGTCCGTCTATCTGTCGACACGATTACAGCTGTAATTTTAAAGCTATCGCGATGAAATTAAAAATATAAGCTTATTTATAAAAAATGAATATCAAGTTTGAAAATGAGCCAAGCTGGATAAAAACCACGTCTACCTTCCATATGGAGTGACTTTATTTTTACAGTAAACTCTCTTAAAAATCCAAAAAATTAAAGAATAGTTTTAGGTAAAAATTAACCATTTTTTATGGGTTTCTACTGGGGGAGGCATTTTCGAGACTCACAAATAGAGGTGTCTATTACCCCCCATTTTCCACATTTTAGGGGGACATCGAAACACGAGTTTAACTGTCCACTGTAAGTCTAATTGTAAGTCAAACACGTGTTTCGGTTCCTCCCTAAAAATATGGGGAATGGGGGCAGATATACCCCGCTATTTGTGTGTCTCAAAAAAGCTTCCTCCTATAGTAACCCCCAAAAAATGGTTACCTATTTTGCTTCCTCTTCGAGACATGAAACAACATGAAATCGAAAGATATCGAAAAATCTTCGAAAAAACGGAAAAAGTGCCATACCTCGAAGGGGAAGCAAAAAAAGTAAAAATGTACCATTTTTGGGGCTTTCTAAGGGGGGAAGAACTTCTGAGACGTACAAATAGAGAGGTCTATCAGTCCCCCATTTTGCAAATTTTTAGGGGAAAACATCGAAACACGTCTTTAACTGTCCACTGTCAGTCAAATTGTAAGTGAACACACATGTTTTTCCCCCCTTAAAAATATTACAAATAGGAACAGATAGACCCCTCTATCTGTGTTCGGATTCGGATTCAGCGACCCATTTTCACCTAGTGTTGGCCCCAGCACCGAATTCGTAAAAAAACAAAAAACAAACAAACACCAATACAAAGAAATGATAAAAAGATGATGACATCAAAATCAAACTCACTCAGTTCTCACTGTATATAACTATGATTGAAAAGAGTGCATCATTTGCAAATATTCTGAGTGAGGATAAAAAAAGAGCGAGCTCATATATCGGCTTATACTCAGCAAAAGTGCATGATGTGAACAGCAACGAAAGAGAAATGCAAATAAACGATTCGCTCGCTCATTCGGAGATTAACAAATGATATCGCTCGTTTGTTTTTCATTTCCAATGAAAGAAACAAAACGAAATGCACTGAGTTGAGTTATATTGAGGTGAGTGAGGGATATTTTACTCCTTAATGGTAAGTATTTACGAACTCTGATATACTTAATATGAACCATCTCAATGATATTTGGCAAATCGGATGAAAACCACGAGTACCTCCCATACAAAGTGACGTCATCAAAATAGGAAAACTTTCGTAATTATATAAAACTGAATGTCATCGTATCTGTTTATCATATTATCATAATCAAAATCTAACCCATACATTTAGGCAGCTAAATTGTTTTTTTGCTAAATTGTAAAAGCAATTGTTTAAGCTTTTTTAAAAAATATAAAACATTAATAAAAAAATAGGACCTTATTGCACATCTATAGAACTGGACTTTTCTATTGCTATCCTATTTATGAAAATTGCGTCTATAGTATAGATATGATAGTCATCACTAAAAATGCGCGTGCTTAATAATAATATAGAGAAGTTATTCTTAACCTTAACAGGCAAAAATAATGTTAAGAAGGATCTTCATAGGAGAATAGAGTTTGCTGAGAGTCTTACATGAAACGTAGATATATCACGGATTTGAGGTAGCTATTTACCAAAAAAATTAAAATTAATTTTTTAAATAACTTACCAAAACATAACTTTTTGTACCTCTCATTTACGGAAAAAGAAAAGTCAGAAAATTAGTACGCCTGCGTACGATGATACGATGTCATAAAACTGGTTTATTTCAAAATTCCTTCAAAAGCATATACTGCATTTTCTGTCTATCTCTAGATATGGTATAATAGAAGGAACATTTTATGGGATTCAATCTCTATTAGTTGCATTTTATTTTATCTAACTCCCAAAAGTTATATAGTGTCCGGCGTGGCGTAATGGTTGAGGTGCGTGGCTTGAATGCGATAGAGCCAAAGTTCAAATCTCAGCATACACAGAATGTTTTTTCAAATAAATTAATCTGTTCGGCCGTCACCTCTCCGCAGACAATGGTAAGCCTCAGAGAGTAAAAATTGTCGTGAACAGCTTCTTGAGAACATAAGCCGTTCGAAGTCGGCATAAGACTTGTAAGTCCAGTTCTCGATCATTAGTGTTCAAACATTTAACAACACACACAACACAGCAGACATGGGTAGCGCAGCAAAAAATTCTGCGCTGATACATCAATTCAAATGCAGTTTACTGTATCAGCGAAATGTGTTAACGCAATTGCGTTATGGCGTACTTTGAGAACCTTTGATTTTCCTATATCAAAAGGACTTTATTCAGCGCAGTGAAATATTTGAGTTGGATAGTTATCCAAAGTTAAAGTTATAACTATAGTTATAGAGTTATAAAGTACATTTTATGAGTGTGATGGATTGGGTAGCGCGTTGAACGATGTGGTGAAGTAAGCTTCATTAGGCATCACTTAGACAAAATAGTAGAAATCAAATCAAAGTCCTATGGCAATACGTTACATCTTGCTAAAGAAGGTTATTATAATAAAGCGCAGAAATAGCGCAGAAATAGCGCAGAAATAAAGTCTGAATCAAGCGCAATTCTCAGCATCCAGTATAAATTAATAAACCCAAAATTCAAACATGCAGTCAACCTATACTTCGTTCAAAATGAATGGATGCACAAATCAAACAACTTCTGGTCAGCAAAATAAGTTGGAAGTTGAAAGTTAAATTGAAGTTTGCTTGCACTTTTAAAATTGAAACATTCCAATAAACAAAGAAAGAACAACGAGCAAGAAACGCATTGTATTACTGCGCTAGTGCGTTACTTTTAATGAAACAAGTGTATCAGCGCAATAACGCAGTTAACTTTAACTCAATAACGCAACGCAGCGCTGCGTTACCCATGTTTACAACACAGCTGGCCATTTTCGATGGAAATGGCCATTCTCGTTTTATCATGAAATTATAGACATAAAAATTATGCCTTATAAAACAATATGTTGAGGAAAATAGTCGGTAAGACATACCTTTATTACCTGGGCCAAATTATAAATTTGAAGCAACATGAAAAACTAATACGTAAAGCTATCGCCTATAAGTTTTTTGTGCCATCGTAAATCATGCAAATGTCTCAATCAAATTTCATCTAATTTTCAAGAAAACTTTCAAAATCATTTTCATAATTTTAACATATCAACATCATTAACAGCAACACAAAAAATAAAAATAACAACGACAAAAACAAAGCGTTTGCTTAAAATTTGCATACATGCAACGCTGTCAGAAACAAATCAGCTTCGCGACTAATTAACGCACACAAGCATAATAATTATTTTCAAAATGGCGTTGTTGGCGGTGTTGTTGGTGGCAGTCAAGCTATTTGTCAGTAAATCACGTTAAATAATTAATTAGCGCGCTGCACTGAACACGCTTCTAAGACTAAAGAATGAAGTAGTTGCGCCAAAAATTGTTTATGGAAATTTAACAGAATTCTTTGCTGTAGCTGACATGAGAAAGACTCGTTGTTGCTTAAGGTGGTGAGAAGGAGAAGAAATTATAATTAAATATTTAAGCGTCAAACAAAAAAAAAAAAAAAAAAAACACATAAACAAAGAAAAACAATATAATATAAACTTAAACAAAACTGACAGAGTTAAAAAAAAAGGTGAGCAGGTTTTGGAAATATATCCCTTAAGTTTTGAGATTGAAGATTTTGGGCTTAGAATAAAAGAATTGTAGTTTAAAAATAAACATTTATCACCTTAGTGCATAAAACCTTTTTGTTGATTTTTATATTGCGCAGCCAAAAATTAAACCAAACTTGAATTTAAGCTATAGCTATTTATCTCAGTTTTTATATTTAACATGTTAAATCATCTCCCTTTACTGCTCTTCATCTTTTTCTTCGAAGGCTTAGACTTTTTAGCTGACCACAATGATGAGTCAGTTCCTTTTTGCACTCCTATCAAAGAAGCGCAGTATCAATCCATATTTATTTTGCTCTAAACGTTTAGCAAATAATATTTGACCCATAAAAAATAAACAATAAAAGTTATGAAAAATTGTTTGCTATTGTTATTTTCTCACTCAATTTTAATTTTATATCCACTTTTTGTGTGAATTTGCTAACAATGAATTTTTTTTTTTAAAACTGAATTTTGTTGATGGTGATGTTTTAGCGTTCATTGTTTTTTTTTTTGCTTTTGGTGTATTTAAAAGTTTCACTGAAAGGGTTATTGTTATTAAATC
Source organism: Coremacera marginata (assembly GCA_914767935.1). Lineage (NCBI taxonomy): Eukaryota > Metazoa > Arthropoda > Insecta > Diptera > Sciomyzidae > Coremacera > Coremacera marginata. The sequence goes on from OU612045.1 coordinate 159,668,977, forward strand.
AAACAACAATAAGAGTTAATGGATGGTATAATAAACCATGCAGTAGGATGTCGGCTGTGAACAAAGAAACTATGTCTGTGCGAATTTGGATTGATTAACAATAACAAAACGGATTCCACAAATTTATCAATTAAACTGTATAGAATAACTTTTTCACTCTGTATGATATATTTTATAAGCTTAATGGCTGTATTATTATACTTATTTACATAAGTTGGTGCTATAATCGTAAGCAAGTATTGGCTTCATTTAAGACTTTGCGTCTGCCATTTTATTTGGTGAAATCATTTGGCAGCTACTCTTCCCACTGTCTCCCTCACTACGCCCATGAATCGGAGATATATCGATAAGTGCAACTGTATAATGTTTTGCGTGTTCATGGACAAATATTGTCGTCCATTTTAGACTTATTCTGATCGGCTCATTCTCATGAAAAGGGCTCATTGTCCAAAAAAAATTCATCGTTCCAAAAATCTTACTTGCAACATATTGTTTTTTTTCGATATCTTACTCAGTATTACATTGAAATAAAATCTTATCTAAAGGCTTCTGATTACGCTACAAAAACTGAAGTCCGTCAAGATATATAACAAACCAAACTTTAAACGAATGGATGTTGAAAAGCAAACATAAACACATATGATAGATACTCGACCAAGGTATGCTTGTGCTTGCAAACATACATATATTAATATTGGAAGTACTTTTCATGTTGTATGTATGTGTGTGTTTGTGTTATGAAACCATGCGTCATCAAAGGATACTTATCTATATCAACATAGGTGGATCGTCTAAGCTACATGAAAACATATCTGCATAGAAATTGTAGACAGATAAACACCCAATACCTTCAATAACAATCACACACACACTCTCACACCTACTATTTTCCACATAAGTTTACATTCCCTTTAAGGCGTTAGACCAGGGTAAAGTTGCAAAAATATCTTACCAATATTTTATAATTTAGTATATTAATTAACTTAAGTTTTAGGAATAGAAACACATTTCTTTAATAAATTATATAGCGATGTCTGCAGACAACGTTGGTTCGAAAATGGCGTACTTTTGTAAAATCCCTTTTACGATTGACAGACAGCAAAACAGCATCTGTAAAAAAAGTTTCCTTAAAAAAAATGTGTTGCTGCATTTATCATTCTACGAAGGGAATTAAAAAATATAATTAAGAAACAAAATGACGTTTTGAATAAAAAAACTCTAAGTTTTTTCATTTGAAATTAGTATATCAAATAGTTTTCTTTGTTTGCTATCAACGAAGGTCGAAAAAAGTGATTTCGACAAAAAATATCGTTTGAAAGTTTTTAAAGTGAAACTTTTATAGCCACGTATACAACTGTACGGCGAGCTAGATGGGGGTGGGGGGGGGGGGGGTGGTAAAACCAATGTAACGAAATGGTTCTTATGAAAACAACAACACAGCAATTCGCTGCACTGGTTGTATAAAAACGAAAAAAGTCGCTATTTGAATATTTCTTAATATTTTTGCTTCCACCGAGGATTGAACACACTACGTTTGGATTCATAGTCGGCTGTTGTAACCACTGGGCCACGGAGACATATTTATTCAGTAGCTCATATTTATCTTAAATCAACAATCAGTACTTCTTTTCTTTTCTTTCTTTTATGATTGAATTGAGTCCTTCGTTTAATACTCTGACCCACATTACTGTCTAAAAATATAAATCTGAACGTTGCTTTTTTTCAGAGCATTAGCATACTTTTAGGCACTTCTCAAATTGAGTTTTGATTAATACAAAGCCACACTAAGTGGAGATGCGGAAGCATACAAGTGGAGGTTGTTTATAAGTACGACAAAAAATATTCCTTGCAATTGGAAGGCCATATGACTATTCTAAGGTTAATTAAATTGTTTTATTTTTGTCGTTTGTTTTAAAATTTGCAAGCTGATAATATTTAAATTTAATATATGAAAACTTTTTTTAGGAAAAGTTTTTGCTTATTAGGCTGGGACAAAAAAAAAAACAACAACAACACTGCAGGGTCAGATGCAAGGACTAACTAGCTAGTATTTCAATAAATTAAAGCTGATAAGTTAAAATATTGCCACCATATCTACTACTAGATGACTGAAATTTTACAGAAAATATCTTATACATATTATATAATAGTATAACGCTGCAGCCACACCTGATAGTACTGGCATGCCAATAAAGAATATGCATTTACTTCGAAAATATTCCGAAATAATCAACAAATTACAATGCGACCACACGTAATAATAAATTGTCATTTGCAAAATGTCGTCAAAGCCAAAGGTTCTGTTGTGAATTAATCACAAACAAAGCAAATAATCACTGCATACTCGCAGGCACTACCTTTTGTGCCATACAACAATCTTGAATTTCTGAATTCAAGACCAATGCCAGGTCCAAGCGAGCCAGTCCACGGTAACAAGCGAGCAGCTTAAATAACAAGCAATACCGCCCGCATGTTGTTGTTGCCATTGTCGTGAGGAATAAACTGACACCGTTGTGTCTTCTGCGCCGGGAACAAAACAGCATTTTAAAACATTGACAGCATTTTAAATTAATAATATTTTATTGTTGTAATTGCAAGCATTTATAGTATTTTTTGCTGTAATTAATAATTGGACAATATTTAGTGCAAGGGAATTCCGTCTTTCGAAATAAGCAACAGAATGTATGACAAACAAAATGCAATATGAGCATGCAATATGAGCATATTATTTGCAATTAAACAACCTTGGTACAATTGCCAAGCACAAGAAAGTCGTCCGGGTAATTTCGATAATCCCGGTCAGAAGATAAGGAAATGCATATTAGCATTCCGGTATGGCGTAATTATTGTAAATACATGTTAAGCTAGAATTAAGTATGTAACAAAAATAAGAATAAGAAGCGAGCCCATATATGTTATAAATATCTGGTCTTTGCTAAATAAAGGTTCAGTTGAAAGTTAATCAACGAGAGTAATAAATAAAAATCGTGAGTTTTAATTGCAGTGAGTCTGATTCCAGCTCTGACGACCGACGCAAGCTGAAGATCCTGGACCAGGCAATGGTTGGTGAGTATACCAGCAGTTCACTCGATTAGATGACTCGACTTTGGGTAAACCGAAAACTCGGCTCAGGTGTATCGCCTGTAGCCACCCATTATAACAGGATACGGCCAGAAACCGTATCCATCCAACTTAGGAAGTTTAGGCCACGATTAAGGACCTACGGGTATCCTCACATGGAGGATTCCAACAATTCCACCATTTTATTATTCCGTTTGCTTTTATTCAGTGATGCTTTATATGCCAACACAGCACCAAAATTGAAGGGAATAAAAATGGGGAACTAATTATATTGTAAAATGTGTTTAACAACATTTTCAAAATTAAATGCAACTTATTCATATGACAGTTTTTGTGTCAAATAAGGGAAAGTAAAATAATTGCGTATATTTTACAACAAGACATTTTTTAGGGAGAAAATACAACACTGTTTTCCTTACTTCGATTTCGCACTGGCTGCGGTTATCAAAATTCACTGTCTGAGTAAAAGTTGTTGTCAGTGGACTGCCTGTGATGTCAAGGTGTGAGTGTATTAGTGAAAAGTGCGAGTGTATTGAGTTTTTCGAACTGTTACTGTCTTCGAACTGGCACGTATGGCTAGGGGGTAAGATAAGTTTGTTTGCATCGAACTTTTATCAAAGAAAAATTTCGCATTTTTTCTTATTGGCGACCAAAAATCGAAAGTTATTTCATACCAGTGTTATCCAGTGTACCAGTAATAATAAAAGTTCGTTTGAAAGTACCAAAAAAGTTATCCAAAAGTATCCACCATACCGAGAAAAAGTAGAAAATATAATTATCTTCGCATTTGTGTTGAATTGTAAACGAATAATTTTTCGAAACATAAGCGAACCTTCGTTTACGAAGTGATCGTTACGTCCGCCAAACGTATCCTTTTTGAATCGTAAGCGATATCGAATTCATTTGTTATCATAGCGACATATTTGTAAATTTTTAAGAATGTGATAATGTAGGAGTTTCTTCTATACATATACATGTCTGCATCACTATGTATTAAATATCGTCGCAACTGCAACATAAAATACGATGCAAGTCTCGTAAAGAAAAACGCATCAACATTTTTAACTGTGTTAAGGCACGCTTAAATAAATCTAAGCACGTATGCGCGGTAGCATGAGGTCAGAGCTTCTGACCACGAAGCAAAGGTTTAGTAGTCCTAACTGCAGTCGAAATTTTGTGGTTTTTTTAAATAAATCATATTTACAATCATACAGGCAGTTTATGTTTTTTTTTTAAGAAAAATTGAAAATAAATTGTATAAATAAGGCCCAAATTAAATAATCGATTGATGATTATTTTGGACAAATTTGTGGCAGCAATACTATGGAATGAATTGGAAGATCTATACTATGCTTGCTTTCAGGTTTGTTCGTATTTTGTTCACTTTGATGCAAGGGAGACAATGGTGAGATGGTAGCATGTTCAACTTGCAGTCGAATTGTACGCGGTTCGATGCGAGTACGCAAAGGGAAAAGTGCATTACTTCCGACACAGGTTTTTCGACAAATTTTTTGTTTTTATTATTTATAAATAAAAATATAAGTAACAAAAAAATAAAGCAGCACAATCTGTCGTCTGTGCTATGAGGATCGAGCCTGGGATGACTTAAGTCATCAAATTCAAATAAAACTAGTAAGGAATGGAGCGAAATTAAAAGTCGCTAGGAAGTACATTGAAGAAATGCTGTCTCCACAATCTCAGCGCACACTGCGTATCTGTAACCAGATCTCCATTTTTAACTCTACAAGTGGATGCTTCGTGCTTGAAACATTGAATTATATGCTTAACCTGTTGATTAAATGTTTGTGCATTACTAAATACTACTCTGGCTGAAGTTGGACACTGGACCACCACATATATAACCCACATCTCAAATGGAACTCCAAGCCCAAACATCGTTGAAATCGTCCATTCATTTTCGTAGAGAAATTCTGTATGTTTCCCAGTGCTACCCTGGTCTAATGCCTTAGCATAGCATAGTAATGAATGTTTTGTTGTTGTCGTTCTTGTTGCTGTTTTTGTTCGTTACTTTTCATACCTACCGGCTATAATTATTTTACTCTTAATCAACGATTTTAGATGCTTTACCTTAAATCCTTAAGTTTGAAACGTTGGAAGCATTTAATAGAAGTTGTCCTTTGATCGATTGTTGTTTACCTTAGCCAAGCAATGTATGATTATGTTGCATGTGTGCGAGTGTGTGTTTTTGTGGGCGTCTGTAGTGCAATGAATTGAAGAAATCTTGTTTAATTAATTGCACGTGCGGTAATTACCAGCAGCACCAATGGATATTTCAAAGGAATTGCAATAATTAGTTAAGGGAATTCAATCTGATATATTTTCTTACAACACTGAAATGAAATACTGTATGAAATAAATCGATTTAATAGCAGTAAAATACCAACACAAACATGCAGAATGAATTGAAATCATTTGTTTCTATTTTAATTAGAGTCGTTCATAGATTTTATTGAAGTTTATTAAAGGTTTTCCTAGTAAAATTTTATCATGAATAACAAAATGTTTAAGCTGTGTTTGATCGATTGAGTTTTCATAAGCAAATCCATAATCATAACTATAACCATGAGCTTAGCCATAAACATACTCATAAATATATTCATAATCATAAACAGGTTTCGGATTTCCATCTTCGGAAATTCCATCTTTTTTCTGTTCTAACATCGACATTTTCTGATGATGCAAAAACACCGTTCATAATCTCCAGGTACCGAAACCAAATATTTGCTTGGACATTTCTTTTTTTTTAGGTAATTTTCCATAGTTTAAGGTAATTTTTTGGATTTTTACATGATTTTTTTTTTACATTTTTAGTGATTTTAACGATTATAAGGAACATTTTTGTATTGCGTAGATACTTTTGAAACTCATCAAGCCAAAGTCTCAAGAGTCTCAAACATTGTTTCCCAACATTAAAAGAAATGGCACGTATAATTTTCAAAATTAAAAAACAAAAATTTGTAATTTTTTATTATATGCCCCGAGCCATAGAAACTTGACAATGTTGAAGAGAATGCTGATCGGAATGCTGGTAAGAATGTATTTACAAAGTTTAATCAAGTATTGAATTAAAATTCCGGGCAACAAGGTGAAATATGAAGTGGACAAAAATGGGGATATTTAGTTAAAAAGAAATTTGGATGCCAACGATATTTCATCTTTTAAAAATGTGCTCTTGTCTGTTACACAATTAAAAACATATTCATTCATTTTTTTTGTCGGGCATTTTTATGAATTTTTTATGGAATTTTTAATGCTATTTTAGGGCATTAGGTAATTTTTTTAAGTAATTTTTGAATGTTTTAGAGGGCATTAGAATCCAACCCCTGATCATAACCATAACCCTAGCAGAAGAGGACTAACGAACCCACGGATGCTGATTAAAAAACTCAGGCGCATCTGTCTTAGGTTATGCGGCTCCCTAGTCTGCGTCTGTATCGTATCGGTCGTCAGTATTTAAACTTAGAATAAGTGAAACGTAAAGAACCGCCTAAGAAGGTAGCAAGACCTGATGCAATCGTCGTAGCGAAAGCAGGTGAGCACTCATACTGCGAAATCAAACATTAGGATAAAAAAAATAAAAGGATCTCGCAAGATTTGGAAAACAAAGGTCTGGAGAGCTTGGAGGACTGATAAAGGCAAAGTGTTTATCTAGCTTAAGCATACAACCACCCAGTCATCTCAACAGTAGAAAGAGGAGTTCGCAATGTTTTTAAACACGCAAATCAATCAATGATCTAAACGAGGTTACAACATGCATAGATGTGTGCAGCGCAATCCAGAAGCAGCTGAAACTAAAGCAGCTTTATGCTTATTAATGATTAATAATTTTTCATAATATTCAGTTTGACATAAGCATAGCACAAACGCAGCACAGTACTGAATTTCTTCAAAATTTTTTGTTTGCTTAGATAAGCTCTTTGTTGTTGTCCAGTATTAACTCCACCAACGATATAAGTAGAGAGATAAAACAAAGGATAACTCTTGCCAACAGGTGTTACTTTGGTCTCAGTAGGCAATTGAAAAGCAGAGCTCTCTCTCTACGAACAAAAGTCATGCTCTATAAGTCACTAATCATGCCCGTCCTGTTATATGCAAAGAGAGAAAGATCCTTTGTAAAATCTACAGACCAATCTGCGTCAATGGCGAGTACCGAATACGATGGAACGATGAGCTGTATGAGCTATACGCCGACATCGACATAGTAAAGCGCATAAAAACCGAGCGGCTTCGCTGGCTATGTCATGTTGAGCGGATGGAAGACGACGCTCCAGCGAAGAAAATATTCGATTCGGTACCCAGCGGCGGTCAACGTAGAAGAGGACGACCGTATCTTTGTTAGAAGGACCAAATAGGGGACTACCTGGCGAACCTTGGAACTTTCAACTGGCGAGAGCAAGCGCAAGACAGAAATGGCTGGCGCAATTTCTTACGACAGGCGGAAACCGACTTACGGTTGTAGGCGCCACCTAAGTAAGTAAGTAAGATAAGTTGTTTACTGTTATCATCGATCAGAAATAAAAATAGTTAAAGGCGAAATGTATGCACCTAAAAAAATAGAGCTAAGCCAATCTACCAATGAATATATAAGTATAAAAAAAACATTAAAAATAATGAGAAATAAATAGGAAGTAATTAGTTTTCAAATGAATCTTGTGTGACGAATATTGTAGGTCATGCATCTAATTTGATATACAATTATTTTATTTTGCAACGCTATTCAAATATAGAGGCGGCCGTGGCGTATTGGTAGAGGTGCGTGTCTTGTATGCGATAGAACTCAGGTTCAAATCCCATTTAACACTGAAAGGCAAACTTCAGAGAGTTAAAATTGACATGTTAGACTTCTTGAGAACATAAGCCATTCGGAGTAGGCATAACGCTTGTAGGTCCAGGGCTTGATCATTTATGTTCAAACATTTCACAACACGCACAACACAATTGACCATAATAAGCTCAGTCAAAGTCCTTTCCAGGGCTGAAATGACCATTTTCGTTTCCGATAATAAAATGATATATATAATATATTAGGATTCCCGTGTGGCGTTAAAACGCCAAAACAAAAAAGATCTAGTTAGTTATGTTCTTATATTAGGGAATATTTTTGCCTTTGAACCTAGAATTTCATAGAAACTTTCTATGTTTCTCTTGAATTTTTAAGTAGCCCAGTTATTAATTATCATAGCATTATAATAAAAATCTATCACATACTTTTAGGTATCACAAAGGAATTTGGTTTTTTTCTAGAAAATTGTTCCAGCTTTTTTTAAAAAACACATAATATTTAAGAAAAAATTAGACCTATGCACATCTACAGATCTTTCAATTGCTACTCAATTTATGAAAGTTACTTCTATAGTATAGATTTGATAGTCATCACAAAAATAGATGGATAGATGATAGTCATCACAAAAAATGCGCTTGCGTAATAATAATATAGATAGATTGATAGATAATATAGAACAATACAATAATGCGCACAATCTAACTTTAGAGCCCACGCCTTAATATTGGGCCTCCAAAAACTATTGGTGCAATAAAATTTTTTCGGCCTGAAATTATCTATATATGAATGTATGTATGTGGGTATGTGTGTATATCACGTATAGACTCCAAAACTGCCGAACTAATTTCTATACCATCTATTCTATCTATCTGAAGTTAAAGGGATACTAAAGCAACATTCTGAGAGTGTTCCTGTGAAGTTTGGTGTTGATTGGACAAGGGGGTGTGGTACCTACCATATAACCCAAATTGGCTCTATCGCCCACAAACCAAAAAAAATGCTACGTATCAGATGGCTTAAGTCGTATACCACAAAAATGTTGTAATTTTGTTCAAAAGGTTACTTTCTGTGACTGTACAAAAAATGGGCATGACCGCATTACATCTACGCCCACTTTGCCGAAATCATGCTTATTCCTGCGATGTATATGTTTTGATAGTGAATCTTAGTATGCAGGTGCTATGGATGCAAGTGGCAGTCACTATGTTTATATAAATTCTGTCACGCCCACTTTTACCGCCCACGAATCAGTAAAAATTCTTTATATCAGTCGGCTTTTACCGCTTATGTTACTTACTTAGTTCATATGGTCACTATCAGCAACTGTTAAAAAATGGGCGTGGTCGTACCATATATACGCCCACTTCTTAGAAATCATGCTTATTCATGCTCAATTGTACACGTTTTGATAGCAACACTTGATATGCAGGTGCTCTAAGTGGTAGTCAATATATATACATACAAAATTTTACACGCCCACTTGTACCACCCGCAAATAGACAAAAAACAAAACGAAATAGTCAATTTGAGCCTTGAAAGGACTTTGACCGAGCTTCTTATGATCAATTGTGTTGTGCGTGTTGTGGAATGTTTGAACACAAATGATCGAGAACTGGATCTACAAGTTTTATGCCGACTCCGAATGGATTATGTTCTCAAGAAGATTTTCATGACAGTTTTTACTCTCTGAGATTGTCTGCCATTGTCTGCAGGGAGATGACGGCCGAACAGAAAAATTAATTTAATTCAAAAAACTTTCAGGTGTCAGGTGGAATTCGAACCTGGCTTACAAACTACGCACTTCAACCAGCATGCCACGGAATGGTTTGAAATATGCTCTAAAAATCGAAATTTTTGTAAAAATATTTACTGGTGTGGTAGTTAAAAATAACAAACGGTCAGAAATAATAGTTATGAAAAAGTTCTTTCAAACTGCACCAATAAATTTATAATTCTTACAGCCGGACCAGAGGTAATGCCGATTTTCATTAATTTTTTAACTTTTTATTTATATTATTTCACTAAAATTCAAATTACGCTAAAATAAAGTGTTAAGTGAAGAATTAAATTGATTGAAATTACAAAAAAAATTTACATATTTTTTACATTTTACAATTTATTTGAATAAAAGTAGTATGGGAAATAATATAAAAAAGTAAAAACAATCCATAAAAATCCGTATTATCTTTGGTCCAACGGAAAAAATTTAAGATTTTTTGGTGCATTACTCTTATTTCTGACCCTTTTGTTTTTTTAACTACCATACCAGCCAATATTTTTAGTCGAAATATTTTGGGGATCATCATAACATAAGCCACGAATTATTTTGAAGAAGCGGACTGAACAACTTTTTTTTTCTAAGGAGTGTGAGGCGACTTAATGTATTTACGTATGTCAGTATATGTATATATCACGTAAGGACTCCGAAACCGATAAGCCAATGTTTATTCCAAAGCCTGTGTTCCTGTGAAGTCTGGTGCCGATCTGGTTTGAATTTCCGATATCGAACAGTTTTGGAATTATGGGTCGCACAGCCTCGGAATTCAGTACTAGACCTCAATTTACACATGCCGTTTGACTGGTAACATTTTATGGGCATTGGACGAGGGACGTGGAGCTTTTTCAGAACTCCAAATTTTCGGTATAGCTTTCGAAATAAGTCACACATCAATGAAACTCGGTACGATCTTACTATAAAAGCATGGCTTCTCTAAAGCTACGCCCTCTTTTAGAGGATAAGCGCTGAGCGAGCTACCCTGTTGTAGTTAAATTATGACAAACTTTGTGCATTTTTAAGAGCAGGCGATTTTTAGCCTCATACGCTAATTCTTTATAGTGTTAATAGTTCATAAAAAAATTGTATTAAAAATCGCGGTTTCCAAGAAGCCTTCCATGTCAGGTTTTAAGCTCTAAGGTTTGCCATTGTCTTCAGAGTTATGATGGCCGAACAGAAAAAATATATCATATTCTATAACCATATATAAAATAAAAATGTGAATAAGTTGAATATGTTAATAAGCTAATGAAATACACACAATATTTAAGTGAATATGGCTTAAACCGCAGTCTTTAAAGGTGTTGTCTAATAAAGAAAAATTTATTAAATGTGCAATAGTCCCAGAATACATATTTTTGACTTGATCACGATAATAGTTTATATGCATTTACAACATCAGCCCACACAAAACGAATTATTTTCTTTCAGTGAACTTATGGATTTTTTCTAATGGAAATTGAAAAAAAATGGAAAAAATTCGAATTAGATAACTACAAAAAAACTACAAAAAAAAAAAAATTTATATGTGTGGAGTATGAAAGTGTTTCTGTTTTAAAGTAAGTATATAAATGAATGGTTTTTATGAAATCAAATTCAGTTGTTTATATTTTGTTAGACACTTAAATTTATTTTACACAAAATGAAAGTGATCTTTTTAACATTTCTTGCCTTTTGTTCTGCTACAATTAATATTGACGATATGAACAGAGTTTTAGATGTTGTTAATGTACAACGTGAAGTTTTTTCAGGGAAGCTTAAACTTTTTAAATCAAATTCAATAAATTTTTATTAAAAAAATTTAAAAATTAAATTTGTAAAACTATAGATTTTCCAAACGAATGCGGTAAGAGTATCCAAAATATCAAAATGGATCAATTCGTTCAATTACAACAAAAGTTTTATACTATTGAGAAAAGTAAAATGGTTTGGAAAACTTGTATTACTTTATACCTTAATTTAACAACTCATTACCTTATTTTTGTTCTATGATTATGAAGATGAACTGGTTTGGCGCTGCACATTTTTGTCGCAAGAAAAATTCTAGTTTAGCCACCATTGAGTCGGCAGATGAAATGGCTGCTATTTCAAATCATTTAATTTCACTGGGATTCAATGGCAAAAAAAATGCAACGTTTTGGATTTCAGGAAACGATCTTGAAAATGAAGGCAATTATCAATGGTTGGGAACGGGACAAAAAATGGCATATATAAAATGGGCGCCTTCTCAACCTAATAACGAAGATAGTACGAAAGACTGCGTACATATACGAAGTGAGGAAGAAGGATTTTATATGTACGACGAAGAATGTAATAAGACAGCTTACTTCATTTGCGAGGCAGTTTCTCCGGAGACAATTGCAATAACTGTTTGGTAGAAGATAGAAATAACCATAAATGTATTTGTATTTCCAGAAAATGGTCAACAGTGGCTGAAAAAGTAAAAAAACGAACAACAGAATATTTAAATTTTCAATAATAAAGTATAAATACAAACATTATATATGATGGGTTATAAAAGAAGGATTGTTATGTTACATTGCTCGTATTTATGAAAATTGACACAACCATAACCATAACCATAACCATAACCATAACCATAACCATAACCATAACCATAACCATAACCATAACCATAACCATAACCATAACCATAACCATAACCATAACCATAACCATAACCATAACCATAACCATAACCATAACCATAACCATAACCATAACCATAACCATAACCATAACCATAACCATAACCATAACCATAACCATAACCATAACCATAACCATAACCATAACCATAACCATAACCATAACCATAACCATAACCATAACCATAACCATAACCATAACCATAACCATAACCATAACCCTACCCATAACCATAACCATAACCATAACCATAACCATAACCATAACCATAACCATAACCATTACCATAACCATAACCATAACCATAACCATAACCATAACCATAACCATAACCATAACCATAACCATAACCATAACCATAACCATAACCATAACCATAACCATAACCATAACCATAACCATAACCATAACCATAACCATAACCATAACCATAACCATAACCATAACCATAACCATAACCATAACCATAACCATAACCATAACCATAACCATAACCATAACCATAACCATAACCATAACCATAACCATAACCATAACCATAACCATAACCATAACCATAACCATAACCATAACCATAACCATAACCATAACCATAACCATAACCATAACCATAACCATAACCATAACCATAACCATAACCATAACCATAACCATAACCATAACCATAACCATAACCATAACCATAACCATAACCATAACCATAACCATAACCATAACCATAACCATAACCATAACCATAACCATAACCATAACCATAACCATAACCATAACCATAACCATAACCATAACCATAACCATAACCATAACCATAACCATAACCATAACCATAACCATAACCATAACCATAACCATAACCATAACCATAACCATAACCATAACCATAACCATAACCATAACCATAACCATAACCATAACCATAACCATAACCATAACCATAACCATAACCATAACCATAACCATAACCATAACCATAACCATAACCATAACCATAACCATAACCATAACCATAACCATAACCATAACCATAACCATAACCATAACCATAACCATAACCATAACCATAACCATAACCATAACCATAACCATAACCATAACCATAACCATAACCAAAACCATAACCATAACCATAACCATAACCATAACCATAACCATAACCATAACCATAACCATAACCATAACCATAACCATAACCATAACCATAACCATAACCATAACCATAACCATAACCATAACCATAACCATAACCATAACCATAACCATAACCATAACCATAACCATAACCATAACCATAACCATAACCATAACCATAACCATAACCATAACCATAACCATAACCATAACCATAACCATAACCATAACCATAACCATAACCATAACCTTAACCATAACCATAACCATAACCATAACCATAACCATAACCATAACCATAACCATAACCATAACCATAACCTTAACCATAACCATAACCATAACCATAACCATAACCATAACCATAACCATAACCATAACCATAACCATAACCATAACCATAACCATAACCATAACCATAACCATAACCATAACCATAACCATAACCATAACCATAACCATAACCATAACCATAACCATAACCATAACCATAACCATAACCATAACCATAACCATAACCATAACCATAACCATAACCATAACCATAACCATAACCATAACCATAACCATAACCATAACCATAACCATAACCATAACCATAACCATAACCATAACCATAACCATAACCATAACCATAACCATAACCATAACCATAACCATAACCATAACCATAACCATAACCATAACCATAACCATAACCATAACCATAACCATAACCATAACCATAACCATAACCATAACCATAACCATAACCATAACCATAACCATAACCATAACCATAACCATAACCATAACCATAACCATAACCATAACCATAACCATAACCATAACCATAACCATAACCATAACCATAACCATAACCATAACCATAACCATAACCATAACCATAACCATAACCATAACCATAACCATAACCATAACCATAACCATAACCATAACCATAACCATAACCATAACCATAACCATAACCATAACCATAACCATAACCATAACCATAACCGATGGTGACTCGAGCTCTATATATTTTTTGTGTCAGTTTTTAGATACATTTCGATGTGATTTTGACTTAAATCGCTATAACTACGCCATGTCTTCTCCCTTCTCCCTTTATCCACGTCGTTTAGAAAGGTAATAACATTTTTGTGTACATTATTATTAATATTTTTGCGGAGTTGGTTCGCCAAACCCGTAAACTTCTCGGTCATCATACTGCACCCTCTCGCAACACTCTTGTTAATTTAATCAATAAATTTGGGTTCACTGCCTCTATTGTAGACGTGAAAAGTGTTGTCTTCCCCGTTGACAACATCGATTTTATATAGTGGTCAAGAACTGAGCGTGATGATAATGCTAACAGCGTAATGATATCGCGAATCTATAGTTTTGCTCTCTACCAATAATGCTCAAATTACAACAAAAATTGTAAAGATTTTGTCAGTAATTTTTATGAACCCTTTCCTACTGACTCTTGACAAGTAAAAAGCTTTTTGTAATATGGTGAAAGTGGTGAAAGATATTTGCTCGAAAAAAGTGTTGCATTTTGATGGTTGCATATGTGAAGGGATTATATGCAGTCTTATATGTTGACCTCTCATATGCGAAGGAGTTAAAAGCATGCAACCCTTGTCTTTTAAAAGGTTTTTTGAATATTAATTTATAAAATTCACAAATATTTTCTGAAAGACCTTTTCTGGTGTTGACAAATTTGTTAAGTATCGAGCTTTTGAATTCATTTCAGAATGAGAAATCTTTAAAATTGTAAATAAATTAACTATTGTCAATTTGGTGAGCTTTGTCAACTCAGCAGAATATGGCTGTTAATTATTCTTCAAGTTTGTAGGAAATAATAATTTTTAATTTTTTTTTTTGTATATATAAATGTCAATAGACTGGATAGTTTCATATAAATGTGAACATAAATGAGTGTAACTAGTTGGTCTGAAGGAAATTAAAAAGCAAAAAATAATGTAGTAAGTCTCAAGAAAATTTTTTTTTTTTTACTTGATGAGCATTATTTCTATGCTAAACAAAATATTTTCTCTCAGTGTACTGAGGAAACTTTTTTCTTAATGTATAAAATTATAATTAACTGAATGTAAGTTACGATTTATTTGTATGGCCTTTGAAAGCACTTCTGTGTTGAGCTATAAATATATAAGTAAATGATTTTAAAGAAATTAGTTTCAGTTGTTGACATGTTGTAAGACGTTAAAATTTATTTTGCACAAAATGATAGTGATAATTTTAACATTACTTGCAGTTTATTGCAGTTCAGTAAAAGGTATACAATATAATAATATACAACATAAGACATTTAAAGGTAAACTGATATTTTTTGAATACAATTTAATGAATTCTTTTGCAACAGCTTAACAATTATAATTCGGTAAATTTCAGATTTTCCCAACCAATGTAGCTCTGATTCTAAAATGGCGCCATTAGTTAAAATAGATAAAAAGTTTTATTATATTGAGCCAAAAAAAATGGTTTGAAAATCTTTCTTTAACTTAATAAATTTATCAACGTATTAATACATTTTTGATCTTTGATTATTTAGATGACCTGGTTTGGCGCTGAACATTATTGTCGCAAGAATAATACCAATTTAGCCACCATTGAGTCAAAAACAGAAATGGATGCTATTTCGCAGTATTTATTTAAAAATATATACGCTGGGGTTGATCCTAAGTTCGACTGGTATTATTCAAAATATTGGACTTCAGGAAATGATCTTGACACTGAAGGCAAGTTTCAATGGTTGGGAACGGGAAAACCAATGGAATATACGAATTGGGCGCCTAATCAACCTGATAACATAGAAGGTAAAGAGAATTGCGTAGTAATATGGAGTGAGAATGGAAAAACATTTAATATGGACGATGAACAGTGTAACAAAAAGTATTCTTTCATCTGCGAGGCGAATGGTCCCCAGACAGTTGCCATAACTGTTTGGTAACAGATAGAAATAATCATATTTATTATATTACATTGACATAAAATGTATAACTTTGACTAAAAAAGTTGTCATATTTAAAAACACTAAAGGAGTAAAAATAAAAATTTATTTAGTTGAATTTCTTTTATATTGCCTACTGAATTTGACATGATTTTTAGAAAATTTTTTGGATTATGTAAATGTTTTTATGATTTATTAATGAAGCATGTGAAACATTCGAATACCTTTTAGCTTTTTAAATTTAAGGCTTAATTCATGTTTTGGATTTACAATCAAAAAGCAATTAAATTAAAGCGCCAAATTTGGTGCTTTTTTATTAAGAGACTTTTTAAACAAACAAATGTTTGAATAAAAAAATTATTTTTAGTGGACTCGTATTTTTTTTTTTTAATGTTTTTGTGGAGCAACGGGAACCAAATTTTATTTGTGTATTATGTAGGCATACACCATCCATTTGCGAGAAGAAATTTAGGACAGCGTGGATTTTTTGAGTCATTCGAATCATTAAACTCGATTTCTTAAAAAAGCATTAACAAGGACATTGTTGATTTTGGCAAGAGGGGGACGATATAATAGTAAACATATAAGTATTTTCAGAACAAACTTAAAAAAATAAAAAAATTTCTTCTAGCCACATACAGATATATACCCATACATATTCTTAACCCCAAATTTAAAACGAAAAATATGGAGCGCATGCTATAGAAAATAGTAAATAGTAATAGAAAATAGTAAAACCAAAAATGCTACCCACGTTATTTGTTTTAAGTCTGGGGTTAGAAATAATTGTGAAATTATAATTCTAAGTGCGCCGAGAAAAAAAGCAATAGGTAAATCACCTAAGTGGGCTTGGGTAAAGAGAATTGTATGGGAATTATAAATTTGTGCTTATTTACCTAAGCAATTTATTGTTTAATACATTGCTTTGAAAGCACATAAGCCCAAAATCCAAAAATACTAAATTAAAAAACAACTAGCATGGATTGCTTCAGCATAGTTTTGAGCTATTTTCTGCAAAAAAAAAAACACAGCAGCGTTATTAGACATACGAGAGAAGGATAGATTTGATAGATTAATGGTTTTTTTTTTTTGTAAATAAACCACTTTTAAACGCCTAAAATAACATAAAGTAAGTTAAAAAACACACGTTAATATCCACACCAGTACATTTTAATTACATTTCATCAACAAAAAAAAAAAGAATAGAATGAGCTAACATTTTTTTTTTGCCCGCCGTGCGGAATCGAACCTGGAACTTTTGGTGCCAGTCCATTGCTCTACCCACTGATCCAAGCAGCCTCGTTACTACTTTCTGGCATAACTGCAGCCATGTTAACAGATGTTGTATTAAGTATCAGATGCAGTATGTCGCAGTATTCTGTTGATAGCCATAAAACAAAAATCTTTTAATAGATTATTGTGTTATGCGGCAACATAGATTCCGTTGCAATTAATATTGACTATTGACTAATATTATTGACTATATTGACTAATATTGACTATTAATATCACTCCGCATTACGAAGCAGATTGGCTCAATGCGTAGTGTAGTGACTTCATATACAGTGGTATCGGTTGGTTGTGGGTTCAAATCTCCACGGCAGGCAAAGGTAAGATTTTTAATTTGATATTTAATTTAATTTAATGGTATTGTTATAATCGCAAGCAGCAAAGAGAAGCCGAGACGTCATGAATTTCTAAGTAAAAACGGTGTTGATAAAAGCAAAATTTGTGTTGTTGCCGATTTCAGTCAAGCAAATCACAGATCGAGAGGCGGCGGCAGCTTCAAAAAAAAAAGTAAAATAAAAAAATCAAATTTCCGAAAAAAGATTATATATTTGATATTAAATTAAAAATTACCAAATATTTGGTTAATTTATCACCCAAATAAAAACTGGCAAGTCAACATGTAAGACTTGGGCGTTATGACGAATTACTTGGGAGGCTGAAAACTGCCAAAGCCATCTTATAAATTAAGCTTTTTTCTCGTTGTGGGGCCAGAAGAAATTTTTTAATACTTTCAAGTTCATTTTGAAAGCATGGTTGTGTTTGAAATTTTGCTATCAATTTTGAACATATTGATGAAATATGACAGATACATGGGGCGCCAATGGCGTAGATATGAAGGTCTACGAGTCCAACTTAGATGTGTAGTTGTTGGAACATACATTTCGATTTCTGTGATATAATTTGATGTTGTCAGAAATATCTACTGGTATTCGTAACCAAATCATATCATTCTCCTACCTGAATATCGAAACATGCAACCGACCACTTGCTTATGAAACTTAATGAAACTTAATTAAATTGATCATTGAAAATTATAACTAGAGCAGTTCAAATAGGACGAATGCATGGATTCAATTGGTGTGAGTGAGTACGCATTTGGTACGAATTGGAGAAAAATTTGTAGGACGGACTGTATTTTCTTTGCATTTTTTTTTGCTGTTTCTTTCAATTCGTTCTTCGATAAGTTTCGATCAAATATGTGCTGTTAATAATTAATTTGACATTTTTAAAGTAAACAAAACTATTTAATATAAATGTATGCTGAATTGGAAATGATGTGTGTAGCTAATATTAAGTTATTTAATGCAACTGCTCTTAAAAACACCAGATATAAAGAAGTAACAACGTTTATCCTTTTCTTACATAATATGTCTGTCCTGCCCACGCGCCACTTGTTTTCAGATTTTAAAATTGGACAAAAAAAAAAAATTAAGTATCATACGGGCATTAGCATGATTGATAATTGATTATCACAACTGACATTTACATTTTATTTACATTTAATTTTGAATTTTTTCAGTTCTTTTCTGAACTAAGACCAGGTCAACATTTTTTAAATTCTGCGCTCAGAGTGTAAAATTTTTGTCGAGAAAAAAGATTGTATTATACGTATACTTCGTACAAAAACATAAAAAACTTACTTTAAATATACGTAGTACAAAGTTTGTTTTGATGCAACTCTGACCGTTGTTTAGTTAGAACTTTTCTCTACTCTTCGCGTTAAGTCGTTATTTTATTGTTTTGATCAAAAATGTGATTTTGTTCATGTTAAATACGTAGATAGTTTCGGAGTTGCAGTAGATTATCTAACTGATGTAAATAACCAGTTGTGCATCAATAAAATTTCATCGACGAATCAATTCTAAAAACAAAATTAAAGCCACACGGAAATTCCACTTCATATCGATTGAAAATGTAGGTGGCATGGAGTTAGTTAGAGATGGCTGGCCATTCACCGGCTACGGTATCAATTTGCTTGACATAGGATGTAATGTCCAATTCCTGACGATGATTTATACTACCAGTTTGGTACTGTGTGCTTGACCTGAAACACCTGATTGGCAGTTGTGTAGATTGTTGCCAGCAGCTTCAACTGCATCGTAAAAAATTATAATGTGCTGCATTTTGTGTTAAAACCAATGGTTAATCTTCGAATGGAGGCTTATTGGTGGCAACAGTACCCCATACAAAAATTTAAGGAAGAAAAATTACAACATGAAAACTTTTGAAAAACTCTTACTATTTAACAGCTAAAGTGGGTTCAGTTTTTAATTTTTTTACTTGTTTTTTTTTTGTTTTACTGTTTAAAAAAATATTGTTTTTGTTTCCCAACCAAATAAATATTTATTTTGAAAAAGCATTGTGTTTATCGTGGAAGGTTCTGTTATTGCAATAGATCAGTGCAAAAGGCAAAATATAAATTTTACAATGCTTAGAACAAATCTGCCAAAATGTTCTCTAGTTTATTTCTGAATGTAATTTGTATTAATATTTAAAGAAAATATTTTAATTAAATGATATATTAACATAACATAAAATTTGCGCTTATCGTGGAAATTAATTTTAATTAGCGCATTTTATTTTAAATTTTTGGTGCTTTTAGAAAAAAATGGTATGACAGCTTCCATTGCGTCGAAAAAATTTTATCACTGATATGTTTTTAAAATAGGTAAGACAGAGTTTTTCGCCACAATTGAAGCTGTCATACCATTTTTTTTTTCTAAAAGCGATTAAAATATACAATAAAATGCGCTGGTTAAAATAAAAATAATTTCCGCGATAAGTGAACATTTCTACTGTTTGTTCATAATAAAAATATTTTTAAAAAATACTGTCGCGAGGATAGACCTCATCATACCGGCCTTATTTTATTCGTATAGCTATTTACTATCTCTTAATACAACACATTTTTAAATCCATATAACTGCACTTTTAGGATTGCTGGCTCCCGGACTATAATACTACTTGCTACAAGATGTCACCAAATTTTTGTTAGTTGTTGTATTGTAGCCAATACACAATCCTTTATCTATTGACAGATTGTGACGACCCTGTAGGAAAATCAACTAATTTAAAAGTAGTTGACAAAGTAGTTTTTTGTCAACCACAACTAGTCGAAATTCCGACTTTTGTCCATAGAACGAACCAACATATTTTGTGTGGTGATGTCAGCTTTCAAACTGACTTTCGTCTGCATATATTTTCAATTACTTGTTAAATTAGTTACATTTAAACTATTTTTTAACTACTTTAAAATAAATCACTTGAAAACCGCATATATTTTCAACTACTTGTTAAATTAGTTATATATAAATTATTTTTTTAATTACTTTAAAATAACCAATTCAAAACTATTACTGATGGCCCAAAGTTAATAATATTTGATAAAATAACATGGTTAAATATATATGAACTTGTAATCTAATAAAAATTTGAAATTAAAACATGTCAAAATCAGAGTTTATCAATCACTTGTTTTTAAATAGTATTTCAATTACTTCATATATAATGCAATAAAAACTATTTAGAATTGAAGTGGATGCCGCCTTAATATAATTCACAGTAGTTCATATACTGGTTAATTTTAAATTAGTTTTTTAATTAGTTGGTTTTAAAAATAAGTTAGTTTGTTCCTATAGGGGATCTAATGCAGAATAACATCTATTGTACTTAACATAGAATCAACAGCTCTTTCTAACAAAGCTTTGTGGCCTGGTGGATGTCGTATAGAACTCTTAAGCAGTGGGTAGGAGTTCAATCCACGGCAGGCCAAAAAATATTTTTAATATATAATATAAAAGCAATAAATTTTCTTGTTGTAATAAGCGTAAGCAACAAAGAAACAATAAATTTCTAAAAAAAAAAAATCTGTCAAAAGTACTTCAGATATCACACAAGCAAATTATAGAACGAGGCGTAAAATTCTTCGATTCAAAATAAAAAAAAAATAAGTATATCGAAACTCAAATCAATCAAATAAAATAAATAAATATGACCTTAACTTAAATTTTCAAGTTGATTCTGTTAATACAAACATTTTTTATGTGGTTTAACGAGTATTAAACGTTGTTTAACATTTTTGACTCTTAATACTGAATTCAGTTTATATTTAGCGAACTACATTTATAACAACTATTATACAAAAGAACCTAACCAAAAATTTTGTAGTCACAACTGATCTCTTATATGAGCGTAGCGAAATAGTGACATGTATAGTATATCCAAAAGTGTTCCTGATCCATGCACGCGGTAAAAATTATGAAAGCATTTAAATTACGAAATTTAAATTTAATATCTCAAAAACTGGGGAGCTCAAGCAAAAACCGTTATTTTGTGTGAGTGTTTTAGAGTCTCAGGTTCAATTGTTTGAAGTATTTAAATATTGGTCTCAAATCAACTTGGTCAACCATTTTTTGCTTAAGTTTATGAACAATTGCCAATAATTAAAATTTGTATCTAATTCGAACTGAATTTTTTTTTACACAAAACTCATCTGTTTCTGAATTTTTTTTAAATTTTGTAAATAAAATTTACTAAAACCCTCATCTATTTCCGTTTAACCATATCATCTACATCAACTCCGTTGGATACGGTGAAAACAAAATATAATAAAATTTTCACTGACAGCAACCAATTCAGCGGTAAATTTTACATGAGACAGTTACAAATCAAAGCAAGTTGATTTAAAACTAATTTAAAAATCCTTTAAGTAATCAAACGAGAAATTCTAAAAAAAAATCTCTTAATATAACAGTTTTTGGTTTCAGCTGTCTCAGTTTTTTAAACTATTAAACTGAAATATTAAACTGAAATTTCGTGATTCTGCATTCTCTTACCAATACCTTTCATAATTCTACTACGTGCATGAATCTGAAAGACTTTTGTGTTTTGGTACAACACGTAACTCATCTAATAGCATGTTCACACAGAGAGTTTATTTTGAGTTCAATTTAAGGTGTTGACACAGAGTTTAGTTGAGTTTCATATTTCGCAGAAAAAAACGTTCAATACTATGTACATACAGTACGGTCTAAAAATTTGCATCTAAACGTAGCTTTTTTTCGGAACATTACCATACTTTTAGGCATTTCTCAAATTGAGTTTTGATAAACTCTGAAAGCAAACTGAGTTAAGTTGAGTTCAATCCAGCAAAAATTTACTGGAAACTCTAGAGTTTATATTGATTTCAGCGACAAAACTCAACTTTGTACTGGAATCTCAAACTAAACTCTCTGTGTGAACATGCTATAATGTTGATACATATAATAAACACAAAATGTTGAGTACTAACAAAAAAAAAAAAAAAACAAAATGAATAAGTATGACAAATATATGTCATGCACGTGTCTTGAAATATTATATTATTTTGTTTTCAAAATTTTTATATATTTTTTTTTTTTTAACTTTGATACATTTAACTAAAAATATAAGTTTCCTGTATAAAAATGGTTTACTTTTTATTGTTTTTAAACACAACAAAATTAACAAGAAAATGAAGAAGTATGATAAATGCAAGTCATGCATTTGTCTTGAGATATTTTTTGTTTTGTTTTTTTTTTTTTTCTTTCTGACATTGTTTTTTCTTAGCACTTTGACACGGAAATAAAATCTGACAAAACGAAATATATAAGTTTTCCGTAACAAATACTAGAACATGTCCAGTGTGTGTCAACAATATAACATGAATATACACGGCATACTGTGGTTGAGGTGCGTAGCTTGTATGCGATAAAACCTAGGTTCGAATCCCATCTGACACAGAATGTTTTCTTTATTGATTTAATTTCTCTCTCAGAGAGCAAGAACTGCCATGAAAAGCTTCTGGAGAACATAAGCTCTTCGGAGTCGGCATAAAGAAATGACCATTTCATGTTTTTCTTTTTTTTTAATTAGATCATACAAGTTAGCTCTTCTGATAAAAAAATTACTGAGTTCTTGATTTTATGTGTAATGATAAACGTATAGATAAATATAATTTTAAAATTAAGACTTCGGTACATACCGAAAAAGCTTGCAAATTTTTCTATAAAGCAATAAAGCAACTTTTTTATAGGGTTACGCCCGAATAAGAAATATTAATTTACACTGGTAACAGTGACAACAAATAACATACAAATAACATTGATAGCATACATGTATAAAAAAGATAAAATGTTGAGAAATAACAAAAAATTAACAAGTGTGACAAATAAATTTCATGCACC
Source organism: Coremacera marginata (assembly GCA_914767935.1). Classification (NCBI taxonomy): domain Eukaryota; kingdom Metazoa; phylum Arthropoda; class Insecta; order Diptera; family Sciomyzidae; genus Coremacera; species Coremacera marginata. The sequence goes on from OU612045.1 coordinate 159,692,862, forward strand.
TGGGCCCCGTTTCTCAATAAATACAAGTCTTGTATTACAAGTAGAATACTTGTGGAAATTTTTATTTTTTCTAAACAATCCGACACATAAATCAAATGTGATCATTGGTTTACTCTATGAAACTATGTTAAGTCCGTGTCAATAGAATAATATGGTGTACACCGAGAAAATAAAACTGTAATAAGATTCTAAAAATTAAGGTAATATAAGTTAGCTTCTGTGCAGAACAAATGTACTGAGCTGTTGAATTTATGCTTAATAATAAACATTTTATTAAAAGCTATAAATAGTCTAAAAATTACAATACTATAATAATTAATATTAATATTAATTAAATATTAATTAAAATTAATAATATAATATAATAATATTATTGATTAATAAGCAAATATCCAAATAAAATGTGTTATAAGTCTCAGGATCCATATTTATGACTTGATTAGGATAATAGTATTATTTATATGCATCTACAATATCAGCTTCAATCTAACGAAATATTTTCTCTCAGTATTCTGGTGAATCATATAAGAAAGGAAAAAATTTATAATAAAGTAAACGTTAGATAATAATAATATGTACGGACGGTATGTGTGCACCATGGGCGTCACCAATGGCGGAAAAGTAGGGCAGCTGCCCAGTAGATATTTAAAAAATGTAGACAAATGCTATGGAATCAAAATCCTAACTCCGCTCACTTGACTTGATTGATGAATAATTCCAATACGCCGAAATTTGAATGAATTCCCTCGTTACAATGCCTTTATTGTTAAGCGTGACGAGAGGGTGTGGGGAGGAAATTCAATAGCGTTGTATTAACCTTTAACTCTCCGAGATATGTATCATTTCTTTAGATCACTATCTCTTTTAGCTCTTTACTACTCAGAAGCACTATTGTAAGTGAATGGTTCATCTAATTTATTTCCTTTCGTTCACTCGCTCAAAATATTTTAGGCAAAATTGCACTTTTTGTTTTTGGGTGATTTTTAATTTTTTTTTTTTTTTTTAGATTTTTCGTTCCTTGTACGAAATGTTTTATAGATTTTAAGGCATGATTCATTGAATTAAAATCACCCTTATCAATCAAATGTACTTAAAAAATTCTTCTCCTTTCGTACAAGACTAGCTATTCTCTTTTGGGCGATTTTTTATAGAACCTGAATCGCATTGTTGGGAAACAACGTTGTCGAAACAACTACCCAGCCAAAAACTCTAGACCAGTGTGGGGCAGCGCTTCTGCACGCGTGCATAGTAAGCCCTTTCTGTCTCTGTCGCTCTCACATTTGCGCGCACTAGCACAAAACTGAAAGAACAGTGTTAGTGTTTTTTTGCGCAGCACTGCTCTAGACCTAATAATAATACATGGACTCCGTTATAATAGCTCTTGATATACGTTTTACTGAAGAAAACACTCAATCATTCTTACTTACTTACTTACTTAGGTGGTCGTAACAACCCGTGTCCGGGTTTCAACCGACCTCATCAGCTCTCGCCAGGCGCCTCTGCTTTGCGCGCGCCTTCTCCAATCGGATGCACCAAGTGCGGTTAGGGCTTCCTCAGCCTGGTCCATCCATCGGAGGCATGGTCTCCCTCGTCGTCGTTGACCAGCGACCCTCGCCTCGAGCACCTTTTCGCTGGAGCTTCGTCGTTCATACGATGGACATAACCCAGCCAGCGTAGTCGCTGCACAGTTATACGCCGAACTACGTCAATGTCATCGTAGAGCTCATACAGCTCGTGGTTCATTCGGATGCGATAGTCATCGCCGACTCGAACAGGACCGAAGATTTTGCGAAGAACTTTTCTCTCGAACACCCCCAGAGCGGCTGCGTCAGTTTGCGAAACTACCCATGCCTCAGCGCCATAAAGCAGCACAGGTAGAACGAGGGTCTTGTAGAGTGTTAGTTTTGTCGATCGAGAGAGGGCTCTGGAACTTAGTTGCTTACTGAGCCCGTAGTAGCACCTATTAGCAATTATTTTTCTTCGCTTTATTTCCAGGCTGATTTCGTTTTTGGTATTAATGGCGGTGCCAAGGTACACGAACTCCTTGACTACTTCAAAGTTATAGCTGCCGGATGAAACATGGGAGTCTAAACGCCGAGCTTCCTTGTTTGTAGACAGCATATATTTTGTTTTGCCCTCATTTATCGTCAAACCCACTTTGGCTGATTCCTTTTCGATAGCGGCGAAAGCAGCGGTAACTGCTCAATCATTCGCATTATCTAAATTACATCCAAATGCAAACGATGTCACTTGAAAATCTCTTAGAAAATTGCAAGACTATTGCTCAATTTTATGATTTACGAACATAAAAAAAGAAATCGAACTGTGGCAAAAATTGTGGTATAATAAACCCAACCCAACAAATCTTACGTTGTTGATGTCTTAAAAATGAAAAAACCTTGCTTCCCGAAACGGAAAAAAGGTTTAAAACTGTGATCGCTCTACCGTACAAGTAGCAATATTGGGAAAAATTTCTCTAATCGTTTGAACATGATGAGTGTGCACACAAATTATTTATGAAACTTAGAAACTTTTTATAATTACGTGGTCCAGAAGCTTAAAAAAACCTCCGAAGATTATATCTTAGTTAACTTAATCAAAATAAGGGTCTCAACCACATTTTTGTTCAGATTTCGTAAGTGCCGAAAATTAATCTGTACACACGTATTCATCATGGCCGAACTATTTTTGTCTCATATTATTTTTATTTTATATTTTCAACTAAGTTTTATTAATAACTTTGCTTGCAAGTTTTATTTATTGTACTTATGTACAGTCAATAGCTCGTGGAGCCTTACACATTGGACCTTGTACCGTTATTATTACAATCGCCGAAATTCATGTGCTCTTGACTATATCCAGAATTCATATTTTTCTCATTCTCCATATGCCCTCCAAATTGCCCTTCCTGGTTCATCGGCTGGCGACGCCCTTGGTAAATCCATTACTCGTAAATACTTTTGAAGTGTGTTAAAATGCAATCGTCTATAAATAAATGCTTTAAAGGAAATCAGCATCAGTTGTTGAAATTTTGTTAGTCGCTAGAATTTATTTTACACAAAATGAAGACAAACATTTTAATATTATTTGCGACTTGTGCCGCTTCAGTTAACAGTAAACTAAATGTAGAAACTGAAACTTATTTTGGTATATTAAAACTTTTGTAAATTACAATTAATCAAATGATTTTTTCCAAAATGTTTTAAAACTTGAATTTGAAAATTGTAGATTTTCCCAACAATTGTACTCTTCCAACAAACTTGAGTCCATTCCTGCATTTTGGTCAAAAGTTTTATATTATTGATCCAAATCAAATGGTTTGAGAATCTTTATTTATTTTTTTAAATTTATGTATTTATTACCTCATTTTTTTTAATCATTTAGATGAACTGGTATGGCGCTGCACATTTTTGTCGCGCCAAGGATGCCGATTTGGCCTCCATTCTCTCTGCAGATGAAATGAAAGCTATTTCAGATGGTTTAATTTCACTGGGAGATATTGCGAGCGAAAAAAATTCATTTTGGATTTCAGGAAATGATCTTGGAAATCAAGGCGAGTATGAATGGTTGGGTAAGGGAATACCAATGAGCTATACTAAGTGGTTTAAGTCTCAACCCGATAACAAGGATGAGCATTGCGTACTTTTATTACGTGATAATGATACGTTTTATATGCACGATGATAAGTGTGATAAGAAATCTTACGTCATTTGCGAGTCGAATATTCCAAAGACAGTTGCCATAACTATTTGGTAGAAGATACAAATATTCATGTATTGTGATTTTCATAAAATGGTTTAGTTGTAAAATAAAATTTAAAAAAATATCAAGAATATTTTCTTATATAAAATTGAAGTGCAAATTTTTGTTTTCAGGCAAACTCTAAAAGTACCGTGTCGATTTTTATAAAATAAGTTTTAAACGTCATATGTGTGCTACAGCATAGGGATATTTTTAATTAAATATTTTAATAATAAGTATGTTTAATTAACGTATTAAGTTTTTTAAAAAATCATCCCCGATGAATTGCTTGATCGATTTCTTTTCACGTGTTAGTGTTGCGGGAATTTCAAAAACTTCATGTTGCTTCTTACTCTTCTATATTTCTGCTCAGCTAGCACAACACAACATAAAAAACATAAGAGCCACTCGCAAGCCGAATAGAGAGATACATATAAGTGCATTGAGCTGCAAAACAAAACAAAAGAAAAAAGTTTTATTTCGTTTGACATGCATTGTCTTCAGGGCTGATGTTACACGGTGATCGTTTGAACGGCGTTCAAAGGTTTCGTTTTTTGGCATATTAAAAAACGTGTTGATTCTCTTTATTCATAAAAAAACTGAAGTTGGCTAGTTCAATAACAAAGCTGAAGTACGTATTTAACACTGCACTTATGCAGAAAGAAAAATGCGTATACTCTATTTAATTTAGAATTTGTTGATTGTATTTTTTTGTAACTTTCTTCACGTTTCGTTTAAGTATTTATATGACGTTTACATAGGTAATTTCTAAAGAAAACATTTGTATGTTAAGTTTGCACATTGTGTTTTCAAAATATTTGTAATTTATATAAGACGCTTAATTTTAAATATAAATTGTAATGAGTTTTATACTAATACTACGATTTTTTATTTCTCTAAAAAATTAGTCTGTTTGTATATAATAATAAACTTTTACTATATTCTGTTTATTGTATTATTTTATTTATTTTAACTTTTAATAATTTTTCTGATGAAATTGTAACAAGACGTTAATTTTATGCTCTCCAACAAAGTGCAGTAATCTAATATCGCCATTGACTGCCTAAAACATGTATGTATATTGCGCAACAAAAACATAATTGCATCATGGCACAGTCGTAACAACCCGTGTCCGCTTTAATCAGCGTGGTGTTATTTTGAATTGGATAGCGCAATCATTTATGTGTTGAAGTAAGCTCAGTTTGGAATACAAGTAATCAAATCAAATTCCAGCAGCAACATATTTTATGTAAAGAAAGTTATCGTAATAAAAGAATATTAGCGAATAAGAATAAGAGCTAAAAAAAAAAAATAAATACAGATAATGACGTATGAAGCGCAGAGCACAGCGTCAACCATAAATTTACAAACCTAGACTTGACGCATGCAGACAAAATGTACTTCATTGAAGAGTGATAAAACAATCAATCAAAACATTTGCGTCTCCGGTTTGCAAAACTTTTGAAATCGACTATGTCCGAGTAAGCACAGAGAGAAGAAGAATAAAAATGAAAATATTTGCGTTAATGCGCTAGTGCGTTTCTTTTAATAAGACAAGTGCATCAGCTCAATAACGCAATGAAGTGCTTCAACTCAACAACACAACTGCGCTACCTTTGTCTAACCATAACCATAACCATAACCATAACCATAACCATAACCATAACCATAACCATAACCATAACCATAACCATAACCATAACCATAACCATAACCATAACCATAACCATAACCATAACCATAACCATAACCATAACCATAACCATAACTATAACCATAACCATAACCATAACCATAACCATAACCATAACCATAACCATAACCATAACCATAACCATAACCATAACCATAACCATAACCATAACCATAACCATAACCATAACCATAACCATAACCATAACCATAACCATAACCATAACCATAACCATAACCATAACCATAACCATAACCATAACCATAACCATAACCATAACCATAACCATAACCATAACCATAACCATAACCATAACCATAACCATAACCATAACCATAACCATAACCATAACCATAACCATAACCATAACCATAACCATAACCATAACCATAACCATAACCATAACCATAACCATAACCATAACCATAACCATAACCATAACCATAACCATAACCATAACCATAACCATAACCATAACCATAACCATAACCATAACCATAACCATAACCATAACCATAACCATAACCATAACCATAACCATAACCATAACCATAACCATAACCATAACCATAACCATAACCATAACCATAACCATAACCATAACCATAACCATAACCATAACCATAACCATAACCATAACCATAACCATAACTAAAGATAAATTCTAAAGATAAAATCGCAATAACATGATGTTAAAATTATTATGATAAATCTCATCAAGTTTTATGCAAAAAAGTTAAATAATAATTAGATAATGCTAATGATTGCTTATTAACCTTCTTTTGTGAAATTCTCTAATTCATTAAACAATTAGAATTAGTTCAACTAATTCCCATTAGATAATTGAAATTTTTATTCCAATGGTAACACTAATTGCAATTAGTTGCCATTAGTAAAAAAAATTGGCTTACCTTTAGAATTAGAAATCTAATTGACTTGTGCTAATGCAATTAGATATTCAATAAGCTCGAATTAGAATCAATTATTTTGATAAAAATAAATTTCTTCCAGAGCATTATTGAAGTGAACGAATAATGATGTAAGCCACTGTATGTGGTCACATGTGGTTATTCGATTACCGTAAGTCTACTTTTACATTGGCAATTATTATTGCCGCAATTCTTTATGATTCTCTTTGGAAATTGCCGTTTGCACGGGCAATTCTGTTTAGAGCAATTCTAGTACAAAACAACGCCTAGAAAATTGCGAATGAGAGTAACAAAACGAATTGCCAGTACGGGCAAGTTTTTTCCCTGTTCCATTCTTCTTACCTCTCTCTCCAACGAACTCAACAATTGCGGCAATTATAATTGCCAATGTAAAAGCGGACTAATTGTTATCAACTGGTAATTGCTTGAAATGTAAATAAATAAACGTGCTTTGCAACTTGTTTCAACTTCAAACTTTCAAGTGTTTGCATTGCTTAATATTCTAAATGAAAGTGGTATTTTTGTTAACTTAAAAACATATTTATTTGTCGCAATGTCGGAAGAAATATCATTTGCAATTGAATTTTCTGGTGATGATGAGGATTTTGATGTTACATACACGCCTTCATATGTACATAAGTAATATATATATGTGTGAAATTCATATTATGAATATTTTAGTTTTTTTTTGCTTTTGAAAATATCAAAATAATTGATTCTAATTCGAGCGAATTGAATATCTAATTGCATTAGCATTAGATAATTGCATTAGATTCCTAATTGTAAAGGTAAACGAACTTTTTTGCTTATGGCAACTTATTTCAATTATGTAATGGGAATTAGTTGAACTAATTCTAATTGTTTGATGAATTAGACAATATAAACCAATTGCATCAATTGCTAATTCTAATTGGAATTTAACATGTATGGTTTTATGTCAGCTGTGAAATGACTTCTTCTTATACTACATCTTAAGTCCTTCTGAGCTATTTGCAAATATTTTCTAAAAATGCCTCATTGAAGTTAGCAATAATTCAACACAAGTAATCATATTGAAAGTATCGTGTACAAACAATCAATTATGCATTGACAAACATACATCAAGTACCTGCTCTCGTATGCAGTCTCATACATACACATGCATTCAAATACTTGATATTTAATTAACATTTTCTAGTTGCATGTGTGGTGAGCATATCACGTCAGCAAGAAAATTAATCACGTGAAACCTCAGCTGATAAATAATAATATTCGATGTTCTTTATATAGTAGAAATTTCTCTTTATACCTCGCTACATCTCAGCTCAAACCGTGCTTTTGTCGAGTGAAAACCAACACACATAAACTGTCGTTCATATTCTGAAAATTATCGATGAATAACATAAATTTGAGCAATGCAAACAATTCGTGCATGTGGCAAAACATGCTGACGCTAGAATCAGGTGCATCTATCCTAATGGCGTTGCAGGCTGCTCAAAACAGCATGGCAGCAATGGTGGGTAGGGTGGCAAATATGTTTAATTGCTTCAATAAGGTGAAAACTTCTAGAGTGAAATCTTAAGAACAACAGGATTTGTAAGAAAATTCAAAATCTTTTGAAGTGGTTTTTATCATAAACTTCAGATTCAATTTATGCAATTATTATACCACTAGTATAATATTAATTGCGAAAGAATTTTACAATAATTTAGCTGAAATATTTTCAATCATACAGTAAAGGGAATTGCAAAATAAAACAATTAGTTATTTTAATGATGGTTTAATAAATTTAAATATAAATAATAAAATTTGTGTTGGAATTTCTAACTTGTACTGTTATAAATTTTGTGTTTATAACAAAAATTGAATGTTATTACACACAGTAATAACAGCACAGCAAACGAAACGATATCGTTTCGATATCGAGACGATATCGCCAAGGATGATAATTTCTATCGATAACGAAACACGAGACGATAACGTTATGATATTGAAAAAGTCCTGTTTTTGATAAAAATTGATGCATCGAAAGGGTATTAATTGCGATATCAAAGCGATATTGAGATTTTTATATCGTTTCGATATCGAGAAAATATCGTAAAGGTGCTAACTTCTATCGTTTATGCTTCACGAGACGATATCGTAATGTTATCGTAAAAATACATAAATCCTCGATAAAGAAACTACCGCTTTGCTATCGCAATGTTATCGTTATTATAATATCGTTAAGATCTAGTATTTTTATAATATAGATATCATTACGATATCGAAATGCAATCGTAATTATACTATCATATGATATCTAAAAATTTGCAATAAAGATATCGTTATGATATCGAAGTGCTATTGCTACCTGTACTGTCGGGACGATATCGCGTATTCCTATGTTAAGATATCGTAATGATATCGTTAGACCATTGTAAAATTTTTCTACCGACAACTTATTTTTTTAAGTGATATGTTTTGATAAAAGTCATGCCTCCTCCTAGTTTTAGTGCCGCGCCTCGTTGTCGAGTGCCATTCATTTTTTGTGTGGGGGACTTCCTTTTTAATTGATAACAAAACCCAGATAGAAAAAAATTTCCATGAAGGGCCACGTGGGCCAATCGGGCAACTACGTGGACTTGTTTGGTATAAAAAGTGAAGAAAATCTATTAAATTTGTTTTATCAATTTACTGAAATTCGTTTCAAATTGTTTTGATTAAAAGTTGTATGTATTGTTTTAAAGTGATACAATATACATATACATAAGGATTTATGTTCTATTTAATAAGAATATATTTATGGTATTTTATTATCTAAAACAGCACTGAAGAATTAACTGAAAATACTCTCGCCAATAATAATAATAAGTAAGTCCATACAATAGCAACCAACAGACAGACACTCAGATGGGTAGATGCAGCTGCACGCACAACAAAACAACAACGAGATACATACTTTTTAGCAGCTTTACTTGTCACTGCATTCAATAAATTTTAATTTTATTAAGTTAATGTTGGCATAACAATCACCTCGAAAAGCTTATAAATCCACTTTGAAAGACGTTGTGCATTATATTTGTAAGATATTCGAGGAAAATAAATGCTAAGGAAAATAAATACGAAGACGAAATGAGGTTGATAAAACGCAGTAATTGGTAAGAATTCTGGCAGCAGTAGCAGCAGCTGCTGCAGTAGAAAAGCTGCAAGACGTTCTATAACTGCCACACACACAAACTATTAGAAACGCTCTAATACACAAAGGCATACAGGCACACACACACACACACACAAAAAGTCACTTACTTACACACCAGCAGCTTGGCGATTTGTGACTTTTGGTCAGCATTTGCGTGCGGTGGAGAAGAAATCCTTTGAACAGCAACGAAATGCATTTGCAGCAACCTGACAATTGCAGAGTCATAGATTTTACTAAAGCACAAAGCCATGTATACTCAACCATGCACACACAAACACACACAACTATAGATTGCCAACTATATACATGGCATAAATACCAATTAAATTCGTCTCAAATGTTGCCAAAGCACTGCCACCATGATGCTAAATCATGAAAATTTGTTATCTATTGACGGCCATAAATATGATAATTGAAAATTTGGACAGTTTTATTGAGTTACACGAGATTTGTGTGCTGCCATCATAAGATATGTCTTAAACATTAGCATTATATATTGGGTAGGCCAATAAATTAATTAAATTTATATCTTGGTAAGTATTGTATATTCAATATGATAAAGAGATAAAAGTTTTGAGCCTACTTAAGTGTGTTATTTATAATATAAGGCTTTACGCAAAAGTTTTGTTTTGAACTATAAAACAATATTAATAGAGTGATATTTGAAAAAAAAGCAATTACAACAAAAATATCTTCCTAATATTTTGTTTATGATTTAATATTGATTATTTGAATTTTCTAAGCTGTTATTGAAGTATTATAAAACTCTGTCGTCTATAATTCTATTTCTGCACATTATGAGCAGAATTTCCTAAATATTCTAATGATAAGAATGAATGAGTAGTTAGTTATACGAAAGCAATACGATAAATATACGAAATATACGAATATACAAAATTATATTATTTGTTGCATTTGAAAGCTTAAGGGGGAGATATCCTAAGACATGCTGAAATTAGTCATTTTTATTGAATATTTTTCAAGTTTATAACATATTTGGATACTTTTTTATTTTCCTATCTTTCATGTACACAATTGAATTGTAAAAAAACATTTTAACAAAATGGTGGCTCTGCAGAGTATCTCCTAGGGCGTCTGCTGCGAGGCATCTAAAAGTGCTGCAGCTGTCAACATTTTTCTACTTATCTGGAACAAAAGAGGTTTTTTCTTCGATTTCTGATACATAAAACGGAAGGATAAACTTGTAAAATAATAAGAAATACAAAATTAAAATTTATATCGGCTGTTTAATCGAAGGTTCAGATTTTCTTGTGACCACAAAAAAATTATTTATTCTCACGATATCTCTAAACTTGTAGATACTTCATTCTGATACGACTATAGAAAGAAACCTGTCAATAATTTCAGCCTAATCGGTCAACAACATTTTGAGTTACAGCACGAGCATTTTTTGAAAAAAATTGATTCGAGATAATCACGTTAAAAGTTTCGATACGATATAACTATCGTATATAACTAAGTGACTTATAGGTCAATTTGCGATTTCGGGTCTATACAATAAGCTTCCTCGAAAAGCCGATTATCTTGGAGCTGCTGCGGTTTTCGAGCTGTAGGAGCTGCTTCGCTACTCGTGCTTCATCGGTTATTTCGGCAAAAACTTTGCAATAGGTGTCAATAATTATACCCAGCTCGTTCATAATCTTTAGAATGAAGGTGTAGCTTTCACTAAACATTCCAGGAGCCATTTCAGCCTGAAATTGAGATGCTTCGAACATATAGCTAACCTATAGCGAAACTGATACAACTGCTATGCTGCTTGAACAGCACAGAAAAAATTCTGTACATAATTCACGAGAATTCAGAAATATTAATATATTCCGAATATTCCGAATATTCTCGGAATTCTCGTCAACTTGTTCACACACATTTTGTAATTTTTGGAATGAATTTTAACAATCACTAGTATGGTTCATGCAAAATAAATAATGTATAAAATGAATTTAATTTAATGTTATTAAATTTAAAAGAAGTTTGGACACTACCAAACTACTACTGTAACGCCTGTGGCAAAACATAACACTGCTTCCGAGCCTTAGGACTTCCGGCCCATAAGTATTCTGTCGTCGCTATCTAAGGTCTGTGAAGCTCTTATGGCTGAACAAATGTCAGTTTTCCTGACGACTAATAATCTTCTCTCTCCACTTCAATCTGGATTTCGTGCTGGCCACAGCTGTTCAACAGCTACAGTAAAAGTACTTGATGATATACGGTGCTCCTATCATAATAGTTTAGTCACATTGTTATGTTTGCTTGACTTCTCGAAAGCGTTTGATACGGTGAATCACGCACTTCTTTGTCGTAAACTTAAACATATTTATGGATTTTGTGAAAGTGCTGTTAATTTGTTAAAAAGTTACTTGACCAACAGATCTCAAAGGGTTAAGGTGAACAATAGATTCTCACAGTATAAGTGTATTGGCAGTGGGGTCCCCCAGGGGTCTGTTCTTGGCCCTCTTCTATTTTCTGTGTTCATAAATGACATTTTTCTTAATTGCAAGTATTCCAGAATGCACGCATATGCTGATGATGTACAACTTTACTTATCTAGTAGGACTAGTCTTTTAGAAGACTTGGTATGCAGAATGAATGAGGATTTGCTTTGTATAAACCAATGGGCTCAGAGAAATGGTCTCCAGTTAAAGGCACTAAAATCTTATGTGTTGCCCATTTGCAAAAATGAAATTTGCTTTGAGGATATCCCTAAACTATTTATAGGTGACATGAACATAAAACTAGTTAGAAGTGTGTGTAACCTAGGTTTTAACATTAACTGTACTCTCACATGTACTGACCACATAAACAGCGTTGTTCGTAAAGTATATTATATCTTGCGTAATCTAAGGATGTCGGCTGAGTATACACCTGTTGATACAAGGAGGAAACTGGTTATTCAACTAGTTCTTCCCGTGATCACGTACTCTGAACATGTATATAGCAAGCTGGACTCACGGTCTCGGCTTAAGGCGGTCTTCTCATTCAAAACCCGTGGACCCTTTTTAAAAAAATTCTTATTTGAAAACGCAAAGAATAATTGAAAACTTTTTTTATTTATTGTATTACAAAAGGTTCAAAGTAAATAAAAAAATTTTTTTTGCCTCGATACGTGGGCTGTTCAAAAAGTAATGAGACTTCAAAGTTGGTGGTGAAAAAAAAAGGTGTCGTCACGGCGGCCACGATTCCGGGTCTCCGGAGCGTCTGAAATGAAAAAAAAAACGGGGTTATAATCAGTATAGATGTAATTCTCGGGTGAACCTCAAGCTTAATTTTGTGATTTTTTTTGACAAAATGGCGGCCATTCAAAAAAAAAACAGTAAAAAATTTTTTAAAATTATGGTCGAGGTTCACCCGAGAATGGTGACAATTCTGCGTCGATTCCATTTTGTTTCATGAGCCGCCAGTTCATGAGCCGCCAGTTCGAAAAACGTGGGTTCGAGATAAACGCGTTTAAAGTTTGAAGTAATTTTTTTGGGAAAAAAAAAAAAATCAAAAATGTTTAAACGCAGTTTTAAAGAGCTGACAATTTTTACTTACAAATATTAGTCGGCGATGCCAGCTCCATACAGGCCACCTTCCTCTTTTTCGTAGAAACTGCTTTCTGCTGCCCTCTCTGCTCTGCGAGCCGTTCTGCCAGCTTTTGATGATGCCGCAGCTCGAGTCTCTGATCGGTTCAATCTGTCTTCATTGCGAGATAGTGCGTATTCGTATGCGTTTTTGCCAATCGCAATACCCATCAAACCCATAATTTTAAGTATGGGTATAAAACCGTCGTTGAAGAGGCACGTTGCAATGAAATTGGCCACTTCGATGGTGCGTGCGCCTGAGTTGATGTGTTTGGGCGAAAGTGACCAAAGAACAGAATTGTAGGACTCATTGGAATTCTGAGTTTCAGATCCAAGGCATCTTTCAAGCAAATTATCTGCCGACAGCGCTTCGTAAGCTGGTTTTATTACCTCCATCACCTTCTTGTCCATCAGACCTTGCTTCACAAAAAAGGCTGTATCTTCTAAAGTATTTCGAATTTCTAAAAATCCTTTTAGGGGCATATTCACAACTACCCAAGCTATAAATAAATGCAAAAAAAAAAGTTGAAAAAAAAAGTTGCTCAATGAGAATACCCCCTTAAATTAGAAATTGCATTTAATCATGCTACCCGTTATGTTTATGGACTACGGAAATTCGATCACTTGGCTCAATTCAGGATTAGTATACTTGGTTGTGATATAATTAGTTATCTTAATGCCAGAAATTGTATCTTTCTTCACAAATTAATCAAATTAAAAAAACCATCATACCTATATGATAAATTACAGTTTAGTCAGTCGCGCAGAAGTCATATGCTCAATTTGCCGAATTTTAACTTCTTAAACTCTACAAGGCTATTTTTAATTAATGCTGTCAGGCTATGGAATGCGTTACCAACAAACTTAAAATCAATTGTCGGATATGAACGCTTTAAGAATGCCACAATTGCACATTTCTCACAGAGCATATTGTAAGTTATCAGTTTATTTGCCTCTATATCTATCTCTTTAATAATACCTTTCTTCAATTCTCTCTTAATTTTGTCTTCTTAATTTTTTTTTTTTTTTTCCTTTTTGCAAAACTCATTCTTTCTAATTTAATTCTCCAAAATTTTTACTTATAATAATAAATCCTTTGATTTTCCTTTTCTTTAAATTCAAATGTCAATTTTTCATGTGATTTAACTTACAATTATGTTTGATTTACAATTTTAGAATATATATAATGTTTCTTATTTATTTATATAATGTAATTGCTCTGTTATTAAGCCTTTGTACTTTAAAAGAACATAGTTCTTAATGTGCTTATACCATGTATCAATAAATTACAATTACAAATTACAATTACCAGCTCGGGCAAAACATGTCACAAATATTTTACATTGCTACAAATTAAAAACAAAAGAAACATGCGAAGAAACACTTAAGATATGCTTAAGTTTTGTTTAACCCTACGACTTATACCCGAGTACAGGTGTGGCCAGTATTCCCTTTAAAGTGGTGTACCGCCTGAACCGCTTAAGATATCAAACCTTAAACTCCGGATCTACAAAAACGAAATCATTACACGTCGATTGATACCTTATTTATTAAATCAAGGTTAATGCATTGAAAAGATATAAGCTTCCAAAGTCGATACCTGAGCGATCTTATACCCGGGTACAGGTGTGGCCAGTAGCTGGTTTTTTGCTGTTTTCTTCATATTTTCAATGAAATAGTTTTAATTTGTTATTAAATTCAAATAATTTTTGTTTATTTATTATTTCTTATAACTAAATATATTATTTATAAGTAATTAATTTAATTGTCATCCCTATTATTGCAAATGTTACATATAAAAGAATTTGTAGAATGTTGTGGACATATCGGTTTGCGACATACTGAGCAAAAATTACGGGTTCGTCTTCTGCGTTGATCCTGAATGTAGCAGCTTCCAACCTGTGGTTTCTTCAAGTCTTTCAATGGTTTAACTTCAAGTCTTTTTTGTAAGGCCGAACTTATGAAACTGGCTATGCCAATTTTTGTATTGAAGTTGCGCACTATCTGCTGATTTACTGACCGCTCTTCAATGATTGGCATGCAAAGTTCTTTGGCAAGTTGGCGAAGAAAGCGTTTACGCCTTGAATTATTGGATGATATGTTCGGATTATTCTCATAGTAAATGATGTACGCTGCCAATGTCGTTAGGTCTATCATATTGAAAAAAAAAGAGACAATGGCCAACGATTTGTCGACCTTTGGCAAGTATATTCGCCGAGCATTTGGTCCACCACGTCCACTCCTCCTTTAGTTTGGTTGTAAAATGCAATTATTTCTGGTTTGCCGCTTTCGGCGATGGAATTATCGTCATGTAAAGATGACAGTAAAATTACTGCTTCTTCTTCTTCGGCACATATGAGCACATGTGTGCCGTAAAACCAAATATGCTTGATCCTTCTGGACGATCTTTGGGTGCCAACATTTCTCTCGGTATCTACGTTTTTTTTTTCTCAGTGTTCCAACCGCCGTCAAATTCATGGACGACAAGTTCTCCAGCAAATTTAGCGTGGTAAAAAAATTGTACATAGTGATGTTTCGGCCGCTTCCATGAAAGCGGCTTACTAAATCTTTCACTACGCGCTCACCCTGGTTGGTTTCCCGTCCCGTAGTTGTTTGGCCTGTATATATTTGTCCATGCAGTGGGTACGAGTTGTTGTTATCACATACCCACCACACTTTGATCCCATATTTTGCCGGTTTTGATGGGATGTACTGAGTGAAGCGTGTCTGGCCACGATATGGGAAAAGCTGTTCGTCCACGGTTAAATTTTCCCTGGGCTTATATGTCTGCTCAAAATTATAATTCATCATCGTCCAAAGCTCGTATATGGGTACAGATTTATCACTTTGGATGCGTATATGCCTTGTATTAGAATTATCAAATCTGATGAACCGCAGTATGGCCTGAAAACGGTTAATGCCCATTGCAGCACGATATAATGGACATCTTTCCACCGACCACAAGTCCGTGGCGCATTCGCCGTTGCTGCGGTTGCTGCCAGTCATAATAAGCACACCAATAAACGCATATATTTCACTCAACGTTACCGCCTTGCATGTTTTTGGTTGCGCCTCGGGATGTTTTTCGTTATATTCGTTGTATGTCGCTTCCGCTTTCCCATTGGTGTGGCGTACTAATATATCAACCATTTCCGGGGTCATAAAACATTTGAAGGTATTTAAAATTGACATAGTAGCAGTTGATTTTGCGGGCCCACTTCGCTGACGTAATATATTGTGCTGCCTCGTTTGGCGCGCACGTCTTGGTTCTGAGCTCCATGTGGTGCCATCACGAGCAACATATTCATGTGCACGAAGATTTATCTGCACAGAATCATTTTCATCGTCCATATCATCATCCTCTTCATTATCATCGGTAGCATTGTCAATTTCACTATCATTTTCATTGTCGTTTATTGGCACTTCTACCTGATCATCGTCATTATCTTCCGCGTCTGATACTAATTCTTCATCTATAACGTCGTCAAACAGGCTTTGTATACACCGCTCTTTCTCAGCGTCGGATACTCTATAAAAATTATATAAATAATTAAATATTTTAAAAATTTTTTAATTAAATTTAATTCAATATACATATATAAAATTATGTATTTGAATTTACCTCAAATATCGATTTCCTGACAAAAATTCAGTTTACTTTCTTCCAGCCATATTTTATTTTTTAGTAATATATATTTTTTTCACTCCGAAAATAAACTTCACACTTCAATAGCAATCTCTAGAATGATATAGAGAAGCTCGCTAAACTGGCTGAACGAAACCTTCAACCCTTAGCGCAAAGACTGGTTTTTTATGGTTTTATTGCTATTTTGCTCATCCAAACGACACAAAAATCGGCACATTTATACCTGCTAATATTTCTTCAACATCATTAGCAGAAATATTGAAGAATTATTGTATTCTGGGAAATTCGAACAAAAATGAAAAAAATAATTACCTCTTAGAAGTAAGTTTGAATGCGCGTAGATTTTAGAACTAGGTAACAAATATGCGCTAATTACCTACCAAAATATTCGTAATACATTCAACTACAAAATTACATTAACGGAATAAAAAATTTCCCAGAAAATGTTAAGAAAACAGCGAAAAACCAGCTACTGGCCACACCTGTACCCGGGTATAAGACCGCGTGACAAAAGTTGGGTATAAGTCCTAGGTTTAAAGAGTTTATATGAAAAAATATATAAAATATCCGAATTCGTTCCGAAATATGATGAATAAATACTTAAATTTTGGTAAATTTTCATATGTATTATAATTTCGTTCAATGGTATTACAAATAAATTCTTTAAATTTAAATGATTTAATATTCAAAGAAACTATGACAGTGTTCATAAATATTATGCACTAATTCTTAAAATGTAGGTAAATATTCACAGATATTATTATTTTCTTCAGTAATACTATGAATAAATTCCAAAAATGTATGTAAATATTTACAGTTATTATGATTTTGTTCATAACATGAAATGATAGGAACACTGCTCACTGCTAGTATGAATCTGTACTCTGTAGTAATATTATGAAAAATTCATGAAAACTTCATAATATTTAGGAACAAATTCATACAATCTATGAAAAAAATTTTTTCTGTGAACTTTCGCTTCCTATACTCGGACGTTTTTGACCATAACTCCGTAAATATTCTTTATTTCGCTTTTTCCTTTGGACACTATATATTCAACATGCTCTACATTCGAAATATGAGAAAAGAAATTTTGCATTTTTTCAAAATTATATATTTGTATCACCCCTCAAGTGAAGGTCGGTACATGGTGTGGCAAATTTTAATGACTATCTTTATAAATTGCTGTCGTAAAGAATCGAGTACGCTCAGTTATAGAATTCTTTTTGATGCAAAAAATCGATTATAAAATAAATTATATGTTGCAAAATCAATTTAAGAAGATTTGTCAACTGTACAGATTTGAAAATTATCCAAAATCTTAATAAAAGCTGATTTGATGTTGAATGTTGATGTCGAATAAAATAAACGTTTTTTTTTGTCATCTGAAAAGTATTAATTTTAATATTCATTAGCTTGCTTTGTTACGACGTTAGTGTCTTTTGAGGATTTTAAGCCTAACAAAGAGAAAGAAATAAAAGCCCCAACTTTTGTATATATAAAATTATCCTTCTTTTTTTAAAAAAATATTCCCTTTAATTAATATGCAAAAAAAAATTTCCCATATCGTAAGGATAATATTTTCAAAAACCCTGTCGCCAGTATATTTCACAATGATTTTAGCACAATATGAGCAAAATTTCAATAAATTGTACGCATTACATGAGAAGTTATAGCAAATCAATTTTGCATTATAAAAATTAAAAAAAAAAAAAAATGATTTCAATGAAATTTAATATGAAAAATTTTAATATGTGTTCCCTTTAATTTAATAAAAATAATTTTTTTTCAATATTTTAAAGAAAAATTTGCCTATCCCATGGATGTCGTTTTAGGAAATCTTGTCGTCTATTATTTCACAATGATTTCAGTTCACTGTGAGAAAAATTTTAAAAAATGCCAAGCATTAAATAACAAGTTATTATAAATAAAATTTTCCATAAGACTATATTTATTGACTCCCAAATTTAATGCTATTAAAATAAAAATTGTTAAAAAACTTAAACATGTAGTTTTAAACTATTAATTCATGTTGTTATTCTGTTTGTTAAAAGCAGTTTTATTTAAAATTAAATTAAATTTTTTTCTTATCCTATGAATGTTATCTTAAAAAACCCAGCCGTATATTTATTCAGCAATAACCTAAGCATATTATATGCTGTCAAGCATATTATGAATTGTCAATATTATGTAACTAAATGAAACATTTAAATAAATTAAAACCTTAATAACTAAAGGATTCTGACATTTCTATTTTTTTTTTATTTTTTATAAAAACTCGTTTTATTTACCTAATGTTTGAAAAACTTAAGCCTTTCCAATACAATTAATTTTCAAAAATCCTGTCGTCTATTTATTCAACAATAACTTTGACATATGATAAGTTGAGTTTCAACAAATCCTAATAATGAAATTCAAAGTAATAACAAATCAAAGTTTTCATATAAATAGGTTTGTTTATAATTTCATTCAAGCTTTTGCAATTAGATTGAACACCATGATACTGCTCACAGAAAATAAATATTATTCTCAGCCTTATAGTTTTTCAATGAGCTCAACTTTATAATAATTTTGCCAAAACCATTTCAACAACAACAACACCTGCAGAGGCAAATTTTTGAATTATCTCATAACAACAGCTAACAAAAGCTGAAAATTTGTTTTGATTTTGATAGCAGCTACTGTCAACAACAAAAATAACAACAACAGCAGCAGTAGCATCATCAAGTAGTGTACATAACTTTACGCATAATATTAAAATATTACAACTCCAACAACAAATAAGCAAGAACAATTTAACACCAACACCAACAGCAGCCGCCTTTAAATTGTATGCCAAAAAAACACTCAAATTATGCACAAAAATTTCACTCAATTTCAGCACCAGATACAAATGCTAATTTTATGATGAAATATTTTCCAACGCTACCCAGCTACTCCACCCCCAACTTTCTCTAATTGAGTTAGTCAAGTGAGTTGTAAGTGGTTTTAACAGTTAATATGAAAATTATTTGTTTGTTTTTGAAAACTTTTTTGGCACTTTATGAGTAGATTGAAACGAGATAAACAGCAAATATCATCTGCAAATTTCAGTCTTTGAAAATTTTAATAAAATTGCAGTATAAACATTAATCCAACAGAGCTTTAAAATATTTCCTTTAATCTTAGCAGTAAGAAAAAACACTTGAATTTTATGACATTTTTTTAAAAATTCTTTGAAATTTTAAAGCTATTTTGAAGTCTTTAGATTAATGCTCAAAGCTATTTGAATTAATATTCTTCTAAGTTTTTACTAAAAAGATTTCAGTTCAAAAGAAAACTCTGAAACAAAAAAAAAAAAATAGCAACAGAGAAAATAAATTTTCTTCAACGTTTGCCAGAATACTAGAAGTTCTTAGCTTTATTTTCAGAAAAACTACACTCAGAAAAAGCTAATATTAAAGAAATACGTAATAATGAGAAAATAACAATATTTAAATACTTTAATAGTGATTGAAAAAGCAATCCATAACTAACAACAGAACGATAGAAATAGTGTTAAAAGAATACAAATTATATCTAAGCCATCTTTGCAGAAATCATTGATATATCGGATTTTTTACATGCTACTTTAGTAAAACGCACTTAGAAGGAGCTTAAAATAAAAATTAACACGTTTTCAGAGAGGGGGCGGGGTTGCAGAAGTGTGACGCAAACTTTCAAAAATTAATGTTTCTCTATACATATGTTAACAACAGTTCAGTTAAGTGTTAAATGTTAAATGTGAAATGTTAAATGTTAAAGGTTAAATGTTAAATGTTAAATGTTAAATGTTAAATGTTAAATGTTAAATGTTAAATGTTAAATGTTAAATGTTAAATGTTAAATGTTAAATGTTAAATGTTAAATGTTAAATGTTAAATGTTAAATGTTAAATGTTAAATGTTAAATGTTAAATGTTAAATGTTAAATGTTAAATGTTAAATGTTAAATGTTAAATGTTAAATGTTAAATGTTAAATGTTAAATGTTAAATGTTAAATGTTAAATGTTAAATGTTAAATGTTAAATGTTAAATGTTAAATGTTAAATGTTAAATGTTAAATGTTAAATGTTAAATGTTAAATGTTAAATGTTAAATGTTAAATGTTAAATGTTAAATGTTAAATGTTAAATGTTAAATGTTAAATGTTAAATGTTAAATGTTAAATGTTAAATGTTAAATGTTAAATGTTAAATGTTAAATGTTAAATGTTAAATGTTAAATGTTAAATGTTAAATGTTAAATGTTAAATGTTAAATGTTAAATGTTAAATGTTAAATGTTAAATGTTAAATGTTAAATGTTAAATGTTAAATGTTAAATGTTAAATGTTAAATGTTAAATGTTAAATGTTAAATGTTAAATGTTAAATGTTAAATGTTAAATGTTAAATGTTAAATGTTAAATGTTAAATGTTAAATGTTAAATGTTAAATGTTAAATGTTAAATGTTAAATGTTAAATGTTAAATGTTAAATGTTAAATGTTAAATGTTAAATGTTAAATGTTAAATGTTAAATGTTAAATGTTAAATGTTAAATGTTAAATGTTAAATGTTAAATGTTAAATGTTAAATGTTAAATGTTAAATGTTAAATGTTAAATGTTAAATGTTAAATGTTAAATGTTAAATGTTAAATGTTAAATGTTAAATGTTAAATGTTAAATGTTAAATGTTAAATGTTAAATGTTAAATGTTAAATGTTAAATGTTAAATGTTAAATGTTAAATGTTAAATGTTAAATGTTAAATGTTAAATGTTAAATGTTAAATGTTAAATGTTAAATGTTAAATGTTAAATGTTAAATGTTAAATGTTAAATGTTAAATGTTAAATGTTAAATGTTAAATGTTAAATGTTAAATGTTAAATGTTAAATGTTAAATGTTAAATGTTAAATGTTAAATGTTAAATGTTAAATGTTAAATGTTAAATGTTAAATGTTAAATGTTAAATGTTAAATGTTAAATGTTAAATGTTAAATGTTAAATGTTAAATGTTAAATGTTAAATGTTAAATGTTAAATGTTAAATGTTAAATGTTAAATGTTAAATGTTAAATGTTAAATGTTAAATGTTAAATGTTAAATGTTAAATGTTAAATGTTAAATGTTAAATGTTAAATGTTAAATGTTAAATGTTAAATGTTAAATGTTAAATGTTAAATGTTAAATGTTAAATGTTAAATGTTAAATGTTAAATGTTAAATGTTAAATGTTAAATGTTAAATGTTAAATGTTAAATGTTAAATGTTAAATGTTAAATGTTAAATGTTAAATGTTAAATGTTAAATGTTAAATGTTAAATGTTAAATGTTAAATGTTAAATGTTAAATGTTAAATGTTAAATGTTAAATGTTAAATGTTAAATGTTAAATGTTAAATGTTAAATGTTAAATGTTAAATGTTAAATGTTAAATGTTAAATGTTAAATGTTAAATGTTAAATGTTAAATGTTAAATGTTAAATGTTAAATGTTAAATGTTAAATGTTAAATGTTAAATGTTAAATGTTAAATGTTAAATGTTAAATGTTAAATGTTAAATGTTAAATGTTAAATGTTAAATGTTAAATGTTAAATGTTAAATGTTAAATGTTAAATGTTAAATGTTAAATGTTAAATGTTAAATGTTAAATGTTAAATGTTAAATGTTAAATGTTAAATGTTAAATGTTAAATGTTAAATGTTAAATGTTAAATGTTAAATGTTAAATGTTAAATGTTAAATGTTAAATGTTAAATGTTAAATGTTAAATGTTAAATGTTAAATGTTAAATGTTAAATGTTAAATGTTAAATGTTAAATGTTAAATGTTAAATGTTAAATGTTAAATGTTAAATGTTAAATGTTAAATGTTAAATGTTAAATGTTAAATGTTAAATGTTAAATGTTAAATGTTAAATGTTAAATGTTAAATGTTAAATGTTAAATGTTAAATGTTAAATGTTAAATGTTAAATGTTAAATGTTAAATGTTAAATGTTAAATGTTAAATGTTAAATGTTAAATGTTAAATGTTAAATGTTAAATGTTAAATGTTAAATGTTAAATGTTAAATGTTAAATGTTAAATGTTAAATGTTAAATGTTAAATGTTAAATGTTAAATGTTAAATGTTAAATGTTAAATGTTAAATGTTAAATGTTAAATGTTAAATGTTAAATGTTAAATGTTAAATGTTAAATGTTAAATGTTAAATGTTAAATGTTAAATGTTAAATGTTAAATGTTAAATGTTAAATGTTAAATGTTAAATGTTAAATGTTAAATGTTAAATGTTAAATGTTAAATGTTAAATGTTAAATGTTAAATGTTAAATGTTAAATGTTAAATGTTAAATGTTAAATGTTAAATGTTAAATGTTAAATGTTAAATGTTTTATGTGAAATGCTAAATGTTTAATGTTAAATGTTAAATCTGTTATGTTAAATCTTATTTGTTAAATATTAACTGTTATGACAATTTTTGTAACTTAAAGGTGAATTTGATAAAGGGCCAAAAATGTAGCTTAATTTTGTAAGCCAAGTATTTTCAGCCATTTCTACCACTTTGGTATAAAAAATCTTCTTGTCGTTATGGCAAACATATTCTATACCCATGAAAATTTTCTAATAAAATTCTATGCTTAAGAAATGGTTCGAAAGAAAAGTCTTTTTCAAGAAGCTCTGCCATTTCTTTCAAGTTACTGTTAAAGTTTATATGTTTTCAACTTATTTAACTTTGTAACCAAAACCATCTTTAAGGATATACACCAAAATCTTGGAGCATCAGCAAATCTGAATAAAAATCTTCAAATTGAATTTCCTGACAACCAAACTAATTTCAAAGAGCTTTTCTTCCACAAGGCAGTCAACATATTTACTGTCAACTGAATTTCCTACAGGCTTCAAATGTAAATACTTTAAATTCAAGCAAACATTCAACTTTTAATCTTTTAAAAACATGCAATATAATTTTATTATTATGATTTTATTTCTTTTTCATTATTATTATTTACATACAATAGAAGAAGACGATGACAAGAAAATAAAGCATACGAATCAAGGATTTAATATACTGCTAAAGTAGCAGAAATTAAGCAAAATTAGAATATAACGATAAAAAGAAGTAAGGAAACATAAGCTAAAATGTCACACTCCTACATCATATATGCCAAAAAAAAAAAAACTTAGAGTAAGAAATAAGGGAAGAAGAAGAGTTAAAAGAAAACATCTTTTAGGCGCAAAGCTTTCGGTAACTTCTATTTTCAAATTGCTGTCGAGCTGTTGTTGAGTAGAGACAACGCGAATAAGGCAGTGAAAGTTGATAAAAGGTGGTGAGGGAGTGGTGACATGTACACTCATACACTGACAGGGAATGGCAGCATCCACCCTTTTGACTTGAGTTGACATTTTGTGCAAAACAAAACATAAAAGAAAAAAAAAAGAAGAAAATCACACAAGTTAATTTTATTTCCTTGTAGTTGTTTTATTTGTTATTGTGCGTACGTATCATAAACGCAGGGAGTGAGTGTGTGTGCGCATTTATGTCAACATTACAAAAAATCTGCTGCTGACAGATAACAAAACTAAAGAATTTTTGTTGATTTGCATAGCTTTCTTATTGTTTATTGTTTGTTTTGTTGTTGTTTTTTTTTTTTTTTTTGTTAATAGAGTCCTTTTTGCTTATCCTTAGGGTTATATTAAGTGAAATTTAAATTCTTAATTCAATGAGCTTAGTATATATGTGCGTGTTTGTATGTTACACATACACTTTAAAGGCTATTTAAATATCAGATCAAAATATGCATACACATACGAACTTGTGAAGAACTTAAAAGAATTTTGATGTTTTATACATATAATATGCTTTAATAAATTTTTTAAATATTTATGAATTGCGTTGAATTAAATAAATTCTTCATTCACTCTAAATTTTAGTATTTTTTGAATTATTTAAGGCTGCTCTGTGTACCTAAGACCTGTTATCTATGCGTAACAAAGAGTTTATTTCATTACTTAAAACTTCTGTTCTCACTTATTCTCAAAGCATTCTCTAAGATTTTCTTAACTTTTAGCTTAAAATCTAGCAACTGCTTTAAAAATCTGTTTTGGTATCATAAGTAATCATTTGCTTTATGCATTTATTTTAAGTTAATTAAATTCTCTATAAATTTCTTGAAAATTTTAGAAGAAATTTATTTTGAAAACTTTGCTCTTTTCATTTATCAACCCAACCCCAAAATTTCAAAAAATTTTCAATTAATTTTAAGCCAATCTAAAACAAACACGCATTAACACTAAAGCAATCAAGCATTCAACAACACACACACACACACAAAACACACATATCTACACCCACATTATTCCATACAATTTGTATACGCTGAATAATTTGTATGGTTAGAAAATTGAAGGCAAACTCTTTGGAAAACAATTCTTCTGCTTAAGAAAATTCTTTGAATGCTATATATATATATATATATATATATATATATCTTCTATCTACACAGAATTCGTCGTCGTAGTAATTGAATAAAAATAAAATTTCCACTGACAGAAATTTCAATAACTCTGCACACAATTCATATGCAAATTTTCTATGACTAAAGTAGAAAAGGGAGTTGAGTCTGACACTGCCATGAGCGCGTTCGAAGTGGAACTAATTTGCTTTTATAATTTTATTTCTATTTCCATTTTTTTTTCATTTTTTGTACACTGAGTCAATGTTATTTAAAACAATTCAATATTTGGAAAGCAACTACAAAAACATTCATGTTGGCATATACAAACAGTAGTCGATGATAGAGCATAGTGTGGGAGGAGTTGGTTTTAAGGCGCTGATAACGCATACTAAAGAAAAGAATTGCTTTTAAGTACATTATAAACATATATATCGGTGATTCCATGTCAAATCAGACGCTATTGTCCAAAAATTGATTTTGATGATTCCAAATCTTTTCAAATTTTGCATGTCAATAGTAGGGCAAGACGGGGTACATTTGACACTGGGGCTCATTTGACTTCACTCTCTGTAGTGTGAACAGGGGCTTTTATCAAAAATGTAACAATGTAAATGTTTTTCTATTTTCGCGACCGTAATTGTAATTTTCGATATCTCGGATGTAAGCTCTCCCTAAAATTATAAAAGACGATTTCTTAAGCACCTTACAAAATTAGTTACTCTTTTTATGTGTGTTATGAAAATAGAAAGTGAGTTTGTCTGAAGTCTAATACAATTTGCAAAAAATAAAAAAAAAAGACGGTGAGCAGAATGGGGCACCTTTGACTTTTGTAGAAGGGGCAGATTTAACAAATGTGAAATGTACCCTATTAAGTATTTTTTAATGTTAAATACAATGAGCAATTTTCTAATGATCAGTATTCTTTAGCAATGGTTCGCAACTATAAGAAAAAGACCAACCGATGCCAGATAAATGAGGATGATACACACAGAGAATTATATCTACTGTCGCAACCGAATTGGTGCCCTACCGACTTAGTCGATTGTTGATAACTTTTAAAAAGTAATCAACACAACTACGTAGTTTCCCGTAGCCTTGACTGTGGCAATCCGTTGTAAGCACTGCGCTCACGGTTTTCTGAACGAACCCCTTCATCCTTTCAACTTCCATTCAGTTAAATTAACGATCTTGTTAATTGTTTTAACCTAAACTCAATTGTGTGAACGGAGAAGTAAGTCATTTTAACCTACATTCGATTGTATGAATGGACATGTTATCCGTTTTGACTCTCACTCGGTTGTATGAACCGACCTGCCAATTATTTTGACTAAAATTTGGTTATTTTGACTAACCCATTGATCGTTTCGACCTACACATGATTATTGACTGTAGATCATTTTATAGGTTAAGCAATCTACACACAGTATTTCACAGTAATCATTTTTCTAAAAATAAAATCACACTAAAATAAAACACTGATGCAATAATAAATGCGTTTATGAAGTCAACCATATACACAAGAAAATTAATTATTATCCAGGGCGCAGACGTAACTATCCTCATTTTTGAATTTTGGGATAGTGCCTCAGACATATAAAAAAATTAATAGTCCCAAACAGCGAATGTATTGCCATTAAAACATAAGGAAATATTTGAAGTGTGAAAATAGTTAATGGTTTCCACATTAAGAACTAAAAAGGTTTCTACTTTTTTTATTCGATAAGCAAAAAAATTAGTATCAAAGAATGAAGTCTCCAGTAATTGATAACAAATTAAATACGGGGCGCCCGAAGTTACTATATGTTGTACTAAGCCAAACATCGGTTCGTCATTGTCATATAAAGCAACCATAAACCATAAAATCCATTCATTACTTTTGAAGATATAACTGTTTTTCAACTCACAACGCGCAAATTTTTTATAAAAATTTTTCATGTTTCAGTTATTTCGTAAAAGAGTGAACCATCAAGTGTACATTATACGTATAATGCATAGTATGTAATATAAAAATCGCGCGGTTTTTTATAAAAATTTTTCGAGTTTTGGTTATTTCGTAAAAGCGTGAACCGTCAAGTGTGCCTAATATGTAATATGTGCTATCTTCAAAAGTAATGCACAGAATTTTATGGTTAATAACACTTTTTATGGTTGATAAAACAAACACTTTCAAATCGCGGTGCCCAGGAAATTGTAATCGTGCCGAGTTCCTGAATGCATTTATGCAAAGCATCAGTGACCTTTTTCTTTGAATTCGTGCTTAGCAGATTCACCGAAACTGCGAAACTAAAACGTGCTTAAAAATAATAACCTAGTTGCGCAGTTTTGGTGAATCAACTAAGCACCAATTAATAGAAAGTCAATAAATCTTTGCATAAATGCATTAAGGAACTCAGCCTTTTTTTATGCATATGTAGATAGAAAGCAATTTTATTTAACTTACCTAATGATTGTTCCTCTTACAAGTTATTCAAAAAAACGACACTACAAAAACTCCATCCGGACACGTTAACAACTTTGAGAAATTAAATGCAAGCGTCTTGCGATTAAGGTCGGCTTACACAACTTCGTGTTTTTGAACGTATGTCTGTTTCACTCGCTAAGTCGGATGGTTTGACAAACTTGCAGTTGCAAGGTTGGCTGTTGAGATTGACGCAACTAAAGGGTGCGATTGATTTAATAAAATTCAAAACTCGATTGAAGCGTAAAAATAATGCTATTGACATAACTTACAATGTGGTTGTTACAATGACTAGTATTGTTCGCTTGTCTGCAATAGCTTCAGTTAGTTATTTCAGACACATTACGTTCCTTGTAGTGGCAAGGAGAGTTGAAATAAATACATTTACGCGATTCAAGCAACTAACATGCCATATTTTCATTTCAACTGAAGAAACATTTGGAAATGAGCGGGTTTCGAAGGAACGATCATTCGCGCCAACTAACAATCAATTGTGCTTATTTCATTCGAGTTACATTAACCAAATATCAGTTGTACCAATTTTCTTCCGATTACCGCAAATAATATTCATTTCCCGCAACCTTATGCCTATAAATTAATTTTCTGAGTGTATGAAAAAAGCCCTTGCAGACATAAAACATCAACTCGAAACAGCTTCGTCGGCAGCAGAAAAGTACGGATTGAAAAGAACAACTTTGATCATGCGTTTGAAGAAACCGGATCGCTTGAAGAGCGATTCAGATTCTGGAAATGCGAGTAGCTGTGATAAAAATGTTAATTTTCACAATAAATACACAAGAATTAGTTGAATATGCTAAGAAGTGTGCGTTTTTTGCATATGAATTGTCTTAGGATATATTCAAAAGATTTGTCTACGAATTTGTGGCCGCTAAGAACATACCATGCCCATCTTGTTCGGAAACTAACAAGGTAGTTGGAGAAAGTTGGTTTTACGGCTTTTTGAAGCGAAATCCTTCACGCACACTGCGAAAGTCTGAAAAAACAAGCCTAGCTAGACTCAGAGGTTTTACAAAACCAGCTGTGGAGGAATTTTTCAAATACTTGAGTCAGATATATTCGGAGTATTCTTTCGGGCTTAAAGACATTTACAATTTAGATGAAACTGGCATAACCACTGTAATAGACACACCTAAGGTAAAACACTTTTAAATCTTTGTTTTATTTGCACTAATTTGTTTTTTTTATCCACTATAGGCAGGCCCGCCGAGAGGGGGAGGGGGACTGGGTGTTTCCCTTCCGGGCCCGGAGTTTTAAGGGGGCCCGGAGAGGCGGGTAAAAAAGTAACAAAAAGCTAATTTGTTGTAGAGGGAGAAAAAAATCATATTTCTTCTTTGTTTTGTATTTACGATATCAAAAATTATAATGAAACTTTCTTATGCTCGTGGCGAGGGAACTTTTGAATTACTTTGATACTTTTTTTTTAAGTTGGACACCTCTGGATATATATTTGACTTGCATTTATTACTTTTTAATATATGTATGTCGTGATAACAGAGTATACGAGTATGAGTGTTTCAATCATCAGTAGAAATACCCAGTAGAAAATTTTTCTTATAGTATACAATATATAAAAAAACATGATCGTTTTTCAGCGCATATCTGGACAAACAATATGCTGTTATGTTATGTTACGTACACGATATTTATATAATAAGCCCTGATTTAGCAAATATAGAGAATGAGGTGGATAATGAATGAAAAAAAAAATAGGTAGGTCGTGCGTTACGTCACAAAAAATTTTGCATTCAGTTTTCAAAATTTTAAATTTTTTTAAAATTAAATTTTATTGTTTAACTATAATGAAATTTATATTAATTTCATTTTTTATCAATAAAAAAATGCACCTAATAAAACTAACGGATCACAAACCGAATCCTCCATCCGACACAGAAAGTTTTTTCAATTCAATTAATTTTTTTCACGTTCAAAGTGAACATCAAAGAGTAATAAAAAAACTAAAACAAACATAACAATTCACACAATTTTCGCATATCCAAGTTATAATGTATAACGTGGGTGTTCTTGTTTTTAATGTCAGAATAGCTTTAATTTGTGTTTAGCTCTGTTCACATGGTTAAATTTTTTATAAAATTGTTGTTCAAACACAATAGGACAATGTGAAATTTCCTTGTTATTTCCATAATATTAAAAGTTATAATAAATAAAATGTGTTCTAGTTTTTTCATAACAAACTGCTAAATTATGAAAACAAACTCCAAAAATGTAAATAAGTGATAGTGTGACGTGACATCGGAGAGAGGCGCGGGGGGTTAAAGACTTTGTGACGAAGTGTGTCATAGGGGGGGGGGGGGGGCGGGGTAGGGGGTCATTGGTCAAAATTGGCCAATGCGACGTATTTTATGAACAGCCCCTTATATTTACCTATTTTGTTTTATTGATTTTTGTTTGATCTGACATGAATTTTGACATTTTGTTTGACATGAATAAAAAGAACTAAAATACAAAATAATGAAAAGATTGGGTTCATCAGTAATGAAATGAAATCATCAGTAGGTTTTATTTATTTTGAATTTTACACAAAAAAGTTGTCGTTAGGTATTGACAATTAATACAGATGACAAACGATAAAATGTAAGTATCTTGCAATAGCTTGCATTGTTTAATACATTTATAATGGCATTTTTTTTATAGTGTTGAAAAGATTTTGAGGGGCCCATATTTTGTAACCCCCAGGCCCGAACTTGGCTCTATGCGGGCCTGACTATAGGTCCTAACTGCCAAAGTACAACATTATGTTGATCAGGCTGTATCTGCAGAGCGTGGGAGTTTAGTGACTATGGTTGGTATAATAAATGCATGCGGAAACCATCTGCCACCTGTGTATGTATTTCCAAGAATACGCTCAAACGTCAGGTTCAGGTTACACGGATGTTTCCCAGAATCTCTCATTTTGAACTCCAAGTCTAAGTGGATGATTGCTGAACTTTTCACTGATGTATTGAAACATATTGACAATCACGCTTCACATTACAGCCTTGAAAGCATAATATATTGCCGTGATAATGGCATTATATTATTGTCATTTCCACCGAATACCTCACACCGTCTTCAAACGCTAGACGTTTCAGTATTCGGGCCTTTCAAAAGATTTTGCAAAAAATCATTTAGTGATTTTCTAATAACTCATCATGAAAAGCAAATAAGTATTTACGATGTAGCAAAACTGACCGATGAAACATTTCAAATGGCTTTTACTCCGAGAAATATATTAAGCGGCTTCAAAGCTACAGGCATTTAACCTTTGAATTCACAGATATTCGTGGACAGTGATTTCTTAGTAGAACTGGAACCAGAGCAAGATAGTTTACCGATTATCTATCCACCAAGCTCGCCAGTGAGCACTCCTAGAAGTTCTCAATCGCTTGCCCTGGCTGCTGAAAGCACTGCAACACAAACTTTAACGTCAGAAGATTTGAGGCCTATTTTGCGTTTGGCACCAAACATAAAACAGGGAAGTGAATCTTCGCGAATCCTCACAAGCTCACCAGAAAAAAATCGCGTTTTGAATTTTCAAGCTAAGATAAATGCTCAGTTTTCCAAACGTCCTCTAAAATTTTCAAACGAAAGCAAAAAAATACGATTAAAACGAAAATCAAATAAAAATAAAAGTTCATTAACTGAAAACCTTACATCATCTGACGAAAGTATTCTCAGTCTCAGGTCAGATGGCGAAGAAAATGTTATCAAGAAAAGAAAACCTTCTCTTAAAATTCAAGTTATTGGATGATGACGATTTAAACGATAGGGAATACGTTTTGGTAAGCTTTGGGGAAAATAGTAAGAAGCCGTTTTATTACATTGGCGAAATGGAAGAGAAATTTTTCGATTCTACCTACAATATACATTATTTGCGTAGACTATCACCAAACAACTGGGTTTTTATAAAACCGGTTGTAAAAGACTTCGGTATAACATACAGAAGCGAAATTGATTATAAACTTCCGAGTCCTAATAACTCAGTCACAACTTCTCGCAGCTGCATCAAATATTTATTTAATGCTAACTTCGGCAGCTTATACATAAAATAATTTTTCTAAACTATTCAATTTTGTCCTTTATTCCAAAATAAAGTTTGAATACACTGACTGTTATTTAAATATAATATTCATAAACAAATTGGAAAAGATAAATTTTATTTAAATTACAAAGCTAAATTATATTTAAGTCTAAAAAAAATCACGGAAAATATGGTTGTCAAATGTGCCCCTGAAAAAGTCAAATTTGCCCCACCATGGGGAACATTTGACAAACTATTATTTTTTTTTTATACAAATAAAAGTGAGCATATATTTTTTCCAAACGTTTTATTTTCATTTCTGCTTATAAAAACTCCACCGATTATAAGGATATAACATTTTTAATATTATGTTATATTTTGTAGAAAATACAGAACTTTTAAATGAAAGTGTCAAATGTACCCCCCTGTATTCCCCTACTTAAAAAAAGAAAAATATTTGCATATATTTTTATATTTTGCAAGTTTTTCACTGTGGAAAATGAAAAAAAAAACACAATTTGTGATTCGGACATGTAGCAAAACAACTCTATCTTCAAAACCGTCCCACTGAACCGTAAGCGAAGGTTTTGAGTAAGGTGAGAGTTTTGCGAACGTTTTTGGTTCGAAATTTTTTTTTGTTAATTTTTTATTTTTTGTTTTGTCGCTTAAAAGTGTTTATTATGAAAGATTAAATTCGTGAAAGCTTTTCCCATAAAGAAAAATTGTGCATATATTGCGAAAATCATTAAAAACTTATTTTGAGTCGAAAATGAATCATTTTTGTATCATTTCAGTAGGTAAATGAACCATTTTTTGTTCATAAATGAGTTCGGAAATGAATCATTTATGTTTCTTTTTTGCATTCTAAAATGAGTTCAAAAAAGAATAATTTTTTTATCATATCAGTAGGAAACAATTTCTCATAAACGAACCATTTTTTGTTCATAAATGAGTTCACAAATGAATCATAAATGTTACTTTTTATATTCTAAAATCAGGTAAATAAAGGAACTCAAAATGAAAACGTTAACCTTCGTACAAACGTCATATGAACTTTTGTACCAGTGCGAGATGGATGTACTGCTACACGTATGAAAATTTCCAACATTTCTATCAAAAATTAAAATCAAGCCCAAATAGAATGAAAACCACGAAAACATTCCATGCAAATATGTAATCAAATAAATTCCCCAATTAATAACTTAACTATTTTGATATATCATATATAATTTGGAAGCTTGTCAAATTGGAAAACAATCACGCCTTTTCCCCTTTGAAACAACAATATCATGAAAAACACAATATTAAATATTCCAGCCCAGGTATATTAATTCTATTAACCCAATGATTAATATGATCTCTAATTTTAGTAATAATCATTTCTTCTCTAACAAAATATCGATATGTAATCTATATCTATATCTATACTATTAATAAATCTGTAGCCACTTTTTATGTTCACTCATCACGTTTAAACGACAACTCAGATTTTTATAAAATTTTGTACACATATTTATAGGTCAGCAGAGAGTGCAATAGGATACTTTATTTTAACCCATTACCAACCAATGTTACTATATGGAAACATATGCGTCTCGAATTTTCATTAAATACTGCATAATATTTCAAAAGTTTTAGTGCCAGTTTTTTAAAAAAAGTAAAATTAGCATGCAATAATAACTTATTTCTGCTCAATGGCATACATAGTTTTCACCAAAATGTTGCTTCAAGTCTAAAAATGTCTGTTTTTTATGGTTTTCTTTCGGCCCTAATGGATTAAATGGCACTTCGGTTAAACGAGAACAAAATCAATAAACACTTTTAAATTTCCTTCAATTTGATACCAAAATCATGTATGTAGTTTGAAAACTGTGAAAAATTTTAGTACCATATCTTTTTAGTATTAATTATAAATAAAAGCTGAGAATGAGAGAAAAACGACTTGAAATTCACACTTTTAGCTTTGAAGGCAAATATTTAATTAGTTTGCAATGGATTTCAATAATTTTTTTTGAAAAATGTTGTTTGTTAAAATATCCTTCAAACATAAGTTGAAATTTTTACTAAACCAAAGTATTAATATTTTTAAAAATTTTTTTTAAAAATGTTCAAAAATTTTTAGTTTAAGCCAAAAAATTGGATAAAAGTTGTTTTTTGTTGTACAAAAAATTAAATTAAAAATTTAGGTTTTCGATTTCCTATCAGATGATATAACAATCTTAAGGTTAATAATTTGTAGTATTACTTAAACAATAAAAAATCGTTTTGGTAGCGAAAAATCAAGCCTACCCACTATCAATTTTTGAATGAAAACTTTTTGAAAACCCGGCGAAGCGGCGGGTTTAAGCTAGTTATAAATAGTATTATGCAGTAATAAAATTTATAATTCAAAAAGATTATTTTTTTTTAACTCATTATTGAACAAAAAAAGGTTTGTTTTTGAAATTAAATTCAGTCCAAATATTGATACAAAAAGGGTTCAATTATGTTTCGGTTTCGAGTGCCGAAAAAGAACTTTTGTATGGTTCATTTTTGAACTCATTTCCGAAGAAAAAACAGTTTGTTTCTGAGAGGCATTTTCGTCCGGCGATTGATTCAAATAGGGTTAATTTCCGAGTGCCAAAAAATAACTTTTATGGTTCTTTTTTAAACTCATTAGCGAACAAAATAAGGTTCGTTTCTGAGAGGCATTTTAGTCCGACGAATGATATAAAAAGGGTTCATTTATGAGTTCCGAAAATGAACGTTCGGGTAGAAACGTACATAGGTACGTAGAAAGGTACATAAATGAATTAAAAAACGGTAGTTTAGGTTCACTGGGGTTAGTACTACAAAAAAATGTTAGGGTTTTATTTTGGAGACTTTGAATTGTTATTCGTTGTGGTGCAGTTTTTGCAAACACTTTAATGAAAAATTTAAATTTTTTTGGCCACTAAGTAATTTTTTGGCATCGTATTGAGGCATTCATGTAGCAGCCTTAGCGCAGTGGGTAGAGTGGCCCATACGCCAGAGAATGCGGATTCAAATCCTCCACCTGACACAGAAAGCTTTTTCAATTGAATTCATTTTTCTGTTTGGCCGTCACCTCTCTGCAGACAATTGCAAACATCAAAAAGTAAAAACATCCATGAAAAGCTTCTTGAAAACATAAGCCACTCGGAGTCGGCAGAAAACTTGTAGGTCCAGTTCTCGATAATTTTTGTTCGAACATTTCACAACACGCACAACACAATTGATCATAAGAAGCTCGGTCCAAGTCCTGGCTGAAAGGCTGAAATGGCCATTTCCTTTTTTTTTCTTGTTATTTTATTGCTATAAGTTTTCACTTCTACTTTTTTCGGTCTAGGTAGAGTTCAGTTGTGACAACCTTAACATTAAAGAGAACACTAAGAATGAAAAAGAACACAATAACTTTTTGTGCACTCGTCCTGCACTAGGTAGGTCTAGGTTGAGCGCGTTAGGAAAGCAGTTTTCCAGCAATCAAGAAGAATTCTCAACAATTACAATAAATCACCTACTAATATTCCTCAACCGCACTGGATGAATAAAAAATACCCAAAACTCTGCAATAAAACGAATATGACTCAATTATTCATAAATATTTAATTTACTTCCTTCAAAAATCTTCATTGCAAGCAATACACATATATGGCAACACTTCCTTCAATCTTGAAAACACTTTTTTTTGGCAAATTTTATAATCGCCTTAAACTCATTCTGTCAATTCTTCTTAATCGCCGCAATCGTCTGAAAGCGATGGGAATAACAAAAAGTCACAAGGATAAATTGTAACGAACCTCTGGGCGTTAAGTCACTGTGCCGGGGTATGAACTCAGCGGCTGTCCAGGGTCTTAACAAGAAAGTAGAGGTTGTTCTACTTGTGATCCGTTTGAGGACGATCGTTCCTGATGGTCGTTGTTTGATTTGTTTTGTTGTGACTGTACCTAGTTGTTTGCTAGGCACATGCTTGTTGCTAGGTCGGAGTCACGCGATGGTACCGTTGCTTGAGTACCGTAATTGCTATCGTACGATGGAGCGTCGCTGCGTTAGAATCTTCTCTAGCGTTGCTGTGGTGAGACTCTCGAAATGGCGGCGTTATGCTCGTTACGATGCGTTGTGTTTCCCGCTCGTCGTGTGTGAGAGAGAGAGAGCGAATGATGGTGGTGGTGAGCCGTATTCTGTCGCGTATTGTCGGGAGGGGAAATGTGCGTGGTAAATTTGCTCAATGCCTGAGTAAGTAGGAGAAGCCTACCATGGTGAGTATGGTCTCGTGTAGAGAGTTAAAGCGAGAGGGGAAAATGTGGGAAAGACACACTCGTAGAGAGCAGGGGATGAGAGATAGCCACCGTGCATCGGAATACCCGCTGCCCCAGGGATACAGCTCAATCTGAGGTGAGTTAGGGTTT
The DNA here is from genome assembly GCA_914767935.1 of Coremacera marginata. NCBI lineage: Eukaryota > Metazoa > Arthropoda > Insecta > Diptera > Sciomyzidae > Coremacera > Coremacera marginata. The sequence continues at coordinate 159,728,970 of OU612045.1, forward strand.
GGAAGAGTGGGGAAAGCCACTGTGCATCGGAATACCCGCTGCCCCAGCGCTATGGGAAAATCTGAGGTGAGTTGGAACTTTGGAAGAGTGGGAAAAGCCGCTGTGCATCGGAATACCCGCTGCCCCAGCGCTATGGGAAAATCTGAGGTGAGTGAGAACTTTTAAGTATCACCGTGCATCGGAATACCCGCTGCCCCAGTGTCACTAACGGAAGAAATACTTATACTCCAAGTGAGTGCGCTCGTACAGAGCAAATAACGAGTATCAATGCTGTGCATCGGAATACCCGCTGCCCCAGTATAGATACTCGTAGAAGAAAGGATTTGAAGTAACAGGATGGGAGAGGCCACGTCCGTCCGATCTGCTGTTCACCAAAAATACTTCGCCTCTATAGGAAGTCGATTTTTCTCAACGCCTGACTATTTGGCTGGCTTGGCTGCTGCTTAATCCGAGAAGTGAAAATGAAACACGACTGTTCTGAGTGAAGGCTCCGGTACGACTCAACTTTTATTCATTCTCAAAATAAAATCTAAGTCTCTATTTTACATTTCATTTAACAGTGGTGTTCATTAAGTACGTTTGTACTTTAGTATTAGTAGTAGATAATTCATGATGGCTTTATTGATAAATATTTTGCTGTACATGTACTTATGTTAGGCTTATAAACTAAATAAGTATGTTATGAGCAAGTAGGAAATATGTGTTAATATAGTTTACTTAGAAAATAATAGTTTTTTTCGAAATATTTCAATGCTTATGTCATAAAGGTGGTAGTAGTAGCAGGTGTGGTAGTATTAAGAACCTCGTAATATTCTGTCATACATGACTGCTGGTTCTGATGTTTACACCGTAGGATTTGAATGATGAGTTGGTTTGATGTGTATGTTGATTTTCTTGAAATTTATTTGCGTTGCATTTTTCCCTCACTATTATTTGTGGGATCCTATTTTCATCCCTAACAATAGGTTCCTCACAGAATGTCGGGTAACACGGAGCTTGCAGAACAGTATGAACGTTGTTTTTGATAAAAAAATCGTGTACAAGAATAGATGAGACTCAGTACTCTCAACACAAGCCGCGCTTCAATTCATCTCATGTTAAAAACATTGCGCATAACGCTCTGCACCGACACCAAGACACCAACTCTTTCCATGTTTTCGTCAGTTACTCTGATAGATGGACGACCGGAACGTGGCAAATTATCAACCACAATACAGCCCGTTTTAAATCATTTGTTCCACTCGTACGCTGGTTTTTTCGGCATTGTCTCCAAAGGTTATCGTTAACATTTTCAAAGAAATTCCAAAGATTAATTGCATTTTCTGTCGACCATAATTAAACTTTTATTTGTAAAAAGTAAGTTTTTAAAGTAATAAATGAAGCTTTTTTTATATCCAATTTTATAGTTACTTAAATTTTTTACTCAATGACACCAAAAACATAAACATATCTCTAAAAAAATATAAAAGTTGGCTGTACTCAAAAAAAGTATACTTATTGTAAAATAATGATATACTTACTATGACATTTGAATTAATTATGCAGGAGATAATATCATTATTTTCTGATGAACTCCGCCAGGTTGACAACTTAGTTGCGCCTACCTGTCCAAAGCCAGGATAAAGGAGGATGGTTGTTTGTAGGATACGTCCTGCAAACGTAAAAACTGATATGGCCAACCAAGAGCTCGGGGTGTCGCCCATCTTGGTAGCAGGTCATATTCGGTATCGATATGAAACAAGCCTGCGAAGGTATAGCAATTGACCTTAAAACTTGTTAGTTCAAGGACAGTCTTACCCGGACAGTCAATCTTATGGGTTGATTAACTTGGGTTCTCATACTGAGCACGGCAGTCCCTGAGAACAGTGGCCAATACTCTGTGTGGGTGTTGAGATCCTTAGATCGTTCGGACTGCCAGAGTAAGAGTGGCATTGCAAAGGGCCTCCAAAGTAGGTACCAGTCATGTGCAATAGCTTGCAACTGAGCCGGCAGTTGGGAGTTGTTAAAATAGCCCTTTCAGTGCTCATTGAGCATGGTCACGCATTAAAATGCACTTCTTCGTAATTGCATTAGTCTATTTTTGATCTTTTTGCGTGGATGTTGTGGATTCTCATTGACGGGATCGAGTTGCCCAGATGACTGTCGTGGGCTGGCCCTTCGGGGAGTCTCGTACTGGTTGTGGTTGTGTGAATGCTACACAGGTCTAGATTGTCCGGCGGGGTCGCGCAGTGGAACGACCAGGCTGGCATATCTGTCTTAATATGCAAGAGATTGGATAGGTCTCGTCTTCACCAGTAGATGGATTATAAGTACGTCACTACTGAAATCTAAACTGGTACTGCTATTACGGGCAGTATGTAATTTATTGCATAATGCTCCTAATCAGCAGGGCACTGGGTGATGCTTTGTGTTTGTAAACCGACTTCTATGTTTTTGTTGCTACACCGGATGCCCCGTATGTCTTACTAGTTAAAACATAAACGGGTCCGTGTTGTGGTATAACACAAAAGTTCTGGTTGTCTGTTTCATTAACTATTACCCTAGATCTGAAAGACCCAAGTAATTAAGCCTTGCGGCAGGTGTACTTGTTAAACCAGATTCTAATTGTTTTCTGATGATTGTGAATGAGCAATCGAAATTAGTCTTCTGTATGAAGAGTAATTAGTCTGCTAGAAACAATAACGTGAATCAAAGTCGTGAACTATTAATTAACCCTGTTGCTCCTAAGAATGTGAAAATAGACACCCAATCCGATACGATTTTTGCTTAGCTCGACATTACCTTTCACCTCCGTATATATGTGTGTAAAGAAAATCGATGATACTTAAAGACAGTCATCATATTTCGTAATTTTTTATCTTACACACTCAAACGATCGGTGTGGTAATACTGCACAGTAGAGTATACAAGAAAACATCATAGCTAACAACTATAGAAAGAGAGAAAACATTTACAAAATAAAATAAATGTCAGCATAAAAAAGAAAACATTTACAAAGTAAAATTAATCTAAATAAAGCCTGAAATAAAGGTTTTAAATATTGTTTCTTTTGTTCGCCGGTAACATTGTAAATAATAGGGGAGAGTGTGCTACTACTGGCACTGCCCAACTACTGGCACCCATCAGTTAAGACTTCTGTGGCGATGACAGTGACTTTGTGGTTAATGTCAAAGTATCATCTCAAAAAGCGTTCACTTTTCACAAATCATTGAGTTGAGAGTCTAGAGAGCGATTCTAGCGCGAATTAATTCAACATTTGTACAAAAATATGAGTTTACAAAGTTTTTGTTTATTATTTCGTACGATAAGCCCGAAACTAATATTAGTTAAAAAAAAAAAACTGCAAATAATTTGATAAAATATATAGATATATATTTTATTTAATGAAGATACCAAAATATTTGGATACATGAAGTTTCAACTAAAAAATGAAAAGTTGGAAGATATTATTATAAGATATATAAGAAGATATTATAAGAAGATATTATATATTAAGTATAGGGTCCGGCAAAAAAATTTTTGTTTTTTTTTTATGTTTGGCGCAAAACCTCGTCATGGCAACGATGGCCATTGACTGTAACGGCCACTCCTTGCTCATTTTCGCAATTATGCCTCCGGACCAAAATCCGCACCAAACAGTGACTCGTTTTGGGTGCATCGGCTTTTCAATGTATGCGTGCAGGTTTTCTGTGCTCCAAATGCGACAATTTTGCTTGTTTACGTACCCGCCAAGATCAAAATGAGCTTCATCTGAAAAGATGATTTTTTTGGCAAAATCGGAATCTTCTGTAAGTCGATCGCAGGCGATATTTCCCAGCGTTGTTCAAGCGTATACACAACCATATTCGTTCAGTGGAAGGATAAAATTAGTCATCTGTCAAATCAGACATGTGCTAAGTGTTACCATTCACGAAATAAGCACTAGTTGAAAAAAAAAAAAAACGTTAGATGGCGGACCCTATAGATAAAAAAAAGGAGTTCAAAATTTTGTGAAGAAAAATTATATAATACATAAAGGGTGTTTTTTTTAGAGGTTTGTTTTTCGAATAGAGATAAAACTGGCATTTTGTGGTCAAATCTGGCAACTCTAATTGCAAATCGTGCAAATTTATTTCGAAAATAATGGTTCAGTTTGCGAAGTTTACCGCAAGCTCCGTCCATTTTATGGTCGACATAATCGTCCATCAGAGCAATTAATTCGGTTAACCATGAATCGTTTTCGCACTACGTTTACTCTATGTGATAATACGCATCCGCAGAGACGTCGAACAGTGCGCACCGAAGAAACAATTGCCGCTGTAGAGCAAAATGTTGAAGAGGACCCGAATGAATCGATTCGCCACCGTGCACAGCAATTGGAGCTTTGTCCATCAACTTTATGGAAGATTTTGCGCAAAGATCTTGGCTTGCGACCTTACAAGATCCAGCTTGTGCAAGAATTAAAGCCGCGAGACCATGCAATGCGTCGTGATTTTGGTGTATGGGCCGAAAATGAGATTGATCTCGATGCTGATTTTCATCGCAAAATTTTGTTCAGTGATGAGGCTCATTTTTGGTTGAATGGCTACGTCAACAAGCAAAATTGCCGCATTTGGAGTGAAGAGAATCCACATGAGACCCTTGAGACGCCATTACATCCACAAAAACTGACTGTTTGGTGTGCTCTATGGGCTGGTGGAGTCATTGGGCCATTCTTCTTCCGAAATAATGCTGGAGAGTCAGTTACCGTTAATGGAGACCGGTATAGAGCCGTGATAACCGACTATTTTGTTCCCGAATTGGATGGCATGAATGTGGATGAGTTGTGGTTCCAACAAGACGGCGCTACATGCCACACAGCGCACGTCACAATCGATTTATTGAAGGAAACATTCGACGAGCGCATAATTTCGCGGAATGGACCTGTCAACTGGCCACCAAGGGGACTTGGAAGCCAACATTCGTAGCGTTATTGTCGACATACGGCCCCATATGCTCGAAAAAGTGGTTGAAAATTGGACCTGTAGAATTAGATTTATTCGACCCAGCCGCGGAGGCCACATGCCCGAAATCATATTTAAACATTAATGGCATAAAATTATCCTTCCAATAAAGCCAAATTGATGGACATTAAAACGATTTTCTTGTGTTTTATTTCAATTCGAAGTTCTATACCTCTAAAAAAAACACCCTTTAGAAGCGCGCTTAAATTTTATTCACTTTCTGAAGATGAAGACTCTGAATCAGCAGCTTTATAAGGTGAAGATTTTAACATCCCCAATGCTTCAATTCCAAGTATAAGTTTGTTTTTATTAAATTTATCATTTAGCGATATACATGAAATCACAGGATCTGATGATAATAAAAATAATTAAATATATCTATGTTTGTATGTTCGATTGAATCTTTTCTCGTTCTGTGCTCTCTTATGCCTCTTCACCAAGTTGCCTCTTCACCAAGTTGACCTATCGGCAACATCGCATATTTTATTGTTTCAGCACCATGTAGTAGGATTTTGTGTACTGTTGGAGGCATGTTAAACCATGGATACTTAGAAACAAACAGTTTAGCAGTCTCAAAAGTATATATCCTAAACTTTTCACAATCTACTTCGTATCCGCAAGAAATAGTTTGCAGAATATTATAAAACTTTTTAATTAAATTCTCGTCTAATCCTGTTATTTCCGCAGAGCTTCTGGAATTTCGAAAAAAAACTCTTGCTGTGTTGCCTGTATTTGTTGATCCGAAACCAGGCTTCGGTTGATCAACAAAAATTCCAAGTTCTTTTTTGAATCTATCAACTATTTGTTTCTTTTTAGCCAACATATTTTCCTTGTCCTTTTCCCTTACTTGCCAGCATTTAATGTCCATTCGAAGGCAGCATTCGCATAGCCTTATCCAGGCATGTAGAGTTGATCCAGGCCCAAAGTATAATTTTCTATCTTTGACAGTTTTTTTACCAATATTTTCCAAATCGTTCATATTTGTTGGCCTTACTTGGCATATATAACAGCTTTGTGAAGACTTAGTCCCAGTCAACGCATTAACCACTTTGCCTTCAACCATCAACTAAGGATCAATTTGAAACTAATTATCTTTTTCTCATAAATAAAATTACTTAACTCAGTGATTTGAGCCTGCATTTTTTCGGTTTCTTTCAAAATTATTTCGTCTGTTTCTTTAGCGAAAAAAAAATTTTATTGCTCTACAAAACCTTGTGGAAGATGGGACAGGATTTTGCCATATAACCACTGTTTCGTCTGAACTGTCACGTAATTGTAAGGGAACAAGTGAAATAATTATGACAGATGAATCATTTTTTCCTTTATTAGAGACTTGTATATTATTGCTTTGGCCAGAACTGCCATCTATTCCCCACTTACACACAAGAGTAAGATGAGAATTTGGAATCGTATTGAGCACCTCAGATTAATTTCAACTTAATTTCAACACCATCATCTTGCAATGTAATACTTTCGAAATCTGGAAAACATTGACTTTTTGCTCTTAAAATTTTATTCCACGATGGATATATATATTTGCGTTGCTATTTTTAGCTGCCATACGATATGCTAAGTATGTAGACTTACTTGATTTTGTTTTTATAATCAATGATAGTGCTTCGTCTGGACTCATACCGGTAGGTAATTTTTTTGTGGTATACATTGATTTGTACGCCTTTCTGAATTTTATTGCTCGTCCTGGAGAATTAGATGTTGTTGCCTCCTTAACAACTTCAGCAGCAGCACGCTTTCCACATTTTATTAAATTTGTTTGAGTTGCGAAAGATAGTTCCTCAGTACTCGAAGTATTTGCTAGTTTTCTAATATTTTTCTGTTTTGCTCTCTTGCCACAATCTATAAATTTTTTTGATGGTCTGCCACGCTTAGACAGCGCTGGACTCTGAGAAACATTTAAATTTTTATCAAATAAAATTCGTGCATCAAGCCAATTTTTATTTTTCTCTTCAAAACGAGCTTTAATTCTATTTATTTATTTATTTATTTATTTATTTATTTAGATAGGTATACATTGCACAAATAAGATTTCTCTTTTTAAGTTGTACAAACATTAAGTTAACCTTTGAAAGGTGTGATACGAGTATATACAATAATGATTTTTGAATTAAAGTGAATTAATATAAAAAAACTTAATTACATACAAATGACTTAAAATTGACCTAAGCAAAGTTTACTCTTCAAGTATAATTAGATGCATAAAGCGAAAGTTTGAAGAAAGTGCAGTATAAAAAGAAAGAAAAGTTATTGAGATCTAGTAAAGTGTTGAAAAAGTTCTTGTTTGAAAGTGTTTGCGTTATCAAGCCGTCTTAAATTCGTTGGTAGCGTGTTCCACAAATTTATCGCATGAACAAAAAAGTGTCGGGAAGTGGTAAGATATTTATGTGATGAAACGATGAGCTGCGCAGTTCTTTGCGTCCTCGCGAATCTTATTATATTAAATAGATAATTTCGTTCCTTAGTTTTTATTATATTGTGGAGCATCAATATGGTGCGATAGTCCAAAAACCCGTTTAACGAGCAACCAATGATCTGATTAGTAAACGCGGAAATATGAGTTTGCCTGTTGATGTTAAATATAAATCTAGCGCAACTATTGAAGGCTACTATTAGTTTCCGGTTTGACTCCTGGTCCATATTCGAAAAGAGTTCACAGCTGTACATAATTAATGGTAAAATGAAGAACTTTACGAGTTTTAGCTTTACTTCGTTAGACAGATATTTGGACGTTGGGCTCAGACCGCGCAAAGCTCCATATACCTTCCCAACTACTCGGTTAATGTGCGTATTCCATGTAAAACTATTGTTTAAGTATACTCCAAGATTTTTAAAGTATTCGACATACTCAATGGATGAGTTAATAAGAAAAAGTTGAGGTCGTTCTTCGAAGATTTTGCGCCTATCAATCAACATAGCTTTTGTTTTAATTGGATTGAGGCTTAGTCCATTTTCTGTTGACCATTGAAAAATTCTATTCAAAACTAAATTAACTTCATTTGCGGCAGAGTTTTTAGCTGGTTTAGGAAAAAGCTTATATAATTGGATATCATCAGCATATATATGATGGTTACATGTGGAGAAACAATCAACGATGTCATTAATGAACGTGGAAAATAACAGAGGACCTAACACTGAGCCTTGAGGAACACCAGACAAGATATTCAGACTTGACGAATATTTATTGTTAAAACAGACGAATTGTTTACGATCCCTAAGGTAAGAAGTCATAAGTGTAGACAGCGAGCTATGAAAAAAGAACTGCGATCTGAGTTTATGTACAAGAAGACTATGGTTAATGCAGTCAAAAGTTTTCGAGAAGTCTAAGAAAACCATCAAACCCAGCATATCCTTATCCAAGCCGGACCTTATATCTTCGCATACTTCGCACCAGAAGCGCAGTGGTGCAACTGTGTTTTGCTCGAAAACCGGATTGATGATTAGTTATGAGCTTGTTGTTGTTAAGGTATGTTTTCAATTGTTTGCTTATGATGATTTCAAATGCTTTGCTTAAAAAGGGAAGAATCGCTATTGGCCGATATTCTGTGTTGTTTTCAGATGATGATTTAGGTAACGGTAAGATTTTAGATATTTTCCATAAAGATGGAAATTGTGATGTCGTTATTATTGTGTTAAAAATGTGCGTGACATGTCCAATTATTGTTGGAAGAATTATTTTTATGAAATTTGGATGAATGCCATCTGATCCTACCGCATTAGATTTTATTTTAAGTATTGCTTCGCCTACACTTATGATATCAATACATGAAATGGCGAAGTCGTTTCGTGTGGATCTTCTAGGAACAGAGAAGTTGATGGTGTTCAAATAACACACTGGCTGAACAAATTTTCTATTTAGATCGTCGAGGTTTATACTGTCTGGGATTAATTGCAAGTCTTTGGAGAGCCCGGTTTGACGAATGTTTTTCCAAAATGACGAACTCGAGCGACTGTTACCAAATTTACTCTCATAAAAGGATTTTTTATTTCTACGTATTACAGCGGTGACAGCATTACGCACACATTTAAACTCTAAATATATACTATTGCATTTATAGCGTTTATATCTTCTATATAAAGTGTCCCGCTTCTCAATAAGATACTTTACCTCACGAGTAAACCAAGGGTGCTTGGATGGTTTAGTTTTCTTTTGTTTGACTGGGACATGGTTACAAAATAAGGTATTGACAATATTATTAAAAAGTTCAACTTGTATATTTGGATCGTTTGTTTCATAAATTGCGGACCAATCTAGATTCTTGCACTCGAAGAAGAAGTGATGTAGGTTGATGTTTGAAAAATCGGGATAATTGAAACAGACTTCATTGCTTATAGCTGGGGTTACGTCTATTGAAAGGAAAATTAACTCATGGTGGGAGAAGGCGGGTACAGCTAATTGGTCGTAGTGTAATATTGAATTTGTATGTTCTATGACTTGCCTTCCAACGTTGTTTAACATTTTTTATAAAGTTTGTTGAAGTGTGTTTAGAATTTCGCTGATTAATGCATTTGTTGTTGGTAATTAATAAATAGAGTGCAGTGCAAGACTCATCGTGACTTAAATCTTTCACTCGCAGCCATTCATTGTAGAGCTCCATATGAGTAATTACGATGTCCGCTCCTATAATAAAAGATAAAAGTTAAAGTTGCGCGTATGTGCAGCTAATTTTTTTTGTTTCTAAAAACCAAAATCATAAACATTCGAAAAAAAAATGTTTTATGACTTGCAAATATCTGCATATTTTTTTAACCGTTAAAATATATCAATTTTTACGAAAAAAAATGCACTTCCAATACCCTTCTTAATTTTTATGATAAAGATTTTCTTCTTAAAAAAGAACTTAATACGTACTATGTTGAATATTTTCCATCACGAATTTTTCAAAAATAATGCACTTTTTTAATAAAAAATCACTTTAACCCAAAATCAAAAAACTACACTTTTTGTATACGTCGCAACACGTGCTGCAAGGTAACGGTACCAAGCGGAGTTGCCACACTGTAAAACAAAGTTATAAGGGAATTTTTATTGCTTTCATAGTTCTCATATATTATCTACTGAAAAAACTGATTTTTAAGCAAACAACTATATGTTGATTTTTTGATTTAATTCGCGCTTGAATCATAAACTAGACCACAGTGGGTCGTCAAAAAGTAAAATATACGAAAAATTCTTAGCAGATCTAGCATCGGTTATCTTTGTTAAGTGAATTTTCAAGTATTTTGCATCAATATAAAAAGGTAAAAATGAGCGGAATTCTTAGTTTGCTCCTTATTCATCAAAATTACACGAGCCATCGAACATTATTGTGAAATGGAAAAAAAATATTTCGCGTTATGTCAGAATAGCGTCAGTGACCACCTGCTGGTACCCTTGACGGAACATTGTGAATGTCTTACGAATGTCATTGTTTTGATAGCGAGTGATATTCTAAACGATTTAAAATTGTTTATTTGTCGTTTTACTGTGATTTTTGTTCACTTTCAGCTAAGTTTTTCAGCGAAACATAATTTTCACCCATTTTCAGTTAATTTTTTTATTTATTTCTATTTGATTTGATAATAAAACCTTCCAAATAATTTTTTTCTGTTCAAATGATTAGTATAAGCCACTGAAAGCATAAATAAAACATAAAAAAATTTAATTAACTAGTGTTTATGCTTAATTTTTAATATTATACAGCGAAATGTAAATGGGTGCCAGTACCTGGGCACCGTTTTTTGGAGCGTCGATTTTCGAGACTTTTGCAAAATTGACTGCCAAAATCATATATTTCAAAATTTTTAAGTTGCGTTTAAAATTTTTGTTAACTATTGAACTCAGCTTTCAAACGAAACCGAGAATTCCGCCAAATTATGTTTCACACGAAAGTTATGGCCTCAATACCTTACGGTACCAGTAAGTGAGCTCGCTACCCTATCATATAATTTAAAATAAGTATCCACTTTTGCTTACAGAGAAACACAATTGAGTTTTATTTGAGAAAAAAAAAACATTGCCAATTTGAATGAAATTTAAAAAACAGTTTGAAACATATTACAAATTTATATACGTATTAACATTATTGCTGCTGAAAGTTGAGGGAAATATTTTCTCTGTAAAATATATTCATTTGCACAAAGCCAATTCAACTGTACAAGTACTGCTTAAAACTGGTACAAAATGATCTAAAAACAAAAAAATTTTTAGTATATAAAGGAATTTTTTACAATATAATAAGGATTTTAATGATTTTTGGAACTTACTTCTATGGAACGCTTTCAGGAAGCATTTGTGCTTCAGGTTTGGCGTCAAGCAATTCGGTGCAGAGGCTCAAAACTAAAAATAAAAATATATGTTATAAAAGATTAGTAATTCCAGTCAAAACAAGAGATACAAATTTAAACTATTTAATTGGCAGCTCTCTTAAGCAATAAAGTACAATAATTCCCAACTGGTAACGTGCTTCTGGGAACCACTACAGGGTTCTGGCCTCACTACATACATATGCCAAAGAAAGTCAGCTTATAAAGGTCAATGTAGTCAGCTCTTTTTGCACAGTGTTGCTAAATTAGTTGCATTTCGAACATGACTTATTTTAAAGTGCAATAGTATAGTATTTGTAGTATCAGTATTCGTTAAATAGAATGGTAGTGTTCGGTAATTTGGTTCACAATATTAAATAAGTTTGTTATTGCGAGGGCACAAGAGCGAGGTTTAGGCTGCAAGCGGAATGTAAATAGAATTATTTCTGTTGAGAAAGCAACTCTAAATCCTTGATGGGTATTCTGCTACTAATGGAGAAAGAGTTGTCGCGCTACCATAAGGAACACATAAAATGCGCCTCCTAAATAAGAATCTTGAATTGAAAAAAAAAATACAGAGATTACATAGTTAAACTAAAAATTGCCTTTAGTAGATAGAAAATTGTATGCTATTTGTGTTTCAATATGATTGCGGTTAGTTCGGATGTAGAAACCCAATTTTCGTGTACATTTTCAAGCAATTATGAATGTATTTCTGCAATAGTTCATATAATGTTGTTGTATAACCAAAGAGTTTTTTGGGTGCTGCTAATCGAAATGACTTGACACTTCGTATGATTTTTTTCAATTGTCCTTTTATTCTAACATGTTCTAGTTATAATCTTACAAAATTGTTTACAGTTCATTTCTGTTTGAGGTATATAAGCAATGTAAGAGGGTGTATGTTGCGTTAAAATAATTTACTGTGGGCAAATATTCTAAATTTATGGAATTTCAAAAGATCTTTAGAAAACGTAATAAATTCAAATTAAAGAGTAAGTTTTGTATATGAAAGATAAAACATGAAGTCCGTGACCGAACAGTTGTCTCTCATTTCGTAAAAGTTGTTGGTTTGTAACCTCAGATTTTAGTATCTAATTGACTGACCAATTTCAAGAAATAACGCATTCGTCAAATGTTTCCTTTAGTATATTGATTGTTTGGGGCTTGAGCAAATAAACAAGCAAAAACGCTTAAATGCATAATGGTTGTTTTTATTTTAAAAATTTCACATTCTGCAGCGTTTGTTAAATAAACTATTTTTACATTAATTTGAGAACAAAAATAAAAAATGATGTTACATTTATTATCAAAAATTTCATAACATCGCTCAAACGATGTCTCATAAATAAGTTATGTGTTTTTCGACAACTTTACAGGAAAGCGAAAAAACTTATTTATTCTGCGAATTCGCAAAATTGTTGAAGTGTCAAAATTTTGTATTTTTTAGATAAATATGTAAAAAAAAATCCAACTTTTTTGACACATAACTGAATTTTCAGAAGCATTTTGTTTTTGCTGCGAACAAAATTTTCGAGCACAAAGCTGATTTTTTTAATATTCTTTATTTATAAAAATCAATTGCTGTGCGTTAGTCCCGCTAAAACTCATAAATGGCTCGACCGATTTGGCTGGGATTTTTTTTTTTTTTTTTTGATAATTGCTTAGGGACGGTTTAATTGGAAAACTTTGGTGGAAAATTTGGAAAATCGCGAAAACCATAATTGGCGTTTTAGTATTGAAAATTTGTATTTTAAATGGAAAATGCCACACATCTACAGAAGTTTTTCAGCGATTTCTTTGAAATTTGGTAAAGAGGTAAACTATCACCAGGTTCAGCTTTAAAGATATATTTTATTTTCCGTGCCCATTCAGACCGCCAACTAAAGGCATTGGAACAGTTTCATTATATGGTGGAAAAAGTATTTAAGCTTATAACTCAGAATTAAAACTCGAATATGACTGGGCCGATTGAGCTCAAATTTTAGTAGCAAATATGTTTCGTGTACGAGATGGCTATGAAATAATGAAAGGTAATATTAGACAATGAGGCGTGGCACCTCCCATATAAACACCTCAAACGTGATACTTGGCCGATATCTGGATTACTTGCATAAAATTTTGTATATAGTGGTTTAATGATACAGTGAGTGTTTAAGTGCTAACAAATGTATTTTGCTTTTCATACTTTATTTTAGTTTTCATAATTTATCTCAGTAAATAACTGCATAATAGTATTGATATTTGGTATAGGAATAGGAAAAGTGGGCGTGTGCCCAAATTATATCAGGTTTATAATCCATAATTCGACTATGCTTTAAACATGTCGTAATAATAATTAAAATTTGAATAATAAATCTAAAATATTCAAACTGTATACAATTTGGCCCGTGAAATTAAATATGGCCTTAAATAATAATAAATAAAAAATGTTATTACTGACAAGAAAATGTATGATTGAGGTTGTGCATGTTGGTTGTATCGCGTTACAAACATTTTTACAAACTCTTAATGCTACACACCCCCCGGGCGGTGCCGGGTATTCCAGCTAGTTCTTATTAAATCAATTATTTTAAAAATTTTGCTTGAAACTTATTTGCATAATCAACAATAAAAATTACCTCATATCTAATTATAATCCTTCATTCTTCAACGCTCTCGCTGTCAAGGGGTAGCGCCCTTGACTTTCACCTAGTGGTCCCTGGTTCTGGTGTTATACTCTTATTTCTTATCAAATTATATTGAAATAACATACATTTTTATATTATGTGGTTTTATAACTCCAATAATTTTTTAATTATTAATTATGAGCTATATTTTCGAGCTCATGGTCTATGTTGCACTCTGAAGAAAACAACCAACAAGAACAACAATACCCTTATATAGAGTAGTAATCACACAGCAGACTAGACAGACTATTTTGTTGGCCGCTACACCAACACATCAGTAGCCTTGCAGGATCGCAGTGATCCACAAAGCTGTTTGTATTTATTTGTTTCGTCAATCTCACGAGTAAATTACTTCGAAATAGATGCACTTTTACAAATGATATGAAGTAACTTAAAGTTCTTCTAATTTTAGATGCATACTTATTTGGTGAAAAGTAAGCTATTTTTTTCCGAAAATATATCAAAGCTTTTTACTACTCAAGGGCATGTTGAGGTTAGTTGTTGTTATTCTATTTTCAAAGTCGTTCTTAGTTTCAGTAGTTTGCTGATATTGAACTATGACGACATGAAGATTTTTGAACAAGAACAAACAAAAATCTGCTTCATCGTTTTAACAACTGCAACTATCAATTGACACAAGCATACAGGGTTCTTCATTTAAAATTGTATTTACAGATTTTGCAGTCATTGACATATTGGTGCTATTAATATTAATAATAAAAATTTTTGTAACAATAACACTTGAAGTTGATACCTGTTGTACCTGTGGTCAAACTTTAATTTATATAACAAAAATTTAAAATTTGTTACACTACAATTAAATAAAGGGCATCTTATTCATATAACTGATTTCTTTTCCACAAAATATGCCAATTTTCGGCACAGTGCCTCATAACTGTTTTTCTTAGAAAACATGCCTTGCACATAGCATATTTTACTAACGTTTGTACCAGAAGAGATAACGGAAAATCGTAGAGCGTATAGAATGGACATTAAGTAGGGCTACCCAATTATGCAAAAAAAAAAAACAAAAAAAAATCACATAACTGATTTTTTTGGAGCAGCGACGATATATTTTAGCATAAAGCAATTGCTAAATTATAATACAATGACCTCACCAACAACTTTGAGATGTTCTAGTATTTGGTAAAGCCACCTTTGGCAGTAATTATGTGTTGTATTTTGACTGGCATACTTTCCGGATTTCGTCCAAATCACGGAAGGACCACTCCTCCAAAGACTAATTTGCAAGAGCTTTTGCAAAACTCTCCGAGGCGTGCGGTTAGTAGGGCTTTCTTTTTTTTTTGCCGTGCCTTGTATACCATTTTTCTAGAAATAGTCGTCTAAGTCAAGGATTTTCATACTTTTTCCGGTTCCAGTACTCTATGTAAACAAAACAGTATCTACATCAATAAGAACTCTTGCCACTGTCTACTACTAAAAAAAAGGCGTTTTGATTACTGATGTGTTAGAGAATTGTATTCCTCTGAAATAATAAAAATGTCTTCTTCTCTAGGCATGTGCGCAACCTAAAAAAGTAATACAGGTTGTTAAAACAATTCAAAAATTTTCACATTTTGTGTGTATCAATACAATTTAAATGTAGCGGAATCTGCTCGGATATGGTTACAAATATTTTTTCAAACTTTCCCTTGATTCAGTTTTGACAAAAATCGAAAATCATCAAAAAACTTTTATTTTGTTTTATGTACTGTGCATTTTTTCTATAGGCATACAGAAATTTTTTTTTTTGAATCTTTTTTTATAGTGGCTATTGATCCTACAAACTTGAAGCAAATTGCAAACATAAAGTGTAAATCGTGGCCAATCTGACGTGAACCGCACCATATAAAGAATCATTGAGTCCGGTCAAAATAAAAAATTACAACTGAAGCACTTGAATTGTCATAACTCTTACGCAATAAAGTTCAATATTTACAAACTTACCAAAAGCCAAAAGGACAATTTTTAAATACTTCATCTTTTTATGAAAATTTCGAACTAAAATTAAACTGAATTTAACTTTATTTGGGGATCGGGAAACACTGGTGTTTTTAGTAGTCACTGAAAGTTTGTAACTGATGTTCTGAGCAGTCTCTTACTGTTTATATAACTGCAATACAGCTTAAAGATAGGAAAATTGCTTTAGTTCCATTCAGACGTATCGAATTACTTAATGAAGCAAAAGGTACCTAAAGAAATTGAAACTATATGGTGCATTCTTGTTTTGCATGATATTTCATAATATAATTAATTTTTAAACGCTTCAAATATTTATTTAAAAAAATAGTATTGCGATCAGGAACGAAATTCCTTAGATTTTATCTTCAACTCCGAATGTAATTCGAAATAAAAGTTGTAAATTTTTTTAATTTTTATTTTTTATTTACAATTACTGACATGCACCGACGCAAGTCGACACGTGTTTCCGTGGTGCTATATACACAAAATTTTATGTACATTTATTTTAACATCACACAAAGAAAGTAAGCCATAAAAAACACAGGTGTGTCGTTGGACACACTAGAGAAGCGAAGTTTTTTGCTGTTTCATAGATATAATAATTTAGCAGTTTTTTTTTTTACTAAAATAGCTTTTAAATTAAAAAATACCAATGCCCGGTAAAGATGCAACTCTTATTACCTCTTACAGACCAATAAGTCTGCTACCCTTACTTTCCAAGCTTTTTGAAAAACTCTTCATCAAACAGCTTTGGCCCACTCTAAACTCTAAGCATGTCATACCAACCCACCAATTTGCTTTCAGAGAAAAACATAGCACACTTGAACAAGTAAACAGGATAACGTCGGAAATACGAAAAACATTCGAAGAAGAAAAATACTGCTCTGAAGTATTGCGGATGTTGCGCAAGCATTTGACAAGGTATGGCATGAAGGCCTCTTGTATAAAATCAAAGAAATTTTTCCTGAAAATACTTATAAACTCTTGAATAGTTACCTCTCTAACAGGATGTTTACTGTACGTCACAAGAGCTTCAACTCTAGAAACTATCCAATCTGTGCTGGTGTTCCTCAAGGAAGTGTTCTTGGGACAGTTCTTTATTTGATTTACACTTGCGACTTACCAACACAACCCCAATTACTCACATCCATGTTTGCAGACGATACAGCTATTCTGAGCACCCACTCTGACCCTAGACAAGCTACAATAAATCTTCAAAAACACCTTAAAACTGTTGAAAAATGGCTAGCAAAATGAAGAATTAAAGTAAATGAGACTAAAAGCTCCCACATTACTTTCACTTTAAGAAGAGAAACGTGCTCTACTGTTATACTAAATAATCACCCTATCCCCCAAAAAGATGAAGTCAACTATCTTGGTATGAATCTTGACAGAAGGCTTACATGGAGGAAGCATATCGAAGCAAAAAGAACCTAATGCAATATTAAATCTTCCAAGCTCCAATGGTTATTAAGTTCAAAAGCGAAGCTCAGTCTAGAAAACAAGATTTTGGTGTAAAAATCCATAATTAAACCTGGGGAAGCGCGTCGCCATCGAATATAGAAAAACTCCAAAGAATGCAATCAAAAATGCTAAGAAACATAACGGGCGCTGTTAGGTTCATCCGAAATTCTAATATACACAAAGACCTCAAGATTCCTACTGTTGAAGAAGAAATACAGCAGTTCTATTCAAAATACACCCACAAACTGAGAACCCACCCAAATACTTTAGCAAGGAATTTACTACAACGCCAATACCAAAAACGACTCAAAAGTAGAGATACCATAGATCTCGAAATATGCTGAATCTTCCGTGATAATTTAAGGCGAACTTAAACATAATATTGCTAAAAACACTATAATCCATGCAATGGCATGGCAGATGTCAAATTAGTTCTTAAGATATGTTGACTTATTGTTAGTTTCGAATAAGAAAGATTCCATAAATCCCAAAAAAAAAAAAACGCTAAAAAAAAAAAAAATTAAAAAAAATTTAAAATAATACAAAGTAAATTAAAAAGAATACATACTTAACACTGAATCAGCAACTAAATTTAACAGAAGCACTTGGATCAGTGGATAGTGTTTTGAACTTCTAATCACAACGTTGCGGGTTCAATTCCTCGCGGAGGATCGAAGAAATATTTTTAATATATTGAAATTACAATTTCTTGTTATAATAGACGTAAAGAACAAAGAAACATCAATTTCTAAGAAAAACGCTGTCGAAATTAAAAAGTGTCGTTTTTGAGACTTCACTCAACGCAACCCACAGAACGAGGAGTAAAAAGCTTCGCTTCAAAAACAACTTAAATTTTTCAGGGACGCGCTAATACTCAGTATGTAATAGCAATAGAGTCCAGCTACTACAGCTTTTTCGCACTGCCTCATCATTAACCCATCTAAAGTCACAACCCAGTAATCATTGGAAAATATCAATGCTATGGATACAAGTGACCACAAACAAGTTAATGTGGAAAAAATTTACCCACCAATGAATGGGTTGGGCTCAGGGACTACACAAGACGTAACATTTAACCTTGCGTATACATAGATCTTATAACACAACTATTTGTAATCTACTTTTGAGTTAACCTTTTGACAAATTAACATCAAAAACGCTACAATTGTTAACAAAGGAACTCATGCGGTTTAAAGTAAAGCAGTAGCCATATAATTTGTTCTACTAAATGGTAAAAAAATTAAGTAAGCGTTTCTACTGCTTCTACGGTTAGTGTTAAAATTTATATGAGAAAGAAGTTCTGGAGAATCGAATACACTTGCTATGAGTTGGTGTAAATAGACGATATCTGCAGACTACTGAACCAAATCCGTCTATTGCTTTTAATACTTTTATTGACACATTATCTCATTACACTGCTCGATGTTCAAAAAGCGTTACAGTAGCGTTGTCTAATAAAACTAAAAGACTCAAAAAGTGGATGACATCTGAGTTGCTGAATAGAATAAAGATTAAAAATAAACTTTATAAGAAAATTAAAAAATTTCCTTCGGATGCTAATCTAAAAGCCCGATATAATAGACTCTGTAGAGAAATTATAACCGAAACCTCCAACGTAAAAAGTGAATATTTCAAAAATGAATTTAATAAGATCAGAGGTGATGCTAAAAAGGAATGGCAATTAGTAAACAACATTTTAAATAAATCTAACACAAATAATATTATTCATGAGATTGAAGATGATGGTACGGTTTTTTCTAGTCCATGTGACAAAGCAAATTTATTTAATAAGTTTTTTTCTACTATTGGTAGTGAAGTCGTTCTGGATAATGGCCTTGTAAATTATTCTTGTAATTGCGTAGAAAATGAAAATACAAGCCTAAAGAGTTTCTTTTTTTGAAGAAATATCTTCTTTGGAAGTTTATAAAATTATCATGTCTCTTAAGAATTCAAATTCCGACACTGAAAATGGTTTTTCTAGCAATTTTCTAAAGAAAATAATAGTATTCAATGTTGCAGATGTTCTTTGTCATTTGTTTAACAAAAGCATTAATTCTGGAATTTTTCCTGATGAACTAAAAAAAGCTGAGGTTATTCCACTTTTCAAAAAAGGAAATAGATCGATGCTCAATAATTACAGACCGATTTCGATTTTTTCTACTTTTTCGAAAATTTTTGAAAAAGCTGTCAAATCACGAATAATCGACTTTTTAAATAAAACAAAATTTTTTAGTGATTGCCAATATGGCTTTAGACAAAGTCTGTCCACTGAAGATGCCCTTATGAGTTTTTGTACTAACATTTACAATAGTTTGAATTGCAAACAAGTCTCCGCGGCCCTATTCGTGGATATAACTAAGGCATTTGATACAGTTGATCATCAAATTCTTTTAAATAAATTGTTTAAATGTGGTTTTCGTGGCATGGTCTTAAATTGGTTCTCGTCATATTTGTCGCACAGAGTACAAAGAGTCAAAATTGATACTTTTTATAGTAATTATGCAAATATAACCATTGGAGTGCCTCAAGGGTCAGTATTAGGCCCAGTCCTTTTCTTGATTTTCATAAATTCACTGTTTTCTCAAAAGTTTTCTAGTAAAACAATAGCATTTGCTGATGATATGGCTTGCACTTTTTCCTTCAATTCATTTTTTGAAGCTGTTCTTGAATTAAATCATGATTTGGAAATCTTGAGACACTGGTTTACATCACACAAACTTGTTCTAAGTGACAAAACAAAAATTATGTTTTTTAATGTGGCTGGTAAAGAAAGCAAACTTCCTGTATTTAATTTTCACTCTGCAAATTGCAAAAAATATTCCATCTGCCATGAAATCTGTAATTCGTCGAACTATACATATACATATGACTCCCTTGAGACCTGTTCCACAAGTTGTTTTCCGATTGATTGTGTTAAAACGTTTAAATATCTTGGTGTAATACTTAGTGGATTGGAAATTAAATTGGTTAGATCACTCTATTGCTTTAAAAAAATACTTAGTGGCAGCTATAAGACAACTTTTTCTTTTAAAGTCTTACTGTTCAAACAATTTACTTAAATGTATATATTTTGGAATATTTTATTCTAAGCTGGAATATGGTCTGACCTGCTGGGGCGGTACACATATGAATAAAATTAAACCTTTACTAACGGTCCAGAAGCACGCAATAAGAATTATATGCAAAAAAAGTATTCATGAAAGTAGTCTTCCTCTGTATAAAAATTTAAACACACCTACCTCTTAAGCACCTTTATTATTTTAAAGTCTTAAAATTGTTTTTTGTAAGATCTGGTTATCTTGTCAATAGGAACTATATGAATTATAACTTAAGGATTAATAATCAATGCTTAGCGTTAATTCCACCGCATAACTTGCAACATTTCTTTTACTTTTATACCTCGGTTGGTCCTAGATTGTTTAATTGTCTTCCTAGTTATGTTAGATGTATTCGTAATAAGTATGTTTTTTTAAGAGAAGTAAATGTTAATACGCTTATTGATGTAGTAAATTAATTAACTTATATACTAAAAAATAAAAATCTCTCTCATAAATAATTCCATAAATTAAACTAAGTTTGCAATTATTATTATTAATATTAAATAAACATTTTTCTCATTTCTTCTTTTTTCCATGTTTCTCAAAATCAAATTTAAAACTAATGTTCAAGCTTTGTTCTAACGACCCCATGTCAACTTATTTGTATACATAATTGTAAACATAATTGTTTTTCTTTTCCATCATATGTAAACCCGCAATCGCCTCTAGTTCGTTTGGAACTACAGAATGTGGCATTATTGTTATTAATTAATGTATGTAAAATGAATTTTAAACAAATTGTTATTATAATAAGAGTATTCTTTTGTAACATTAATAATAATAATAATAATTAAAAAAAAAATTAAAAATTAAAATTAAAAAAACTTCCTTCGGTCTCTCTTCGATCTCCTTTTTCTGATTTCTATTGCTCAGATACTCAAAAACATTTTCCCAAAAGGATTTTTCAAAATTCGAAATAGTTTAGGAGATACAGGCATTTTTGTGTAGGTATGTTTTCGTCAAAATAACGCATCAGCAAAGTTGTTTATTTGCCTGCAGTCATTAGTCGAAAATTCTGTGGAATTCTTCCAAAATATGTATTGATATTACAAAATATACACACACAGTATGTATACATGCAGTATGTATACATGCATGTTTTGATTTAGGGGTTGAAATGATTTTGAGCCCAGGTGTTCACATGAAAGAAGCAAACGAACGAGATTCAGTTTATTTTCGAACGCTGAAAGCTACGCGTGCGCGATAACTGCTGTTGTAAAATAAAAGAAAAATCGTTTTGTGTTTTTTTTTTTGCTATACCTTGATCCGTATAACGGCGACCCCGTTGTCACAAAAAAGGAGTGCATCGCTCACGTGCAAAAACGCATGGGCACACGGCTGCGCAAGGCCAAAAAAGAAAACAAAGGCATCGGTGGAAAAGGCACTGGCAAACTGACAGACAAAGTCATAAGCGAGCTGACTACTTACTATGGACTTGCTATTCGACGTAATAAGGACTCTGTGGAAAACATGAGAAAAGAAATATGGTCAACATATTATCACAAAAGTTCAAGTGATAGTAATCCACAACATATGTATTGCCCACCTGGTGAGTCCAGCTGGTGCGCCTATCAAAAGTCAGCAGCAGAAGGCTCATTAGCCTCATTTCACCACACGTACGCCCCACTTGATGGAAAGGTTCTGCAAGTAATGAAGCCCATATACGAAGCGTTATCATCCGACGATCTACTCAACCGATGCACTGGAGGTGAAACGCAAAATTGTAACGAATCGTTCAACTCGCTTTTGTGGACCTTTGCGCCGAAACATATCCACTGTGGTGCTACCACAGTCGAAATCGCAAATTTTCTGGCAACCTGCATTTTCAACGAAGGCTTCACAAGTATTTTAAAAATAATGTCAACAATGGGTATTGTCATCGGCCCACAAGCCGAGATGTATGCTGAATCTCGCGACGGAAAACGACTTCAACGCTCAGAGCTAAAAACGTACGCATCATCGAAAGAGGGTCGCACAGCCCGCAGAGCCCAAAAAGCCATGGAAAACTCGTTTTATGAGATGGAGGAAGGCACACTTTATGGGGCTGGAATTGCCGATTAATATTCGTAAGTATTGTATTAAAAAAATATGTGTTACTGTCATTTGTGTGCCTCAAAATTGAAGTCAAAACTTTAAACGCGTTTTTCTCGAAACCATGTTTTTCAAAACTTTGCGCACGATAACTCAAACAGTTTTTGACCGATTTTAATATATGAGGCATGAAACGACGCAGAATTTACGCCGCTATAGCCCCTACCTCAAACTTGCCGAAAAAATAATGTTTACTATTTTTTTTCTACACTAGACTACAAAAAAAAAGGTCGAAATTCGATTTTTCATT
Source organism: Coremacera marginata (assembly GCA_914767935.1). Classification (NCBI taxonomy): domain Eukaryota; kingdom Metazoa; phylum Arthropoda; class Insecta; order Diptera; family Sciomyzidae; genus Coremacera; species Coremacera marginata. Next base: position 159,751,783 of record OU612045.1, read on the forward strand.
TTCAAAGTGGCGGCTCCCCCCTAAAAAAATTTCGATTTTTGTTTCCGAGGTAGGGGCTATAGGGACATTCATTCTAAGTAACTGAATTTTTTTTTTTTTTCAGACGATGTTTACACTTGGAATCGTGCGCAATTTGGACCCACCTTTTTTCCGGAGAACCTCGTTACCAGGCCGAGAACTTTCTGAACGGTCCATAAATTCACCTTTTCAAAATTTTGTATTTTTTTCAATAAATTAAGCTACCCAAATCAAAAAACGGAACTAAAATATCTTTACTCGTTCTCTTTCCACAATATTTTGAAAAAAGGCTAAAATTTGGCATAGATTACCAGAGGACCTCCTTAAAGACTGCATTTTTAACATCTTCAAACGATCCTCATAAGGAGGGAGGTCTAATATGTCCGTCCCACTTAAGCCCCTTAGAGTAAGCCAAACAAAAAGTTTTTGGATTCTTTCTATCCGATCAACATGCACATTTTAACTTGGGGACCAAACTTAACTTGCATACTCTAAGTGAGGACGCACGTTTGCATAATACAACGTTGTAGTTGTAATCATTTTATTAAATTCTTTGGCCCAGCGTTTAATAAATCCAAGCATTGAAGATGCTTTTTTACAAATATAATCAATGTGAATGTTAAACGATAGCTTAGAATCCATGCATATACCTAGGTCTTTGACAGTATCTACACGACTTAAGGCAGTATTTTTTATCTTATAATCAAAAATAAAATAATTCCTTTTTCGCGAAAAGGTCATAGTTTGGCATTTATCTGGACTTAGAAACATATTATTTTTAGATCACCAAACTTCAAAGGATTTCAAATCAGATTGGAGTAGATCTGAACTGCCTTTAGAATCAAACGTTCTGTATATTTTCATATCATCTGCATAAATAAGCAGATGAGAGTTTTCAATGATGTGGGTTACATCATTGATTGCTAAAATAAACAGAAGTGGACCAACCCTAAGTGGGGCTACCCTGAGGAACACCTGATTCAGCACTAAATTCAGAAGACAATACGTCTGGGGAACTTATTTGATAAGATCGCTCCTTCAAATACGACATTATACAGTTCACAAAATATTGTCAGATACAGAATCAATTGAGTTTAAGCAGAATGTTGTGAAATCGAGAGGATTAGACACAGTGGGTCTGCCATTAACAAAACCATGCTGACGAGTTGCTATGACTTCGCCACAGTGAATTTTCACCCGCTCGTACACGATCCACTCAAAAATTTTTAGAATCGATGAGAGCTTGGCAATAGGCCTATAGTTATTGATGTAATAATTCCATCCAAGAATTTTGCAGTTTCATGCTAACGCATTTAACGTCATATATTTTAATTATTTTTAATATTTTTGTGGCCAAAATTAAGCCTAAAAACTGAACTTTACTTTTGCTTCATATTTTTAGTTTGCAATTCTATGCAATGTTTTTGCCTTTTAAAATGCTTTGCATAACTGTTTGCTGTTTGCACGGCAAACATTTTTGTAAATAAAGTCATTTCCGACAAAAAATTATTTTCTAAAATCACATATTCTTGGCTTTAAAATTGGTTAAATAATAAACCTCTTCTGACATTAATGTTAAAAATTTCCTAAGCTATGCTTATGTTTTGAGATATTTTGCCTACCAGACCAACAGATAGAAACGTAAATAAGATAGGTACAAAAGGCACGTGAAGGATTTGAGCAATCGTTCTAAAATTTTACAAATATAATTTTTTTAACTTAAATACACAAGTAGGGGAGTTCCTTAATCTAGACGCACAAAGTAAAAAATAATGAACTATCTTATATGTTTGTGCATTTGTGCATGTTAATGATTTGAGTATGCAAAAAATAAGCATCAAGCATCCAATTATGACACAAAAAGAACAAACTCTATCAAAATATACTTTCAAAGGACTCTTTTACTTTTTCACTGTCAAACACTGGCTGGCGGGCGACAAAAGAACGACAAGTTGTTGACATAAAAACTATATGCTGATGAAAAGGTTTGCTGGAACCCTTTGAAAGTGTTCCTTACAAACACCACTGATTGTGATGTGGTAGATATTGTTGTTGTCTTAGTGCTAAACCGTTCTCATAAAATTTCAACACGCACTTTCATAGAAGCGCAGCAACTTTATTGCCTCTATTGTTGGCTCTTAGCTTTTATGTTTCGTTTTTATTCACCACCTACAACACCAACACAATTCATGCTCGCTTGTATGTCCTTTTTGTGTGTGCATTTTATCAATTATTTTATTATATTATAATATAAAGGTAAGCTTGTTATATATAAAGATTTTATTATGTGATTTGGTGTTGCTCACTTCGGATAAACAAGCACCATAGGCTGCCACTCAGCGAGCTAGTCACGTGCTCATATTTATTTGTTTGGGTTGGCATACTTTGCATCTTTCTAAGGACTAGCAGCATTACTACTATGGCTTTCACTTCATCTTCATCTTCATCGCCTTTGTCTGCTCTACACTATGACGCATTGTAATCATGATTGGCTCTTAAATAGCCTATTTTGCTCCATATATTCTTTCACTTTTCTTCTATTTTGTGTTTTTTTATTTCTTTTTTTGCTTTGTTCATGTACGCTATACACATCAATGTCCTTTTTTTGGTGTTTTTTTTTTCTCTTTGTTGTTGTATTTGTGTGCGTGTGTGTGTGTTTTTTTCCATTGACTTGTTATTGATAAAAAGGCGTTCGATCGGCGTACGGTGGCTTGCATTGAAAATCACCGCAGCGTGTCCAATTCATTCAATGATGATAATCGTTGAGCACGCACCCGATTGAGAGAAATTCAAAGGATTCCATTTCTTGTCCTTTTGCCGTGATTTTATTAACACTTATGGTGATTTATTGTGTACTAAAATTTTCTATAGATTCATTGTAAGAACATTGTGTGTGTGTGTGTCATTGTTAGACGGTGTGTGTGGCATTTTTTTTTTCTTTTTTTATCACTTATTTCGTCATTGTGGCAAAAACATCCTTTAAGTCATTCAAATGCAAATGTGACTATTCTGATTTTTTAATAAAGTTATTTGATGTGATGACAAGTGTTTTTTATATACCTTTAAGATACAAATCAAAGTATATGGCTGAGTGTTAAAGTCTGTTTAGGTTTCTTTGGAAGTAAGTTAATAAAATTTTATGTAGGAATTTCAGTTATATTCAAGTATGTCTTCATTAAATGGTCAAAATAAGGATTGAATTCATGAAATTCGACTTGAGCTACTTTCTGGTACAAAAAATTTAGCTAATACAAGTGACTAGACTGCTATAAGCTTCTTATTGAAAATCGAAAAAAATTAAAAGAATAAAATAATATTGTAAACTATACTTAAAATGCTACTGTTTATAACAGCTGTGATTATTATATGAGAAAGAGTTGATTCAAATTAATTTCTTTAAGGGAGTATTCCCGGTTGGCAAACATTTTTTTTAATTTTTTTTTTTTGCATATTTTTATAGCTTGAAATAATTTAGGCCTTTTTTGTCCTGCAATGTTTTCGCCAAAATGCGATTTGCTTAATTTGGCTACTTTTTGAATGCAACGCTTTGAAGCAACCACCGAATTTCGTTGAACACGTTCTTTAGTAGGTAATAACTTGTTTGTATACGCATTTTAAAAATAAATGAATACACATTTTAGAGCTTAAGTATTCGAATGTTGGCAGCGTTAAGTTCCATTTGAATTGAGTTATAAGCCGGACGCGCCCGCGCATACAGTATTGAAAAGTACAGTTTTGATAAAAATTTTTGTTTGTGCTAAAGAAAATGGATAGAAAAAGTAATAGAAATAAAAATAAAAGAAACACTGGTAGCAATCGAAAAACTCGTCCCTTGAAACGCCAGTTTCGTGGTAACCAACACGAAAGAGATGAGGACACCGAATACACAAGTACATCGACAAAAAAAAAAATATAAAAATAATGAAAACGAAGACATAAGCATTGACAACAAAACGAAGAATTGCATTTTGGAGTTTTATACAGTTTTCTCAGCGATTACTAATCTGGTGTTATGTGCCAAATGTAAAGGTAAAATCGAGTTTAAAAAAGCATCGCCGCATGGAATTGGCCTCAAAATGGGTGTTCACTGCGCTTGCCCGACCACTACATACATTTTTTCGTCGTCTTTGGTTGGCAAATCATATTTGATGAACCGGCGCTTGATTTTTGCCATGAGGCTTTTAGGCATTGGGCCAAAAGCCATTAACACGTTTTATGGCCTCATCGATATCGGCAGAGGTGTGGGTAACTCGTTATACTATACTGCCCTGGAGAACTTTCATACAGCTGCAAACGCGATCTATAGATACACTCTTTCAAAAGCCGCGAAAGAAGAGAAAGATGCCATGGCCACAGCAGATTCACAGTGTGACCAAACAATGTTTACCGTATCAGGTGATGGCACTTGGAAATAAACGTGGCTTTTCTTCACTATAAAGAGCTACAACGTTGATCAGCAAATACAGTAAAAAAATAGTCGACTTTGTTGTAAAGTCCAGCGTATTCCAGCGTTCTTCCAGAAAGAAGAAGACCCACTGTCATATGAAATTTGGATTGAAGACCACGAAGAGGAATGCCGTGCCAACCATCAAGGAAGCTCTGGGAAGATGGAAGTGGATGCGATAAAGGAAATGTTTGCCATATCTGTCCAAAAGCATGGCGTAAAATACTGCAAGTATATCGGCGATGGCGACTCAAAAACATTTGAAGCAATTATAGACGACGATCCGTACGATGGCGACCCAATCGTCGAAAAAAATAATGTATATCACACGTGAAAAAAAGAATGGGCACCAGACTCCGCAAGGCCAAAAAAGAGAACAGAGGCATTGGCGGCAAGGCAAACTCACAGATAAAGTCATCTCTGAACTAACAACATATTATGGCCTCGCTATTGGTCGTCATCCAGAGTCGGTTGCTGACATGAAGAAGGCTGTTTGGGCAACGTTTTTGCACAAAATCTCGACTGATGAAGCTCCACAGCACCAAAACTGTCCGACCGGTGCGTCGAGCTGGTGCGCCTGGCAAAAAGCGGTAGCAGAAGGGACAATCAACAGCTTCACGCATACGTATGCACCACTAAATCAGAGAGTCCAGGAAGCAATCAAACCTATTTACGAAGCACTGTCAGCCGATGATTTGTTGAACAGATGCCTTGGCTCCGAAACTCAAAACAGCAACGAATCTTTCAACGCAGTGCTGTGGTCATTCGCACCGAATGACATAAATTCATATTTAACCAAGCTTTTTGCCAATACTTCAAATAATAAACCTAATGGGCATCCCGATTTGCAACGTCACATATGTTTGCACCATGTCTCGGAACGAAGAACGTTTGAAAAGGTCCGAAGCCAGAGCTCTTGTCGCATTAAAAGAAGGTAGAACTGCCCGAAGAGCACAAAGAGCCGCTGAGTCCTCATTTTTTGAAGAAGAGGAAAAAGTTCCTTATGAGACTGGCGTTTCAGATTGATATATGTAAGTATTTCACGAAAAAAAAAAAAAATGTTTTATTGCCTAAAATTTTCTTTGAGCAACATTATGATTGAGGTAGGGACCAGAATTACATTTTACTTTTACTTTTCCATTTCAGATAATCCAAAGTCGTGTTATCCGGCCCCAAGCAGCATACCTTTTTTTTCGACGCCCAACTTTGAAGGCCGACAACTTTTTGAATAGCCCTCGTACAAGGGAAAAATATTTTTTTTTTTTAATTTAATATGTTCTTAATACAATAAAAAACATAATTTAAATAATTTTTTGCTTTTTCATATGAGAGATTTTCAAAAAGGGTCCAAAAACAGCCTTCCAACTAGGATTACTCCCTTAATGTTAATAAAAATTTTTCGACATCTTTCGGACTTAAATCGAAGATAATCGTGTACACTTAGAAAAAACACCTAATGTTTTTGTGATATAAAATTTTTTATTACGATAGTAGCAATTTTCTCTATTTTAAACAACATTTTCTTCAATTTGAATAAATTTTCACATATTCGAAGAAATTTTTCTTCACTTGTGGGAAACAAAAATATTTCATGTCTCTAGTACTGATAAGCATTTTTCGTGCACTAAGAAATTCTGATTTGTTTAGAGAAAACTTTATAGAAAATGAAAAATTTTATCTAATGTTGATAAACAATTCAGTATGCGAAATATTTTTTCAATAAAAACAAATCCTATCTGAAAAATAATAAGGTCTTCTTCTCTAAAAACGATTTATTTTTCTTATATTGTATTAGGTACGGAAAAAGAAGTAGAAAGCGTGAGAGCGAGTAGACATGGGTAACTCAGCAAAAATCGTTACGTTGATACACCAACTCAAACGCAGTTTGCTGTGTCAGCGGAATGCGTTAACGCAATTGCGCCGTAGCGTAGTTTGAAATGCTATGATTCCTGTATCAACAAGAGTTTAATCCACGCAGTGAGGGCCAACGCGTTGCGTTATGTGGTTAATTTTTCGAATCTGGTGAATTTTGTGGTGGAATGCTAAGCGCAAATTGAGTTCACTTAGAAAAAATAAATGAAATCAAATAAAAATCTTTAATCAATATATCTGATCTAAAGAAATCATACTGCTAATAGATTCATTAAAGATTATTAAATCCATAAGTAGTTAATATGAAATATAACTAAAGGAAGAGCAGATTAAAGCATCCACCAAACTGAAGATATATTAAACTTCAAGCATGCAGCCAAACTGTATTTCGTTTCAAATTTGATGCGAGCCATCAAACAGAGACATATGCGTACCTGGTATGCAAAACAAGTTCAAAGTTGGATCTAAATTTCCTTCTGCTTCGAACACTAACACATCCAACAGTTTATGACAAAACCATTCTGTGAATGGCAAAACATTAATAACAGTCAAACGCACTCCAAGCATATTCCCTGCAACCACTTGTCCTTATTTATACAGAGTAATAATGTTCGCTTTTAACTTTCTGTTTCTATCCTCGATGCGCCGTACAACATGTGCAATTTTTGCTCGCTGTATAAATAGTTTTTACTTTTGCTTTGAGCGCGTCATTTGCATTACTGCGCTATTGCGTTAGTTTTATTAAAACAAGTGTATCAACGCAGTAACGCATGGAAGTGCTTCAACTCATTAACACAACGCAGCGCTGCGTTACCCATGTCTAAGAGCAAGTGAATGATGTTGTGAAAAGCAAGTGTTGCATATTCTACATATTATGACGATTTTTCCTTCAAAGGGATTTTTGATGGTGTTGTTTATAGCCACTGATGCTTTGGATGCATTTATAAAATCGTTTCTCACAAGAAATTTCTGAAATATTTAAAAGGAGTTCTGAAAAGTATTGGAACAATAATTATTCCACCTGTACCTCTTAACATATTTTTAACTAATATTTTTACAACCGAATCCCAATACAATATTAATACTATTACTTTGCGTAGAACTGAGTTAAAGCAAATGTTTCACAAAAAGAAAAAAAAGTAGTGTAATTTCATTAAATCAGATATTGTAAATAATAATTATATATTCATTTTCAAACCAAAATCATATAATGAAAAAGTTTTCGTACTGCTTTTTAGAATGAATCATAGTAACGTATCTTATTGTAGAATATCAGAAAAAATTTTCCTCTTATTTTTACCTAATATACATAAATAAAAACATAAACAAAAAATTTTAAATTTTAAAGTCAAGATTTTTACCATTATTTTTTGACGATAAAATAAATTTTTAATCGTAGTTCCAGATTTACTTTCTGTTTTAGAAAAAGAGTACCTAATAAAAAAATATGTTGCACCAATTAAGAAAATATATCTCTCTTTTGAAGAAGTGTTCTCAATTTAAAGAAAAGATTTATTAAAATTAAATAAATATTTCTCTGTGTTCGAGAAAAAATTGACAGAACAAAGAAATAGATTCAACCTGTTATAAAGACATATTCTTCTGTTAAAGAGAAGGTATCTTTATTGCTTAGAAAATATTTTTCTTTTTCATGGAAGCTTTTTACTATTTTTAGGGAATTCTTGGGATTACATTTAGAGATAAGCATTCTCTGGAGCAAAGTCATTACCATTTTTCTCTAAATATGATGCTTTTTTTCTTATATTCCAAGAAAATTTTTTCTGAGTGTAGATCTAACAAGTAGATCTAAGAATTTCGTAAACTTTTATTAAACATGAAGATGTTGCATTTTTTAATAAAAGAATACACTTTCTCTTCTTAGCCAATAACTGAGCAAGCCTTTTGTATATTTTTCTCCATCTTAGTCAAAATGTTTTATGCACAGATACATATTTTTTTTTTTTGTCTTATCAATCTACTACTCGTAAAATTACAAATGATCAAATGATTCATTTCTTCATTTCAGGAGCTATTTAATTTGCGTGTTGCTGAATAATTTGTTGTTTGAGACAAATCTAAAGATTCAAAGCAATTCATTGTCATTATCCTTCATCAACAATATTGTTTTCTATTTTTTTGCTGTCAAATCGCTTGCTTTCTTCTGTTTCACATCAAGGACATATTTTTTTTTTAGTCTTTCGTTGACTCTGCTATATGTCTGTCCGTTGTCTTGAAATGCTTGAGATTTTCTTTGATCCATCAACTTAATTTGTTCGTTAGCCTTGCGTGTATGACTTGTCATAAGATGAAAGCAAACACATGACACATCAGAAAAGGCAAACGATATGTTATGATAAATTAATTTAATGTTAACAATAAAGGATTCCCCAGAACATTTATTATTTAATATATGTGTAAAGAGATAAATTAAGCCAAACGAAATAAATGACATCAATGATGATGACTTTGAAGGAGGTTGTAATTTGTTTATACTAATGAAATAAAAATGAGAAATGTGAACGAAATTAGTACTAATAACGTCATTACTAAGGAGAACGGTAGATTTTTACAGAATGTTTGCAAAAAGTTTACTTATTATTTTATGATATACTTAACATAAATATTTTTAATACAAATTATATCAATTAAACTAACAAACAAATTTTAATAAAATAGTTTAAGGACTTAAGATGGGTTTTCACTACGTCATATTTAGTTGATGTCATTCTATGAAAATATCCAATATTCTCTAATTTTTTTCTTTTAAATTCTTTTTTTTCAACTTCTGTTCCAATTATTATTCTGCTAAGGATATCAAAACAAAAAAGTAGCAAGGAATTGTCTAGGTCCTGGGAGATACTTAACCAGGGCCTTTCATAGCCGGCAGAGTACCGAAGCTAAAATACCCCCCAGCGGGCGTATTAGAGTATATTCGAAGTCTTTAGCCATCTATAAAAGTTTTATTTATAATCTCCAAAAATATTTGTGTCATACGTTAATTTAACTTTACCCTAAGCTGCCACATAGAGTATTTATAGACTGCTCATTTTGCTAAATAATTTATGTGCAAACTTTAATTGTTATGTGCAAAATTTGTTTGGTATGTGCAAATTCATACCAATGGCGTAACATAATATCGTTTAAAATAAAAGTGCCACGCCTCCCGTACAATTCCACCAAATATTCTAGACTACTGACTGCTCATTATAAGAATATGTGTAGAAAATTTGGAAGAAGTCGCACAAAGGTTATAAAAGGAGTTCGCTTAAAATTAAAGTGACACGCCCCTGCCTGACTCCGTTCAAATTTTTAGACTCACCGCTGCTCATTATTTCAAAGAATATATTTTCAAAATTTGGTTGAGAAATTTGGTTAGAAAAATGGTGTAGAAGGAGTTTCATTAAAATTATAGTATCACGCACCCTGTCTAACTCCGCCCACTTTTATAAAATACGGACTGCTCCTTATGGTAAAGAATATATTTGCAAAATTAGGTTAAAATCGCACAAATGGTATTAAGTGAAGTTCGAATAGAATTAAATTGAAACGTTCGTTGCACAATCCCAACCACTTTTGTAGGCTAAAAACGTATCATTGTACGAAGGAATATATTTGTGAAATTTGGTTGAAATCAGAAAAACGGTATTGATGGAAATAGACTAAAAATAAAATGCCCGCCGTGCAAAGTTGCCAGTTATGTGGAAAAAATCCCATTCGTGGTAATTTTTAATTGCCCTTGGGAACTTGTTTTTTGGGGAATTCCCATTGTACTTTTAATTCAGTGCGGTATTTTTTTAATTAATGTTTAATCAGTGTGCTATTTTTTAATTGCCGTGGTTATTTGGGATTTTGTTTCATCAAATGATATTTTTCACATTTGTTAAGCAAAAACTTAATATGAAAAAATTCCTTAAATTTTTGTTCCTTTTGTGGTATTTTTTAATGCGTTTGGGATTTTTTTGGGATTTTTAAATGTATATGGGATTTTTGGTGGTATTTTTAAAAGGCGTAGTATTTTTGTGGTAATTTTTAATTATCGTGGGATTTTTTGTAGTATATTTTAATTGCGTTGGGAATTTTTTTGTTTACCTTTACCATGGTAATTTTGATAGTATTTAATTTATGGTACTTTGGGAAAAAGGTAATATCTGTGTGAAAAAGGTAAAGAATATATGTACGAAATTTGGTTGAAATTGGATAAACTGTGTAGATGGAGCTAGTTTAAAAATAAAGTGACACGCCTACTGTCTAGTACCGCCCAATTTTATAAACTTAAGATTGCTCAAATTATCAAAGTGTGTGCAAAATTTGGTTAAAGTCAGACACACGGTGTAACAGAAGTGCGATTAAAAGTAAAATGCCACACCCACTTTTGTAGTCTAAAGACTCCACATTATACTGAAAATTATATGTATGGGTTGGATAAACGATGTGGGTGGATTTTGGGTACATACAGACATGATGTCATTCAGTTTTATATAGATACTTACGAAAGATTTTCTATTTTGATGACGTCACTTTGTATAGGATGTAGGCGTGGTTTTCATTTAAATATCATAGAGATGTTTCATGTTATATTTAAAGTTTATGTGCAAAATTTTAAGATATTTCTTGAATTTTTGTGGATTTTTTAGAGAGTTTACGTTTAAAATAAAGCCACTTTGTATGGGAGGTAGGCGTGATTTTCATCCGATTTTGCCAAATATCATACAGATGGTTTATGTTAAATATCGAAACTTATGTGCAAAATTTGAAACATTTCTTTAATTTTTGCAGGTTTTTAAGAGCTTTTCCGTTTTAAATAAAGCCAATTTGTATGGGAAGTAGGCGTGGTTTTCATCCGATGTTACCAAATATAGTACTCATGGTCTATATTATAAATCAAATCCTGTGTGCAAAATTCCAAGACATTTCTGTAATTTGAGCAGATTTTTAAGAGATTTTACGAATAATATAAAGCCACTTTGTATGGTAGGTAGTCGTGGTTTTCATCCGATTTTACCAAATATAATAGTGATGGTCTATATTATATATCAAAGCCTATGTGCAAAACTCTGATGTGCAAAAAACTCGCATTTCTGTAATTTGATATGCCTATAACCTTATTGATATGTCTATTCCATGACAGAAACATCAAAGACTTTCTTGTTTATGACCAGGCACTGCGACTTTTTTGGGTTCAGAGTCAAATCATTGTTCATCGCCCACGTACCTATTTCAGCCAGATCAGCATTGAGAAGAGAAAAAAAATGTGTGTGTAGAAGTGTTATTGCATGATATAAGTAGTTACACATCATCTGCATACATATGGATTATACAATTTTTGAGAACTCGGGGTATATCGTTAATATATATAGAAAATAACAGTGGACCTAACACAGATCCCTAGGGAACGCCTCGTTCAAGAAATAAAAACTGAGAAATCGAGTCTCCTAAACTGACAGCTTGTGATCTTTCACCAATTTAGGAATAAATTAATGCCAGAGCATCTTTTGAAAATCCGTAGAGGTTTTTTAATTTTACATAAGTATATTGTGATCAACGGTATCAAAAGCCTTACAGTGATCGAGCAGAGTAAGAAAAGCTTCTTTATTATCATTGTCAAACAGTTACTTCTAACAAAGCAGTCACACAACCACGTTTTTCCCTGAAGCCTGAGTTTGCAGTTAAAACTTAATTAATTTTTATTTCTCAAAACTTCTGATATTTATATCAGAAATACCAGTATTAATATATGTTACAATTCTTACTCTGTCCCTTAAACTTCCCCCACTATTTTGTTTCACTATCGTTTCATGAATTAAGGTTCATGTTTCTTTCGCTTCCTCATTGACTCATTGATTGATTTTGAAAATTCTATGCTGCGCTTGCACTTATGCAGCTAAAACAATGACAAAATGTTAGTCATGGCCAAGAGCCATTCAATAAGCGTTGTGTGTGACAAAGAAAATGAAAGAAAAACAATCAATGTCGCTACATAAATTTAGCTGGTGTGTTGCGGTCTCATGATACCACTACACTTACTTTCGTATACATCTTTTTTCTCTTTAGCTGTTTACTTAATCGATTAGCTATATGGCGCTGGAATTAAAAATTAAGTTATGAAGTTGACAAGTTGCAAAAAAATCTACAATTTTTCCTCTTCAGAACTTTGAACAGGTTTTTCTCAAAACTGCATTTCTATAAATGGCGTGCACCATAACTCAAACAAATTTTAACCAATCAATTCGAATTTTTGCACAAATATAGTGGACAATATTGCCGCACATATGCCAGAGCGTGATTTCTGAAAACAAAAAAATTTTTTTAAAAAAAGTTTATTTGTAGTTTCAAAAAATTTTCGCTCTATTTTTTAACGCCATTTTTCAAAAAAAAATTTTCGAAAATCTGGTTCTGGCAGATTCAAGGGTATGTAACGTCAATATAAAAAAAATAATTTTACCTTATTTCATGTGAATAACGTCGACGCTAGGATACACGCTAATTCTGTGATCTGTTGTTACAAAATAAACTTTTTTCATAAAAAATTTTTTGTGTTCTTAAAAAATGCCTCAATAGACACTCAAGTTTTCAAATAAATCACTTTATTAATTTACTCTTGAGAAATGTATGTTTTTAAACCTTGATGTCATGTATTACTGGCCTTAAAGCTGACATTTCTAAGTGAGGTCCACAAAAAACTGTTGACTAAAATTAAAAAAATTAGAAAAAATTTTTCTAAAAAATTCTTAAATTATTTCTTAAGCAATATGATGAGTTCTGTCCTTAATTTAAGCACTTAAAATTGTATTAACTACGAATTATTATAGGCAAAGAAGAAAAAGTAGCTGCTTAGGGATGCTTAATAAAAATTATATACCTGTTTTAGTAGGCACTTAAGAGAAAAATAAATCCATAAATAAATAAATAAATAACCCATCCTCATGTTAGGATCACAAAAAAAAAAAAATAAATTCCTTAAATTTATTTGTAATGCTTTCGAAATGGAACTAATAAAATTTACGCATATCCTTGCAGCATACGAAACGGATGCCATAGCAACAACAAAGGCAGCAGTTATGCGCGAATAATGCTACACCAACGCATGCCATAATGCCAACAGATACAAGCACCCACACACACACGCATTCACATACATTTGAACATAATAGACGCCATTGAAATTCAATTCAATTTACAAGGACGACAGCATTGAAATGAAAAGTTGAAAAGGACAAGAGTGCGTAGAGGCGTAAATAACATTAGGCAATCACCCCCACTACACACATACACACACACACACACAAACAAACACTTTCGCACACGCCAATAGCTACCAATTTTGGCACACAAAAACCTCTATAAAAAGCGCCTAAAAGTATGCCTCACTGTGTGTGAGTTACGCTTCAGCTGACATGGCTTAAGACAGACTTGGTAGCAGTGAAAAAGAAAAAAAAACAAGCTAACACTGGCGAACAAACAATAAATCCTTTAAGCATAACTTTAAACAAGGGTGGGCAGGATGTTCGTGTGTATGTGTGGGTGTGTGGGTGTGTGTGTGTGTGTGGCAGTGTACACAACATAAAACAGCATAAATATCAGGATAAACGCATTTTAAAGCACTTCTTATTTGCGCCTAAAAATTGACAGACACAAGCAAACACAAACATACATTCGCGCGTACTGGTAACAGTGGCAGCCACAATAGTAAGGCACAACTAAATTGATTGAAAAGGCATCATTTTTTTTTTTCTTTCGCTCAAGTTAACTCTTAGCATACTCGAAGGTGCGTCTCATGACTTTGTGTATTTTTTTTTTTATATCCCTGCTATTCCTAGCCTTTATTTTATTATAGCACGTTTGGCATATAAAAAATATAGGCTCTACTTGAGCCTACTAAAAATTATTTTGGCTTAAAATGGGGTTTGCAAAATCGAAATGCTTTATCTGTCGTCTTGTGCGCCAGCAATATTTTGCGCGCATCACTTGCTGCATATAACTTGGCTTCATACTTTTCCTAAAAATCGTATTTTTTTTTTTTTATTATAAGCTGCTATTTTGGAGCTCAATTTATAGCCTACATATCGGTTACTTTTTCTTTACATTATTTGTTGGCAGTTTTTTTTTTTTTTTCTTTTCTTCTGCGTCTTTTATTGGCTTCATATACTCACATATTTCGGAAAATTTATTGAGACATCCTGAGCTATGTTTTCCTGCCAACCGACTGTGTAGGCTTATATTGCTTAGTTAAGCGTAATTTTTGAATAGCTTTTCGTGTGAGTTTTTGATAGCTTTCGCACTTTGAGGCTTTTTAAAAGGATTTCTATTATACGTGGTAGGCTCAACAAAGGATAATTTTTTTTTCTATTAACATTGATTAGTGTTGGAAGTGAAAACACATTTTTAAGTTACAGAGTACATATAGAAAAGTAAACCTAGAAGTATGCAATAAAAATTTGAAGAACTAGTTAAGCTACTGCTTTAAAGTAAGATGTCTTTTAAATATGAGTGGAAAGTGGAAATATGAGTTAAAAAGTTGATCAGCCAGAAAGAACTGCTTTTTGATATGTTTGGCTTTTCTTAACATGGAAAGGTGAATTTACACAAGTTACTAACATAAAACCTTTTTAAAATATTTTTTTATATATCCTTTTTTTATAGGAAAAACTCTCCAGCCAGAAACCAACTTAAACTGAAAAATTGCCTATATATTTTTATAGAATTATTTCTGAGAATGAAATTTTTGATCTTTGTCTTTAATGTTTCAGAAATGATACCAACTAAGAATTTTTACTTGCCTTTTAAAACATATAAAACCATAAATTAACATAAAGAAAACAACAACATCAGTATAAACCAAAAATAATTAAAGAGAAAAAAGTAACACAAAACTTATTTATTTCTGGATAAATATTTTAACTATTTAACCACTACAAAAACACTTTTTAAAATATAATAAAAATTAGTTAAAAAATTATATTAAGTCCAAAAACGGGTTTTGAAGATAATTTAAATAAACACATTCTGTCCTACGAACAAAATTTTATGTTTTAAGCACTGTAGTGCACCACAGTGAGTTGGCTTCACATAGTTGTTCGAAAAAATAGAACGAGTTTTGAGAGTTTAATGAAACAGTTCTAAATGTATATTGATACGCTGATTACAAAGTTGATATCGGTTTTTTTGTACCGCTTTCCGTTGGTTGAAAAACAGACTTTTTTTTAGTTACTAAGTTAATACCTTAATTCTTCAGGTATTTTATTTCTACAGACAGTGATATCACAAATTTATTTAATTTTTTTTTTTCTTTACATTTTTTTTTTTCAATATTCAAAATTCACAGTAATTACGACTATTCATGCAAGAAAACAAATCATTTATACTCTTTGAATAGTATAATACTGATGGTTTTTTTAAACAATACTAAGAAACATATGCATACAATCGACGAAATGCATGTTTTGCAAATGCCAAAGTTTTCTTTCAAATATTTTTTTACACCAACGCGTACTGCGTAAGGAGTATATTAACTTTGTCATTCCGTTCGTAACGCCAATAAGGAGGCGAGACAGGTATGTAAAAGTATATATATTTTTGATCGGCATCACCACCTGAGTCATTTTCCGTGTTTCCGCCTGTCTGGCCATCTGTCCGTCTATTCGTCTGTGATCACGATTACAGCCGTAATTTTAAAGTGATTGCGATGAAATTCAAAATATTAGCTTTTTCTAAAAAATGAAGATCTAGTTCGAGAATGAGCCAAATCGGATGAAGACCACGCCTAACAACCATATGAAAAGACCATAAAATCTCCTAAAAATCCACAAAAATTAATGAATGCCTTGAAATTTTGCACGTAAGCTTTGATCTCTAATATAAATCCTGACTACGAAATTTGAAAAAATCCGATGAAAACCACGCCTACCTCTCATACCCAGTGGCCTTACATTAACCGTAAAATCTCTTAAAAATCAGCTTAAATTTGAATCACTGTAGAATATTTTTTAAAATGCTTCTTTATAAAAGTTTTTATAAAAAATTAATCAGTTATTTTAATCTGAATCTCCCCAGCGGCTCCATATGGATAATCTCGTGAAGTTTATTTAGGTTTTAATCAGGAGAATGTTATTTAGCTCCAATAAAGACGTCTGTTACTACTAAAAAATATTGTTTTTTAAGATCTAGTCAGCTTTTCCACCAGACTCTTGATAAAAAACATTAAAAACTAGTAAAGATGGAGCTTCGGCAGGCTACCGAAGCTAAAATACTAAAATTTGATGACGTCACTTTGTATGGGAGGTAGGCGTGATTTTGATCCGATTTTGCCATATCTCATAGAGATGGTTCATATTATATATCAAAGCTAATGTGTAAAATTTTAAGACATCAATCTTTTTCATCTTTTTCAATCATCAATTTTTGTGGATTTTTAAGAGATTTTACGTTTAAAATAAAGCCACTTTGCTTGGGAGGTAGGCGTGGTTTTGATCCGATTTGGCCCATTTTCGAACTTCTTTTCTTTCTTTTCTTTTTTAAAAATAAACTTATATTTCGAATTTCATCGCGATAGCTTTAAAATTGCGGCTGTAATCGTGTCGACAGACGGACAGACAGTCGGACACACGGAAATCGACTCAGGAGATGATGCTCATCAAAAATATACACATTTTTCTATACCTGCCACGCCTCCTTCTTGGCGTTTCAAACGGAGTGACAGTTAATATACCCGTTACGCAGTACGCGTTGGGGTATAAAAATAACGCAGAAAATAGCAGTTTTTACAAACATGGCAATGAAAAATTATTTTTTTTTTTTAATTTTTACGCAAATTTTTTGCCATTGATATATTTGTATTTAGAATCAGAAAAAAAGCATTCACTATTCCAAAATAATCTTTTTTGATACCTTTCTTACTTTTAGTGCAAGTAATTCAATGATTTTCTTTGCCGGTCCCATATGGAGTTCCTGGGCGCAAATGGGTATTTGACTTTCAGAAAATTAAATATGCAGTTGTGCCCAGCGGTTCCATGTGGTACCACAATAGTAGATTGCTTAAAGCTGACATAGCTTTTGCAAAAGTTACAAAGCTTTTTAAAGTCAAAACTAAGAGGAAATTTTTTACTTACTTACTTAGATGGCCGTGACAACCCGTGTCCGGATTTCGACCGACCTCATCAGCTCTCGCCAGGCGCCTCTGCTTTGCGCGCGCCTTCTCCAATCGGATACACCAAGCGCGGTTAGGGCTTCCTCAGCCTGGTCCATCCATCGGAGGCATGGTCTCTCTCGTCGTCGTTGACCAGCGACCCTCGCCTCGAGCACCTTTTTCGCTGGAGCTTCGTCGTCCATACGATAGACATGACCCAGCCAGCGTAGTCGCTGCACAGTTATACGCCGAACTACGTCAATGTCTCCGTAGAGCTCATACAGCTCGTGGTTCATTCGGATGCGATAGTCATCGCCGACTCGAACAGGACCGAAGATTTTGCGAAGAACTTTTCTCTCGAACACCCCCAGAGCGGCTGCGTCAGTTTGCGAAACTACCCATGCCTCAGCGCCATAAAGCAGCACAGGTAGAACGAGCGTCTTGTAGAGTGTTAGTTTTGTCGATCGAGAGAGGGCTCTGGAACTTAGTTGCTTACTGAGCCCGTAGTAGCACCTATTAGCAATTATTGTTCTTCGCTTTATCTCCAGGCTGATTTCGTTGTTAGTGTTAATGGCGGTGCCAAGGTAAACAAACTCCTTGACTACTTCAAAGTTATAGCTGCCGGATGAAACGTGGGAGTCTAAACGCCGAGCTCCCTTGTTTGTAGACAGCATATATTTTGTTTTGCCGTCATTTATCGTTAAACCCACTTTGGCTGATTCCTTTTCGATAGCGGCGAAGGCAGCGGTAACATCTCTCTTGGTTCTGCCGACAATATCAATATCATCAGCGTACGCAAGGAGCTGGACACCTTAATAGAAAATGGTGCCATTACGATGCACACCGGCCTTTCGTACGATCCCCTCCATGATGATGTTGAAGAGATCGCAAGACAGTGGATCGCCTTGCCTGAAACCTCTTTCGGTATTGAAGGTTTCGGAGAGGTCATTTCCTACCTTGACGGAGCTGCGTGTGTTGCTCAACGTCATTCTGCAAAGTCTAATCAACTTTGCAGGTATACCGAACTCAGACATTGTTGCGTATAGGCAATCCCTTCTCGGGCTATCGAACGCAGCTTTAAAATCGACAAAGAGATGGTGTGTCTCAATTTGATTTTCGTGGGTTTTCTCCAGGATTTGTCGTAGCGTGAAAATCTGGTCTATGGTGGACTTACCAGGTCGAAAGCCACACTGATAAGGTCCAATCAGTGTTTTTGTAATCGGCTTTAATCTTTCACACAGTACGCTTGAGAGAACCTTATATGCGATGGAAATAAGACTGATACCTCTATAACTAGCGCAGATTGTAGGGTCTCCTTTCTTAAGTATAGAGCACAGTACACTGAGGTTCCAATCGTCGGGCATGCTTTCTGCTAGCCATATTGTGCTGATGAGCTGATGCATGCGCCTTATCAATTCATCGCCGCCGGTTTTAAACAATTCAGCTGACAGGCCGTCAGCACCCGCTGCTTTATTGTTTTTGAGTCGTTGGATAGCAACTCGAACCTCTTCATGGCTAGGTGGTGATACTTCCACTCTGTCATCGTCGATTGGTGGCACTGCACTGCGCTCTCGATGGGCGGCATTAGTGGAATCGTCGCCAGTAAGTAAATTGGAGAAGTGCTGTCTCCACAATCTAAGGAAATTTTTTATTGTATATAATTCTTTTGCATTTTTAAGCAATTTTTTTTTAACATTCTCCTTTAATTTGGCTTGTAATATACACAGAAGTTATGCGCAGTTTTCTACAGCATGTTTTTAAAAAATGCAAAAAAAAGCATAAAACTCAAAAAAACAATAACGCACTTCCAATATTTTTTTAATATAAAAGAATATATATAAATATTAATACTCGTATAAAGAAGTTACATGCTATTTTCTTTTGCAGGTTTTGGCTAAAATTCAAAACAGATTCAGAGTGAAAAATATGGTTTTTTTTTGTAACCGTCAAACGCATAGTCATATATTTTTTCTCGTATGAAACTATTTTTTAATAAAAGATAAGTATGTGTACCCAATTTTATTGATCAGGTCATTATTTTGGGAAATATCCTAGATTACCTATTTGGTTTATTTTAACACCAAATATTTTTTTCTGTAATATAATTATGCATACGAATTTTTATTTATCTGGGATAATTTTTTACGGAAATATACCAGATTACCCATTTCACTTGCATGGGAGCTGAGCGTGTCATTCATCCGGAAGATTTTGTAAGATTTAATGATTCTAAAGCAACTCCTTCAATTTTTTTCCGATCGCTATATGGGTCATCACACTGTGAGGCCGAAAACGAAAAGCTAAAAATAATCCAGAAAAACGTTACGTTATGACGGCCTGAAACGTTGGCTGACACCATCAGCTATTGGAGGAAGATGCGTTGCAGATTGTTGCACATCCCAAAGCAGAACTGAATGCATAAAATGTAATTCCTTGCTACGAAAAATACCACACACTTAAATAAATGCTATTTAATATAAATTCAAAACATTTATTTTTTATTTATTTATAAAATACTTTTTTCTACTTGATCTTATTAAATAATACTAAAATATTGAAAACTTATTCTGTTTTCTTCTTTGAAAAGTGAAAACCTTAGTTGTGCCCAGCGGTCCCATGTGGGACCACGTTTTTCCAAAAGAAACATGAATATAAAATTGAAAACGATTACATGAACTGGACCTACAAAGCTTTATGCCGATTCCGAATGGATTATGTTCTCAAGAAGCTTTTCTTGGCAGTTTTTACTCTCTGCGGTTTGCCATTGTCTGCATAGAGGTGACGGCCGAATAGAAAAATGAATTCATTTGAAAAAATATTCTGTGTCAGATGTGATTTGAGCCTGTTTTCTATAGCCTACAAGATACGCACCTTAACTAGTATGCCACGACCGCCATTATTTGTTACATTATTAATTATATTTGATAATTATTTATATATTGTGACTAATTTGTTATATTCTGTTGATTTTTACTACATATAGAAGACTCTGCCTTATATGCGAGCATTATTTTTAAATAATTTAAAATTTAAAATTAAATTGATTAAATAAATCGATACCAAAAGTGCATGTAAAGAAAAAAAGATATGTTAAAGATATGTTGGTACCCATTTAAAAATTGAATTAAAAGGGTTGTATAAATTCACAAATGTAGAAAAACGTTTTATATCCAAAAATTTTATTATATAGGTACCTACTATTTTTGGATTTTATGATAAAAAAGTGAATATTAATTTATTTCATAAGATTTTGTTGTCGAAACTATCATTTCTTAAAACACTATTCATATTTATAACTTTTTAAGCTCTAGTTAAATATGAAATTTAAACACTTAAGCCAAAAAGTGAATTTTATGCTTCGAATCAGAAAAAAATCTTGGTTTAGGTATTGTATAAAAGAACTCCTTCAAAAAACCCGTAAAGAGCGGCAACAATATTATTCCTAACCAGCCTCTTGCCCATAATCAAACCCCTTTTCTCAGCCCAATATTTGTCTCTCTTTACTACCAAAATGTAAGAGGATTACGCACTAAAATCTCTACAGTGTTCCTTAACTCTCTTAAGCTTCCCTACGATATTTTTGCCCTTACTGAGACTAATCTTACCCAGGATTTCAAGGATACTAAAGTATTTGCGTCTGATGGAGAGATGTCTTTGTATCTAATCCAGTCTTTGTAAATAATTCCCACACAGCTAACTTTGAATTTATTTGTGCCAAAGTTTGTGTCGCTAAACGGAGTATATTCGTTATCTGCTGTTATATTCGACCTTCTCAACCCGTGAATGGTTACCAGCTTGAAGTGGACTCAATCGATTCACTTCTAGATCTAACTGATCCATCTGATACCATTATATTTCTGGGGGACTTTAATCTTCCTAACCTTCAATGGGTCCTGTCAGATGACGAGTGCCACTATTTTCCTTCAAATGCTACATCTGAAAAAGAAATTCTCTTTACTAGCTGTCTTTCTGACTCCGGCCTTTACCAGTTAAGCAGAGTAACTAACAATATAGGTAGACAACTAGACCTTATCTTTTCTTCCGACTTAGATTATTGCATAGTCTCAGCGAGTGACCATTTACTCTCAACACTTGATCAGTACCATCCACCTCTATCTCTTACCCTATCTTACAACCATAACATCATAAATACACACTTCGAGCACGCGTACAGTTTCAACTATCGGAAAACTGATTTTGTAAAACTAGAAACGTTACTCAGCGGAATCGATTTCCAACATCTCTTCGTTTATGCTCACGAAAGTGTTGATAATGCTGTTGCTCTCTTCTATGACAAAATTTTCTTCTGCTTCACACAATCTGTCCCCTTTACTAAGCAGAACAATTTTTTGTCATCTCCTCCCTGGTACAGTAAAGAACTACGCTCACTCCGTAATAAGAGGAACAAACTTTGGCGCACTTATTTAATCTCTCGCTCTACTATTGACCTCGCTAATTATCTACACGCCTATAAACTTTTTTCTGCACTCTGTGAAAACCTATGTGAGTCTTATCTTGCTCATATTCAAACTAAATTGCTGTCGGACCCTAAAAGCTTCTACAAGTTCATCAATATAAAAAGAAAATCTGATAACTACCCATCTACCCTTACTTTTTCAAACACCTCCTCAGATAACCCGGAAGTAATTGCAAACCTATTTGCAAATTTCTTCAGTCAGTCATTCACGAGTCACAACGATGGACTTGATTATGAATACTTTTCTTCGTTAAGGAACTGAGCTCAAACCTCGCTGACTTCTGTTGATATTACACTAGGTGATGTCTTAGAAAAGATCAGTAATCTAAAAGATGATTATTCTCCTGGTCCCGATGGCTTACCTGCTATTGTCATAAAAAAATTCGCGAACTTACTGGCTCATCCCCTTTTGACTCTCTTTCAACTTTCTATTTCTCAGTCAGTTTTCCCTAAGTTATGGAAGAATTCGTACATAATACCTCTGCACAAAAAAGGACCTACAAATGAAATTTCTAATTACAGACCTATTGCAAAACTGTCATGTGCTCCTAAAATTTTTGTAAGCATTATCTATGACATTCTCTTCTTCCATTGCAAATCTATCTTTCCTGCTAATCAACACGGCTTCCTCAAGGGTAGATCAACTATCACTAACCTCACAGAATTTGTTTCAAACACTCTATGCTCGTTGATGAAAGTTGATGCTGTTTCTACCGACTTCAGTAAAGCGTTTGACAAAATCTCACACACTATCATCCTTCTTAAGCTTAAAGCCTTTGGTTTTCCATCCCTGTTTATATCCTGGATCAAATCGTATCTCGAAGAACGCCATTATAATGTCATCTTTAGATTTTCCAACTCAGAATCTTTTACAGCTACCTCTGGTGTCCCACAAGGCAGTCACCTTGGTCCTTTGCTATTCGTCTTAACAATTTCTGATGTTGACGGCATCATCAAAGAATCCAATCTTTCTGTGTACGCTGATGATATGAAAATATATCGGCGCATACAAACCAGCACCGATTCCCGAAATCTTCAAAACGATCTTGTCAGCTTTTCCACTTGGTGTCAAAAAAATTTGCTGGAACTCAACGTCAGTAAATGCCAAGCTATTACATATTCTCGTAAGCGACTCCAACTCCCCCCGAGAACCTATTACATACTCGGTAAGCCAGTTCCCTCTGTAAGCTCTTTACGTGACTAAGGTGTTATTTGTGACAAGGAACTTAACTTTAGGTCTCACATGGATAATATTATTAGTAGAGGTAACTCTGCACTTGGTTTTGTGAAACACTGGTCCAGAGAGTTCTCTAATCCCTACGTCACAAAATCTCTCTATCTTACCTTTGTTAGACCTTTGTTAGATTCTCGAATATGCCAGCCCAGTTTGGTCTCCCATTTACAACACCCATTCAATGAGAATCGAAGCCGTTCAACGTAGACAGTGGTATTCGTTTCGCTATACGTGGTCTTCCGGGTTCTGACAGTTTCAACTTACCTCCTTATGCCGACCGTCTGAAGTTGATTAACATGCATACTCTTGAAAAACGAAGGGAGGTTGCCGATGTACTCTTCATTCATCAACTAGTATGTGGAACCATCAACTGCCCTGCACTGCTCCACTTAATATCACTTAATACAAACCCACGCAACCTTAGGTCTATACCTCTCTTCCACCTTAACTTTCATCGCACCGATTATGGATGCAGTGAACCAATAACCAGGATGCTTCGCATAACTAATAATTTGATCAGCGAATTCGATTTTCATCTTAGTAGACCTCGACTCGGAAATACCCTTCTTAACTCCAACGCCACTTCTTCCCCCTCTTTAATGTCTTCTTACAACTAAGGTAATGTACTTATATTAAATCCATTACTAATGAAGATACATATTCACTCTTTAAATTTAAGTTTTTAGTTTAAGTATTTAAATTGCTTGTATAAAGCTTAAAAATAAATAAATAAATAAATAAAACTCAGAGGTGGTACTCAGGGGGAGTCTTCAAAATGTAATGCGCTAGAAGCTCGTATAATTTGTGTGAAATGAAATGGCATTAATTGTTATTAAGCCACAAGTAACAATGTCACGCAGTTCACACACATGCTCAAACATAGTCACACACACACACACACACACACACAGATGGAATTTTATAACCAAACACATATATCGCACTTAGGTACAGCCGAGTGCATTGACAGGACGCGCGCAACATGAAAGTAAACGAATGACGAAAACAACAAGAGCTAAAACGACAACAAAAAATCTGCACAACATTTATATGAAAATATTGTGCAAGTTTCTGGTGTCGTGTGCAGATTATTGCACACTATCATGCAAACACTTATACACACACTCTTACCACACAATGGCATTCACTGCTGGACCAAATAAAAGCTATTAGAGTCCATTTCAGTTACCAGCTGCAATTGTTGCGCGGTAACCGACTATTTCACCAACATTAGTTGGCTTGTGTATTGCATGTAAGTTTCAAATGAAAAATCTTTTCAAAAGCTATTTTTTTTTCTCTTTTTTTTTACAAAAATGAAAAGTAAATGGTTATAAATGGGGTAAAATTCCAATATATTCTATTTTATTACTGAAACCTGTTGTTGAGTTCATGCTTCATAAGAGCTGCACAACGAGCTTATGAGTTTTCAAACATTAAATTTATTTCATAAGTTTAACATTTTTTAAAGGTATTTATATTGAAAATTTTAAAAGCATAAATTTTAAACAAAAGGTATATAATTAAAGATATTGTATTTTTTTGTAAAATTATCTCATTATGAGCATGTTGTCAAAAACGCGCTTTTTGGTTAATGTATTTTTTATTGTATCTGACCAAAAATAGTAGAATTTTTTATTGGATTGAATTTTTATTGAGACGATACGATGTACGATTTTACATGAATTTTTTGTAAACAGTTAAAATAGCGGCCGTGATTGTATGGCCAGCACAATCAGTTACAAAATTAATTAAATTAATATATCGAGTGCCACAGGGTTACCAATATTATAAAAGACTATTTTATTCGTGCTCGACGAGTAAAATACTGTGGCGGAACCTTCAGCTCCGTTCCGACACAGTACCAACTACACCCTCAGGAAAAAATTGTTAATTTTAACAAAAGAAAAAATAACAATAATCCTGGTTAAAATAGCATTAGGTTGATTTGTGGAACAGGGGGCGAACCTTCACATGGCAACGTGTCTGACCGCCTCAACCTGGCGAGGCCAGCATTATCCATGTCGAAATCGTCTCAAGTCGACTCAAACCTCCAAGTGGTGTTCCCTGGGCAACGGCAAACTGGCATCCGTCAGTTTGACGGCTAATTTGAGCGGCGGGTCGATCCATAGACCTTAAACATGGAATGTGCGCAGGGTTTGGGTCCCGCCACATTACTACTGCCTAATGAAAACTAAACCAGCCTCGGATAAGAACCCCAATTACGTTGACGACCACCGCAAACGAAAAACGGACAACGATTTACGGATATGCACCTGGAATGTCCGGACCCTTTATAGGGAAGGTGCCATTATCCAACTGGCGGAAGCCCTCAAAACAATACAATCTGACATCACCGCCATCCAGGAAATGCGATGGAAAGGGCAAGGCTGCTCTAAACAAGCACACTGCGATATCTACTACAGCTGCCATGCGGAGAAGCGCGAATTCGGATGTGGATTCGTCGTTAGCCGGAAACTACGCCACCTTGTTTCCCGGTTCACACCTGTGAACGAAAGATTGGCCACGATCCGCATCAAGGCAAAATTTTTCTACATAAGCCTTATTTGCGCGCACGCCCCGACGGAGGAAAAGGACGAAGCCGTCAAGGACGCTTTCTACGCTAGTCTTGAGGACGTATATGACCACCTTCCGGTCCATGACATGAAAATAGTCCTCGGCGATTTTAATGCGAAAGTCGGAAGGGAAGGCATCTTTGGCCCCACTGTCGGTCAGTTCAGTCTTCACGAGACCTCCACAAACAACGGTCTAAGACTGATCGACTTCGCCGCGGCACGAAACATGGTAGTTAGTAGCACCAGATTTAAGCACCTCGACATCCACAAGGCCACCTGGCTGTCCCCGGATCAAAAAACGCGAAACCAAATTGATCATGTTGTAATCGACGGAAGGCATGCCTCTAGTGTTCTAGATGTGCGTACATTTCGGGGGGTCAACATTGACTCCGACCATTATCTTGTTGCAGCCAAGATTCGCATGCGATTATGCAATTCCAAGAACATACGCACAGGAATGCAACGAAAGCTAGATGTCGCTAAGCTGCAATTACAACGGACTGCCGAAGCCTACTCCGCTCAACTCTCGGTTAAGCTCAACCAACCAACCTCTGGACTCGACGACGCCGGCGGACTTTGGGCGCATATATCCCACTCCATGCGCGCTGCCGCTGAAGAAGTCATTGGTTTCCGGCGCCCGCAACCTCGGAACCAATGGTATGATCAGGAGTGTCGCATTGCGACTGCAGTAAAAAACGCCGCTTATAGAAAAACGCTGCAGTCAGCTGCAACGCGAGCCGTGCGAGAAAACTACCGCGAAAAGAGGAAGGAAGAGAGGCGCCTTTTCAGACGCAAGAAAAGAGAGCAGGAAAAGCGTGAGCGTGAGGAACTAGAGGTATACCAGGGCAAGAAGGATGCACGAAAATTCTATCAACAGGTTAAGCGTCTAACCCAAGGTTTCAAGCCCGGAGCATCCACTTGTAGAGACGAAAATGGAGATCTGAATACGGATACACAGTGTGTGCTTAGATTATGGAGACAGCACTTCTCCAATTTACTTAATGGCGACGATTCCACCAATGCCGCCCATCGAGAGCACAGTGCAGTGCCACCAATCGACGATGACGGAGTGGAAGTATCACCACCTAGCCATGAAGAGGTTCGAGTTGCTATCCAACGACTCAAAAACAATAAAGCAGCGGGTGCTGACGGCCTGTCAGCTGAATTGTTTAAAACCGGCGGCGATGAATTGATAAGGCGCATGCATCAGCTCATCAGCAAAATATGGCTAGCAGAAAGCATGCCCGACGATTGGAACCTCAGTGTACTGTGCCCTATACTTAAGAAAGGAGACCCTACAATCTGCGCAAGTTATAGAGGTATCAGTCTTATTTCCATAGCATATAAGGTTCTCTCAAGCGTACTGTGTGAAAGATTAAAGCCAATTACAAAAACACTGATTGGACCTTATCAGTGTGGCTTTCGACCTGGTAAGTCCACCATAGACCAGATTTTCACGCTACGACAAATCCTGGAGAAAACCCACGAACATCAAATTGACACACACCATCTCTTTGTCGACTTTAAAGCTGCTTTCGATAGCCCGAGAAGGGATTGCCTATACGCAACAATGTCTGAGTTCGGTATACCTGCAAAGTTGATTAGACTTTGCAGAATGACGTTGAGCAACACACGCAGCTCCGTCAAGGTAGGAAATGACCTCTCCGAAACCTTCAATACCGAAAGAGGTTTCAGGCAAGGCGATCCACTGTCTTGCGATCTCTTCAACATCATCATGGAGGAGATCGTACGAAAGGCCGGTGTGCATCGTAATGGCACCATTTTCTATAAAGGTGTCCAGCTCCTTGCTTACGCTGATGATATTGATATTGTTGGCAGAACCAAGAGAGATGTTACCGCTGCTAAAAAGAAAAGTAAATGGTTATAAATGGGGTAAAATTCCAATATATTCTATTTTATTACTGAAACCTGTTGTTGAGTTCATGCTTCATAAGAGCTGCACAACGAGCTTATGAGTTTTCAAACATTAAATTAATTTCATAAGTTTAACATTTTTTAAAGGTATTTATATTGAAAATTTTAAAAGCATAAATTTTAAACAAAAGGTATAGTAATTACAGATATTGTACCTATATTTTTTGTAAAATTATCGCATTATAAGCATGATGTCAAAAACTCACTTTTTGGTTAATGTATTTTTTATTGTGTCTGACCAAAAATAATAGAATTTTTTATTGCATTCTATTTTTATTGAGACTTTACGTACGATTTTACTTGAATTTTTAGTAAACAGTTAAAAAAGCGGCCATGATTGTATGGCCAGCACAATCAGTTACAAAATTAATTAAATTAATATATCGAGTGCCACAGGGTTACCAATATTATAAAAGACTATTTTATTCGTGCTCGACGAGTAAAATACTGTGGCGGAACCTTCAGCTCCGTTCCGACACAGTACCAACTACACCCTCAGGAAAAAATTGTTAATTTTAACAAAAGAAAAAATAACAATAATCCTGGTTAAAATAGCATTAGGTTGATTTGTGGAACAGGGGGCGAACCTTCACATGGCAACGCGTCTGACTGCTTCAACCTGGCGAGGCCAGCATTATCCATGTTGAAATCGTCCTAAGTCAACTCAAACCACCTCGTGATGTTCCCTGGGCAACGGCAAACTGGCATCCGTTAGTTTGACGGCTAATTTGAGCGACGGGTCGCTCCGTTGACCTTAAACATGGATGTGCGCAAGGTTTTGGTCCGGCTACATTAATACTGCCCAATGAAAATTCAACGACGACGCCGGCGGACTTTGGGAGCATATATCCCACTCCATACACGCTGCCGCTAAAGAAATCATTGGTTTCTGACGCCTGCAACCTCGGAACCAATGGTATGATCAGGAGTGTCGTAAAAAACGCCGCTTTTAGAAAAACGCTGCAGTCAGCTGCAACGCGAGCCGTGCGAGAACAGTACCCCGAAATGAGGAAGGAAGAGCGGCGCCTTTTCAGATGCAAGAAAAGAGAGCAGAAAAAGCGTGGGCTTGAGGAACTAAAGGTATACCAGGGCAAGAAAGTCACGAAAATTCTAGCAACAGGTTAAGCGCTTTACCCAAGGTTTCAAACCCGGAGCATCAGCGCCAGTTCAGCGCCACCAACTAACGATGAAGGAGTTGTAGGACCACCACCTAGCCATGAAGAGGTTCGAGTTGCTATCCAACGACTCAAAAAGAATAAAGCAGCGGCTGCTGACGGCCTCCCAACTGAATTGTTTAAAACCGGTGGCGATGAATTGATAAGGCGCATGCATCAGCTCATCAGCAAAATATGGCTAGCAGAAAGCATGCCCAATGATTGGAATCTCTCCGTACTTTGCCATATACTTAAGAAAGGAGACCCAACAATCTGTGACAACTATCGAGGTATCAGTCTTATTTCCATCACATATAAAGTTCTCTCAAGCGTACTGTTTGAAAGATTAAAGCCGATTACAAAACATTGATTGGACCTTATCAGTGTGGCGTTCGACCTGGAAAGTCCACCATAGATCAGATTTTCACGCTACGACAAGTCCTGGAAAAAACCCACACATCATCTCTTCGTTAATTACAAAGCTGTGTTCGATAGCCCGAGAAGGGATTGTCTATACGCAACAATGTTTGAGTTCGGTATACCTGCAAAGTTGATTAGACTTTGCAGAATGACGTTGAGCAACACATGCAGCTCCGTCAAGGAAGGAAATGACCTCTCCAAAACCTTCAATACCAAAAGAGGTTTCAGACAAGGCGATCCACTGTCTTGCGATCTCTTCAACATCATCATGGAGGGGATTGTATGACAGGCCGGTGTGCATCGCAATGGCGTCATTTTCAAGAAAGGTATCCAGTTAATTGCGTACGCTGATAATATTGATATTGTTGGAGAGCACCAAGAGAGATGTTACCACTGCTTTCATCGCTACCGAAAAGGAATCAGCCAAAGTGGGTTTCACGATAAATGATGGGTAAAACAAAGTGCATGCTGTCTACGAACAAGGGATCGCGGCGTATAGACTCTCACATTTCATCCGTCAGCTATAACTTTGAAGTAGTCAAGGAGTTCGTTTACCTTGGCACCGCCATCAATACCAACAACGAAATCAGCCTGGAGATAAAGCGAAGAACAATAATTGCTAATAGGTGCTACTACGGGCTCAGTAAGCAAATAAGGAACAGAGCCCTATCTCGATCGACAAAACTAACACTCTATAAGACGGCTGATCTACCTGTGTTTCTTTATGGCTCTGAGGCACGGTTTGTTTCGCAAACTGACGCAGCAGCTCTGGGGGTATTCGAGAGAAATGTTCTTCGCAAAATCTTCGGTCCTGTTCGAGTCGGCTGTGACTATCGCATCCAAATGAACCACGAGCTGTATGAACTCTACGAAGACATTGACGTAGTTCGGCGTATAACTGTACAGCGACTACGCTGGCTGGCTCATGTCCATTGTATGGACGACGAAGATCCAGCGAAAAAGGTGCTCGAGGCGAGGGTCGTTGGTCAACGACGACGAGGGAGACCATGCCTCCAATGGATGGACCATGGATTGGAGAAGGCGCGCGCAAAGCAAAGGCGCCTGGCTAGAGCTGATGAGGTCGGCCGAGACCCGAACGCGGGTTTTATAGCTACCTAAGTAAGAAAGTAAGTAATTGTGGATTTCTTTTTAGAAATACCAATCGAAATTGCTAATTTTCGAAATTTAATTTTGATGAAATTTTGATAAAAAAAAATGTCAAAAGCGGTCGGACGTGAAAAATTAGTAAACAAAAGCATTTTGTTAGATAGTGAGTGTTTCATTTGGCCAAAAACTTTTCATTGATTGAGTAAAGTTTCTTTAATTTGCGTTGAAAATTAGCTTAAAAAAAGATTATATTTTGAATGTAATAGTTTTATATGCGTTATTATTTCATAATTTCCCGACCCTAAGGGGGAAAGAGGGGTTGAACACCTAAATTCCACCTTGGCTACGGGCCTGGTGCCATGCCCTTTTATCCAATCATGTCCAAGCTTATCCTGCTTTCTTCCATAAATAACCTAAAGCTGAATGTGAGATTTTGTCGTTTTATTCTCAGCAGTTATTAAAATATGCCAATATTTGAATTTCGATTATGTGGGAGGTGCCACGACCGTCTGTTAAATTTATTTTTTAACAAGCCCATAGTTCTTACAAGGTGATAAAATACCTGTGTACTAATTTTGGTGAAGTTTCAATAAGAATTGGAGTTTTGGCCAAGCGTTCCATAGAAGCTATAGTGCGACGGTTCGAAAATTCTGCCCTCAAACGCCACAAACTGAATGCACAGAAAAGTGGCATTTTAAGAAAATAATTAACATTTACTTTGACATTTCATTAAAAATTAAGTCAATGAGCTTATCGAACACTTTTTGCTGAGGCTGACATAATAATTCTTAATATAGAGCAGTCATCGAACACAGTGTGAGTTAAGTCAGTGTAGATACGCAGATATTGACAATATGTCGATCATTATGTAGGCAAACATGCGCATGGCTTAATCTTGTATATATTATTTTTGGTGTCCAACCGAATATTAGGCTTCGGTTTCGGTATTCAGCATAATCGGCCAATTTTTAAACCATCGCTTTCTGATCTGATCTGCCTGCCTGTCTGAACCGGCGTTCACTATGTTCGCAACCTTACAAAGCAAAAACATTCGACAAAAATATTCGGCTACTTTGGGACGTAGCTGAACGTGAAACAATTGGCCGATCATGCCAAATACCGAAGCCAAAGCCGAATATTCGGTCGGACACTAGTTATAGTGCATCCAAGTCAAACTCAACGTTTCCTTTATAAATTGGCTCAAATTAAGGCCTTAAGATTTATTAATAAACTCCCAAGTATTCACATTATTTATAAATATTTATGACAAAACTTTAAATTTATCTTCCTTAACATACTGTCTCCAACTGATTGTGTCCTTTCTGACTTAGCTTACACCATGTTTTAATCAAAAAGGCAGCTTTCAAAATAAGTTAGAAATGATAAAAGCAAAATAGTTTTAAGGATCCAACGCTCCTGAAACCGTCAGCAACATTTGCCACAATATTTACCTTTCAAGCTATTTCTATACTGCTGTGTCTAGTGTCAGCACACTATCAGTGTGCTTCCATGTAGCAGCTAGCAGTAAGTTGGACCGTCTACCTGTGCAAGTTTACAATATTTAAATAATAATAAAAGTAAAAACAGCAACCATAACAAAGCATAAGAAAGTTACACTATCCCACTGGCAACAATAGCAACAACAAAAACTAACGACTAGCACTTTTGTTATTTTAAAACATTTCGCTATAAACTACAAAACGCTAAATGCGCCATGGAAAACTGCGTTGCATGTGTGTGTGTCACGTCATTCGCATCACCATCAACATCAGTCAACAGAGTTTTTTGAAAAATGACATCGGTAGCTGCTAGCCAAGGCATCGACTGACTTCCTGGTACAACCCGTTGTGTCAATATTTTACGACGTCTTTGTTCTTGAGGTGTTTCTGATGTTGTATTGAAAAATATTTTGATACTCGAAAACTTTTTCAACACTTCTTGCTGTCAGGTGAAAGTTTACAAGTGCACAAATGCACAAATGCACAAAACAAAATATCAAAAAAAAAAAAAAACCCAAAAAAGCTAAAGCTATGTTTGTGAAAACTTAAGACTACTCGAAGGACGTAGGACAAGGATTCAACTATGGCTCAGCTATGAGTTGTTGCAGCAAGCTGCTAGTCGCGATATCGTAGACTGGGTTTGGTTGATTTGTTTACCTGAAATATTAGACAACAAAAAACTAGCAACCGTTGTTGATGTTGCACAAATTTTATGAAAGCTTTTCATTAGGTTTTTTATTACAACAAAATTTATTTAAATTGAAAGAAAATGCGTTGCACTTGCATAAAGCTGTGTAAATGCTCAGCGCTCTTTACCAATTTTATGAAATTTCGCAAATTTGTGCAGCACTATATTGAAGTTGGTTCAAAATATTTTTGGTTAATTGATGAAATCCATTAGCATTTGGCAACTCATTAGGAATTTGTTAAAATTAAAAACTTGACCCTTGCTCAAGTAATTCTTTTGTTTCTTGTCCTTAGGCTACATAAAAATTCATTACTGCTTAAAAAAGAACCTTCTGCAGAATTGCCCCACTTAATCTTTTTTTTTCTGTGATTTTTCATTTTATATTTTGCTACCCCGCAGCTACCAACCATCACAAGTTTAGCAAACTTTTTCCGCGTTGCCACTTGCACTTAATTTGCCTCGTGAATTTAACAGCATTCAACAAATCTTTGGCGCATTTTTTTTTTTTTTTATTTTCCAATTCAATTTATATTGAAAACGCTTTCGGCTAATTGCAAAAAATTTATTAAAATTGAAAACACTTCAATTGGGTTCGGTGGCAAATGCTGCCAAATTGATATGCTTTCGATGGCGATGCTTCAGCGGTCAATCAGGCCAGCTAATGAAACAACAATAAAAAATAAGAGCCACATAATTAGCGGCAAGCCAACAAGAAACAATATAAAAAAGAAAAAACGGAAATAAATGGTGGTTTGCTTAAGCATACTTCAATTGTGGCTGTTGGGATCGGTGCTGTAGTACATGTTTCAGACGCAATTTTTTGACACAACAATTAATTAATCTGCACCCTTTTCCACAAAGTTTTTAAGCTCTGCCCGCCCACTCAAATTTATTTTACATGATAAAATCATTTTTTTTTTATATTTTTCATTTAAAATGTCTCTATAAACACACCTCCTCTAATTACATCTTTTGGAATTCTCAAGGTAGTTAAAAAGTGTTTGAAACTTAAGCATTATATAATGTAAAAAAATTAAAAATACTACTTCAGATATTTTTAAAATTAGTTTAAATTAATTGTTATTACCAATTCGGAAATAAGTTGTTTGTACTTCGATATTGTAAAACTAAAATTTAATTAAAGAGGTACAATAAAGATATAAACGGCAAAGCTGTCTGCGTTTTACACAGGACTTATGATTACAAAGGTTTTTTTTATAAATCAGTGCTGTTCACACGCGTACTATTACAATTTTTGACATTTGTCGGAATTTCGTCCACTTTTTGGGACTTTTGATTCCTTGGAGGACGGACGGGATTTTATGCTTCAAAGTAGGATTTTCATACTTGTCAGTATAAAAAAAAATTTTAGTTGATAAGAGAAAGTTTTTCAAATGATTTTCTTTCGATCTCAGATAACGTGGAAGTTTGTAAACAAATGTTCACTAGAAATGATTTACTTACTTACTTACTTACTTAGGTGACCATAACAACCCGCGTACGGGTTTCGGCCGTCCTCACCAGCTCTCGCCAGGCGCCTCTGCTTTGCGCACGCCTTCTCCAATCGGATACACCAAGTGCGGTTAGGGCTTCCTCAGCCTGGTCCATCCATCGGAGGCATGGTATCCCTCGTCGTTGTTGACCAACGACCCTGGCCTCGAGCACCTTTTTCGCTGGAGCTTCGTCGTCCATACGATGGATATGACCCAGCCAGCGTAGTCGCTGCAGAGTTATACACCGAACTACGTAAATCTCTTCGTAGAGCTCATACAGCTCGTGGTTCATTCGATTGCGATGGTCATCGCCGACTCGAACAGGACCGAAGATTTTGCGAAGAACTTTTCTCTCGATCACCCTCAGAGCAGCTGCGTCAGTTTGCGAAACTACTCATGCCTCAGCGCCATAAAAAAGCCCAGGTAGAACGAGCGGCTTGTAGAGTGTTAGTTTTGTCGATCAAGAGAGGGCTCTGGAACTTAGTTGCTTACTGAGCCCGTAGTAGCACCTATTAGCAATTATTGTTCTTCGCTTTATCTCCAGGCTGATTTCGTTGTTGGATTAATGGAGGTGCCAAGGTATACAAACTTCTTGACTACTTCAAAGTTATAGCTGGCGGATGAAACGTGGGAGTCTAGACGCCGCGCTTCGTAGACAGCATACACTTTGTTTTACCCATCATTTATCGTCAAACCCACTTTGGCTGATTCCTAACATCTCTCTTGGTTCTGCCGACAATATCAATATCATCAGCGTACGCAAGGAGTTGGACAGTTTTGTAGAAAATGGTGCCATAACGATGCACACCGGCCTTTCATATGATCCCCTCGATGATGATGTTGGAAAGATCGGAAGACAGTAAATTGCCTTGTCTGAAAGCTCTTTCGTTATTGAAGGTTTCGTAGAGGTCATTACCTACCTTGACGGAGCTGCATGTGTTGCTCAACGTCATTCTGCAAAGTCTAATCAACTTTGCAGGTATACCGAACTCAGACATTGTTGCGTATAGGCAATCCTTTCTCGCAGCTTTGTAATCAACAAAGAGATAGTGTGTCAATTTGATTTTCGTGGGATTTTCCAGGATTTGTCGTAGCGTGAATGACGAAGCGTCTGTGGTTGACTTTCCTGGTCGAAAGCCACACTGATAAGGTCCAATCAATGTTTTTATAATCGGCTTTAATCTTTCACACGGAGAATCTTATATGCGATGGAAATAAGACTGATACATCGATAGTTGGCGCAGATTGTTGGGTCTCCTTTCTTATGTATAAGGCTAACAAGGAAAGGTCCCCAGGTGTCACTCACCGATTTGAATAATTTTTGAATATGTGATAGAGGAGAAAAATCTAAGGTCGACGTATTTTTTTATACGTGTTCAATCGATAGTTTACGGTTTTAAAATTACGTTTTAAAATCAGCGAAAATTTCGTTTTTTTGCCACAATTTCACTATTTTCCATAAAAATATATACAAATTTGGTATCAACCGAAAGGTATTTTAAAGCCACACATGATGGCATCCATTTTGGAGAAATAAATTTCATTAATTTTATATTTTTGATTTAAAAGAATTCTAAAAGTTACCTTTTTTTTTTTTTTTTAAAATTTTAAGTTTTTGTATTAAAATTTTCTTTATTCAAATATGCATTTATTTTCTTAAAAAAAATTTTTTTTTTTAGAGATGAAGACCACAAAATATGGGTATCAAAAATTTTGTTTTTTCTCCAAATTTCCGTATGTGTAAATATTTGATCGGAAAAGTTTATATTTAACAGGGCTTCTATACAACTTTGTGCTTTTAACTTGTTTGCCCGAAGGAATGAGAAAAAACCATCGGAAATTTAAAAATATAACTTTCTATGTAAATATCTCCGCTAGTTTTCAACACATTTCACAAAATGTTTTTTTTTGTTATAAAGTTTAATAAAAGTTCTTGCCAAAAAAAGGTTTTAACATTACCAATTACTGTACATTTGTATTTTTAATATTTTTTTCAAAAAAAGCCAAAAATATTAAATGTTTCCTCAAAAAATTACGTAAAAGTTTTTTTTTGTTGTAAAAATATTTTAAATTAAAAATTAAAATTTAAGCTCCCTTTCACATGGCATGGCATTTATTAGCAAAAATTGATTCAGTTTTTGATTTAGTTTTAAACAAAAATTTGTTTACTATTTCTATCATAAAAAAACAAGGGTATCCCTTTCGATTTTTTTGATTAAATTAATTTTTTTAAAAATGTTCTTTTTATAATTTTTATAAAGGAGTATAGCTTCAAAAATAATTTATTTGAATAAAATATCCCAATATTCTTTTCAAAAGTTATTACTAAAAACCTATTTTCATACCATGTGGATCTGTATTAACAAAACTCTTTTTTTGTTAATTATTAAGTTTCTATATCCTTTGTAAAATGAATTCTTACGTAAGATTTTTAATGTATTACTTTTTTTTAATGCAATTGTAAAAAATGTATAAGCATTTTTATCTCTGACGAGATAATGTGGGATTTTTGCTTACACATTCGGGATTTCTTACGAGGTCTGAATTACATCACTGGCTTCAGTCTGCGTGGGACTACGTGAAAATTACTGGTATACGTACATTAATAGTAAATATTATAATAGTAATTATGCCGGAGCGAATTTAAAAGTGCATACTCTCAATTTGGCTCAGAACTCATTTGAAAATATTTTAACATATATGTAAAGTACAAATTTTTGTTACGGTCTGATTGCATCTTCCTTCCCCAGGTTTTCCTTAAAACAGGACATTTTTAAAAACTAATTTTATGAAAAATCTTAAAGGCTGGCTCGGTTAGTGCAAAGATCAAATGGAGCAACACAAAGTGTTGTACTTTTCTTAAATGTCCTCAAAGATGACTAAACTGTATACAGAAGAATTATAGTGCAATGATTACACTAGTCTAAAAGAGTTTTTATTCAGAGACCTGAAATACTTTTCTAGAAGAGCGTTTTACGCTGATTCTACGTCTATACTCAGTTTTCCACTTATATATCGAATTTTTGAGATACAGGGTGATTTGCATTTTTCAAGTTGTATGTTTTCTGACACATAATTAAATAAGCTATCCAATACTGTATTAACCATTTGTATGTCATGTTTCTTCTCTGAGATATTTAAGTCTAAAGTTAAAATCTTAAGTTTTTGGTGAAAAATTTTGAACTTTGACCGTCTTTTCCATAATATTTTAAACTATTTTTCAAAGAGGTTTTAATTTGATAATTTTTTTATCAAATATTTAATATGTCTAGTTAAGAAAAAAATAAAAAAAATTAAAACAAATTTCAAAGCCATTTTGCTCAATGGTTTATACAAATGATTAATACAGTATTAGATAGCTTGTTTAATTATCTGTCAGATGACTTACAACTGATTGCTTTATATGAAACAGTTTAGTTTCTAGAATGGAAAAATTGGATCAAAGTCTAAAAAATTCAAATCACCCCGTATCTCAAAAATTCGACCTATTAAGGGAAAACTGAGTACATAGGTAGAATAAGCGTAAAAAGCTCTTCTAGAAAAGTATTTCAGGTTTTTGTATAAAAAAATGTTCCTGAATTTGTAGACAAGTGTTATTAGCTGAAGTCTTATAAGCAAAATATTGATTTTTTGAAATTTTTTTGCGAACTGTCGTCATCTTCCTGTTAATGAATGCCCTATTTATTTATTAACAGGATAAAATAGTTTTAATTCTCAAATAATTTATTCAAAATTTGGTCTTAATATAACAACATATTTCTATTCCAAAATGTCCTTTAGCTTCAGTATGTTTAAGAAGATTTTGTTTAATTTTTTCAATATTGTAGTCGATCTCAATAGATTTAGGATCGCTGTTGCGGATATGGCAAAGCAACCGATTTTTTCAATATTTATTTAATATATAGATATATAGTATATATATTAATTTAAGAAACAAGAGTTGTTAGGCATATTTGTGTAATTGTTAAAAAATATTGAACAGTTAGATTAATGAAAGACAAAAAAAAAGAATAAGAATTGTTCTGTGTTTGTTGGTCCATGCGACCTACCATAAAATTAAATGCCATTATACGTATATGACAGCATACTACCTTTATGTAAAGTGTGATCGACAATTAACAACAACAATTAGTGTTGGCATATATAAAAAATATGTTAAAGCAGTGTGTATAATATGGAAAATTCTATAAATTCCACAGAGAATAAGGAAACTAGACACTCGAAATCTTCCTTGCCACTCACAAGCAGTTGAACGGTGCGTTCAGCTGATGACAAGCATCGTTTTTCCATACAAAAAATTCTGCAAGGTGGGCCTAAAATCCTTACAGCCCATAAGTAGATCCGCAACTGTTCAATATGGGTGGTATTATGTAGCAACACGAGAGCATCGCACAATGGGTAAAATGATCGTATTTTCTGGCCAAAACTATAAAGCATCAATGTATAATAAAGAAATCGGTATACGGAAGTTTTCGAGGTTGCTGATTCCGAATCTAATGTAAAATTTTTAAAATTCAAAATGGCGGATCCAATATGGCGGCATAAATTTTAATAGTTCTTTTGATTTGCCTGAAAATCGGTATAATAGAGGTCTAAAGGCTGCCGATTTTGAATCTGAACTTAAATTTTTTAAATTCAAAATGGCGGATCCAATATGGTGGCAAAAACTTTAAAAGTTCTTCTGATTTGCCTAAAAATCGGTATACTGAAGGTTTCAAGGCTTCTGATTTTGAATCTGAAGTTAAATTTTTTAAATTCAAAATGGCGGACCCAATATGGTGGCAAAAACTTTAAAAGTTCTTCTGATTTGCCTGAAAATCGGTATACTGAAGGTTTCAAGGCTTCTGATTTTGAATCTGAATTTAAATTTTTAAAATTCAAAATGGCGGACCCAATATGGCGGCATAAATTTTAATAGTTCTTTTGATTTGCCTGAAAAACGGTATAATAGAGGTCTAAAGGCTGCCGATTTTGAATCTGAATTTAAATTTTTTAAATTCAAAATGGCGGATCCAATATGGTGGCAAAAACTTAAAAAATTTTTCTGATTTGCCTTAAAATCGGTATACTGAAGGTTTCAAGGCTTCTGATTTTGAATCTGAAGTTAAATTTTTTAAATTCAAAATGGCGGACCCAATATGGTGGCAAAAACTTTAAAAGTTCTTCTGATTTGCCTGAAAATCGGTATACTGAAGGTTTCAAGGCTTCTGATTTTGAATCTGAATTTAAATTTTTTAAATTCAAAATGGCGGACCCAATATGGTGGCAAAAACTTTAAAAGTTCTTCTGATTTGCCTGAAAATCGGTATACTGGAGTTTTCAAGGCTGATGATTTCGAATCTGACATTAAATTTCTTAAATTCAAAATGGCGGACCCAATATAGCTTAAATCAATATATTATGAGATTTTACCACGCCCCATTTCTATAAGTAAAAACTTAATCAAGAATTTATTAATTTTAAAAATGTATGTTTATTAATATTAACTCTTTTTTAAAAAGATATTAAAGATAAGTCAAATTAAATCAATCAATTCAATTAAAAAACAAACAAAAAATCAATTACACAAACAATTATAAATAATATTGAAAATATTCATTCGTTACTGTCTAGATGCAAGCTGTCAAGCATGATAGAGTATATCGGACTTAAGTAGTTACTGTCATTGGCATCTAAATCTGAGTCTTCATCTGTGCTAGTATCCGTATTTGAATTTTCAGTGGCTGATACAGATATGCCTTCCTCAGCTCCACAGTGTAATAAGTAAACCACTTCAGCTGGAAGCCCTAAACGCGGTCTTTGCTGTATGCGTTTGTTACGGCCAATGCTAGATATTAAGGGATCTGAGGTATCTAAAGCTCTAGTAAAAACATCTGTTAAATTATCAATACGACTTGTTTTTCGAGCGTGATTAAGCCTATCCGCTTTATACAATTTATGCCTCGATTCTGCAGCATTTTCTCCAAAAATTCCTACTGGAAGCACAGTATTTTACAGTATTGGCTCTGCATGCCATATTTTAAATAAAGTTTCATTTTTCAGCTGGTACTTACCTAAAAAAAAAAACTTTGTTCAAGAGCCGCAGAGAAACGCACATGAAATGAACGGATTTCTGTTAAGATTCGATGTCTTTTACAACATTTGTTTATCTTATGTAATAGAAATTAGTAGACATTTTTTTATATTCCTTCAGAAATGGAATTCTAGTATTTTTACTTCTAATTTTAACTTAATTAAATAAATGAAATTTTCTCGCTCTATGTTGTAATTGACAAATATTTTTGGATGCACTTTTTTTACTCACTATTAGTATACGAGTATTTTGCCATATCGATATTTTTTTTCACTTGTAAATATTATATACATGAAATATTTGATTTTAATTGCAATGAACACGTGCTGCTTAGAAATGAAAATTTCAACTTTACACAGAACTAGAAAGATCAAAAGCAAACAGGCTAGCGATTAACTGTTATAAAACAAAAAAAATTATTAACATATGATATTTGGTGTATGTATATTGTAAATAAAGGGAAAGTGTTGCATTTTAGTAAACATTCAAATTAAGGTTTTGGCCAGAAAATGCGATCATTTTATCCATTGTGCATCGGTTATAAAGAACTGTAGCTGGTGAAAATCAATATGCTATTATATAAATCTCTCAATTTATGAAGAATATCTAATATTTTCTGGTATGTCTAAGATTCAATAGGTGAATAAAATTTCCAAAAATCATGATGGTTTAAGAATAAAATTAAAACTGTACGTAATCAATATGTGATTATAAAAAACGGAGGCAAAGCTCGATGGATAAGCCGTACTATTTGAAGTATTTCGTATGTATCGCAATCCCGTATATGTTAAGCCCCGAAAGATAGTTTAAAGAAAAAACCACTCAACGGGCTTATTTCACATAAAATATATTGAAAAATTTAAAATAAAAATGTACGTAATTCCCTTAAAATAAATCATACCCGTCTCACTATTAAGTTTGTAAGTTATTCATTCATGCACTGCTTTTAAAATGTTGAAAATATGTTTGCCCAAATGGAAAGAAAAACAACTTGTAAGCATTTGCAAACATTCTAAAATTAATGCAAATCAGCTTAAGTAACAAAGATTCAAGCTGGAGGCAAAATAAACCAAAGACAGGCGGCTTTGCCATATTTTTTCATTTACTAGCGCGCAAGAAAATATGAAACATACGCCAAAAGGTGTGGAATAAATCTATTTAATATCGTAGCATATTTTTATGCGTTTGTAACTATTTCGTAGAACTTTGGTTTTTTTGATGTTTTACTGCTCCTTGTAATATTTTTTTGTTTTAGTAAGCAAGCTTTTTGCTAATTTTTGTGTTTTACTTCTTATTTGTGCGCATTAAAATTTACGAGCATTTGCAGCAAACCAAATAAGCTGGCAATGTTGTTGTTGTTATTGTTGTTTTTGTTGGCTTTTGCTCGTTTTTGTTATGTTCTAAGTTTTTATAGCACTTGCCTAGTTTTTTTTTTATAATTTTTTCTCTCCCATGCTTTTAACCACATTTATAAAAATTCATTCACACAACTTTCACAGTATTGCCACAAAAAAAAAAAAGAATGCAAAAACAGTTGAAAGAAACAAAAGGGTTAGAATATGCGTGGAAGAAAAAAACACCTTTCGCTTTGTTTAAGGGTAAGGAGATTTGTGTGTGTGTGTGTGTGTTTGTGAATGAGTTGTACTTGCTTGGTATGCCAAAAAGCAGGGGCGGTCCAAAACACGCCTGTGGCGCCCTTTGCTTCGTACTTGGACGAATCCACTGCGCCTTAAAAAAATTAAATCAATTTTACATTGGAGTTCGAAGTTTCATTTGCATGGCTTATAACAGTTTTGAGTTATGCACTAAATATAACGGCTGCAATAAATAAAATTTTTTGATAGGGCGTTTAATAACGCAAATAAATAACAGTACTTATGTAAAGAAGCAGAATCAGAAAAAACAGTTTTTTTTTTTTTTTGTTTAACCCTCTAGCCCTCATAAATGCCTCAGGGCATTCATAGTATAACTCCACCTTACTACACAAATAAAATGTTTTCGTATTTGAATTGGTAACGGTCATAACGGTTATATATTTCGTTGTAATTCTCAAAAAGGATTGATCACATTGACCGTTTCGTTTGTTCGCTGTGATTACTTTAGAAAATAAATAAATACCAGAAAACTTTGAGCTTAAAATAAATAGTTTTTAAATCGAATTATTCAAAATGCCAACCAACATATGAAGTAAAATAATTTTTTTGTAAAGGTATGTGAACATGAAACAAAAATTATCAGTTTAAAAAGCAAAAAACAAAAAGTTACAGCGTTAATTTATATTAAACTAATAGTTTTATTTTTTGACTAATGTTTTATTGAAACGCTAAAGAAATGGCACTTCACACTGGGAAACGTATTACATTATCCTCGTTGAATGATGAGCAATTGCTTCAATTGATGGACTTGGAGGATACAGATGAAAAAGTGGATTTTGATAGTGATGATCAAGTTATTGATCCAAATTACGTGCCGGATGAAATCAGCACTAAAGAAAATAAGTGCATTTCACAATGTATTAGTGATATGGAAAACAATGATTTGTTTATTGCCCAAGCATTAAACATGTCGTTGTATACAACATAGAATCTAATAAAGGAGAATGAAAATCTTGAATATGCTGAACCAGTCGTTGAAAGAGAAACATCAGAATCAACTCCCTCACACGAAAAGCCAGTTCCATCAACAGCAGCAAAATAACCAGTGAAAAGACCGCGCTCTCCGTTGCCATTGATAGAAATAACTGGCCCCAAAAATCTACCGTCTGATGGAGGTTTCAGTGGTGAAGGTGAAACTAAGAATTACTATTTCATTTCAATAAGTCATTTTTTGTTTACAGGTCTTGAATCAATACAGAAGAATGCAAATGAGTTCTCAAAAATTATATGGCGGAAACAATCAATGGAACTACATGTAAATTATGTAGATGGAGATTCATCGCTGCCGTCATATATCAAAAAGCTACAAACGCCAATGGAAATTTTTTGTTATTTCTTTACAAACGAAATAATTGACGTTATTGTTAGACGAAAACATCAATAACCACTTCGTTTTAACCAATGATGAACTGTATCATAACATTTAAATTTTGCTCTACATGTCGGTGTACCGATATCCTAACTTGGAGAGTTACTGGGGTAAGAACGTGTTTGCACCGATTCAAAAAACCATGAGTCGCAGACGATTTGAGGCGATCAAAAAATTAAATTTATTTATCGCTCGAAAATAACAGAAATCAAATCATGAAAGGGCAGCCCGGTTACGATTTACTGTTTGCGAATGCGAAATTTTGCCAACGATTAAACAACTGGTTTGATTCCGTACTAAAACAAGCTCGACTCTGCACAGATGAGCTAATATGAAGCACAAAAATGCGACATCATCTTCAACACTATATGCCCAATAAGCCACACAAATAGGGAATCAAGTTAAGCGTGTTATGTGATTATTTCGGATATGCTCATCGCTTTGAAATTTATAATTGTGCAGGCGACAACATTATTTTACCTGGCACACCTAATCTTGGTGCAACTTCAAATGTGGTTTTGCGTCATCAACTTTTT
This sequence comes from Coremacera marginata, assembly GCA_914767935.1. Taxonomy (NCBI): domain Eukaryota; kingdom Metazoa; phylum Arthropoda; class Insecta; order Diptera; family Sciomyzidae; genus Coremacera; species Coremacera marginata. Next base: position 159,795,452 of record OU612045.1, read on the forward strand.
GCAAAACAGTCATCAACTTTGTACATCACATAGTATATTTCGACAATTTTTATACGTCGCTGCCATTGTTGGTTTATTTGCGTTCAAGAGGTATATATGCTCTAGGGACGGTACGCGTTAACAGGATTCCATATTGTAAGCTTCCTTCGGATAAAGCCGTCTCAGACAAAGAAAGAGGTTTTTCGACTGAGTTTGTGGGCTCTGCTTTTGGTATTGAAATTAGCAACTTCTTATGGAAAGACAACAAGTGTGTGCCTGTTGTCAACTTACGTTGGTATTGAGCCCTTTGCAAGAACAACTTCCAACTTACAAGCAGCAAAGGCAGCACGTTATGACCGAAAAGCAAAGAAATATATTGAATTAGATTGCCCACAAATTATTTGGGACTGTAATAGCCATATGGGTGGCTAATAATAAAGAAGGTATTTAACAAATACTTTAATACTAAAGCTCTCCTTAAAAATAATGACACCTAACAGCTATCGAGTCATTAAATAAGCCATACATATACAGCCCGATTCTAAATGAAATTTCCCCTGGAATTGAAAAAGGGAATTTTTGTATTTTTAACAATGTTGACAGAATTTTTGAAAAATTTCAACGCAAATATTTGCACTCAATTAGTCAATTTTTAATAGAACAAGAAATCTTCTTGTTTCTAAATAAAAGTGTAACTTTTTGAAGTTTTTTATTGGATATGATTTAACTAGTATTGTGAGCAAATCGGGGTAATGCATTTTCGTATCTTGTGCCACGTACGGTTACTCAAGTTGGGCGCGCCTTTTACGGATTAAGGATTATATAGAAATTATCTTAAAAATTGAGTTGTATTGTCAAGATATAATTCAAAATTTTAATTTTAAAAATTTTGTGGTAGTATCGGCCAAAATACGTAGGGCAGAGGCTTGCAGGTTGCCACCCCTCAGCTTTTTGATCATAACTTTCCATAAAATCAATGTAAAGGCAGTTTTTTTTTTAGATATAAAGAAGTGGCCAAGCAGGCATTTAGTGTATTAAAACAATTCCGGGAATATGGGCACCACGACTGCTTCTTATAAAGACCATGCCGTCAGTACAATTTTGCACTACTTTTACCAATATATAGCTGGCCTTACCTCGACAATAACGTGCCGAATGTTAGTTTTCAACTGGTCAGCTGGCTTATCAACATAGATCAGTAACTTGACTACCCACAAAAAGGAGTCCAACGGAGTCAAATCACATGGCCTAGGTGACTAATTAACAGGCTTATTTCTTGGTATGCTTCGGTCTCCAAAAGTTCGCCTCGATAAAGTGGTAGTTGCGAGTGCTGTATGACTTGAATCACCATCCTGCTGGAACTATTTAGTACTTGGCCAATTGATATTGATGTGGGGAACCGAAAAGTTGGGAATCATTTGCCTGTAGAGCTCGCCATTGACGGTAAGGTTGGCTCCGTCTTCAATTTCGAAAAAGTATCAATGATGCCTTTGGCCTGCAAACCACACGAAATAGTAACTTTTTCTGGATGTAACGAAGCCCGAAAAGTCTCTTCAAAACTTTTCTCCTCTTAATACGTAAATTTTGCTTATTTATGTATCCGCTAAGACAGAAATGTGCCTCATCACTTTAGATGTTTTATGAAAATAACCTTTCTAGGAATATCTGCAGGTCTATAAATAAATAACCTTTATTTGGTTTGCTTCATACGTTGGTAACAGGAAGTAAAAAGCCACAATACTTAGCTAGAAATCATTTCAATTCTCAAAAAATAAACGTTGTACATCAAAAGTATTTTAAGCCATTATTTGAAAATTTGGCTTGCGGGTTGCCAACCCTTGAAAAATTGTAGAAAATATAGAAAACTGAAGAAAATACACCAGACTTAGAAAATTTATAAAAATTTATTGAACTAAATGAATTCTCAATGCTCTTTCTCTATTGATGGTAATGCATCAAAATCCTTAATACCGCGGTAGCTTTTTTTTGATCTGTACGATGCAATACTAAAAATGTAAAGAAAATTTTAAGTAAAATAACAGAAAATATCACTAAAATAAAGTAAAACATCACTTTTCACTCGATTATACTTATAAACATGTAAAGGTAGACGGTAAACATGTAAAGATAGATGAAGATATAAGGGAAAGTAAAGATAGATGTTATACAGAACCAAAAGCGCTAAAGAGGAAAAGCAACCTTTAAACCAACACTGGTGCCAACCTGCATTTTGTGGCCATTTTAGAATTAACATAATATAAAATTGCCAATTCGTGATATCTTTGGAATTCTGTTTCAATTATGGAATTTTATGAAAAAGCAACATTGCGATAATTACCTTGAACTGTAAATATATAAGAACCTAGCAGAAAAGTGGACCAAATTTGAAATAGTTCTGAACTAGTTCCGAAAAGGACCAGGACTGGTTCCACTGCATTACCCTTTCACATTGAACGAACTGACGCTTTTTGCGTGTTGATGTCATAGGATAAGACAATTGTCCCCATAATCACTCCGTTTACCTCATATTTGAACCAGTTGTATTAGGAACATATTTAAACTGGTTGCTTTCGCAGTTTCAAATGTCGTTTAGTTGGGTATATAAAAAAAAGTGGTTATAATTAGTTCCCTTTATCACTATTGTATTTTATTTTCTGTTTTAACCCTCTGCAGCTGGCGTCGTAGTCTCACAGACACCGAAAATCAAAACTTCGTGCGTACAAACGTAAAATTCGATGCAAAATTCCAACCAAATCTTTTTAAAAATGTTTTTTATTTTAAATTTTTTTCTTATGTTAGCCTAAAATGTATTTGCTATTATATGGAATAAGGTGAAGAAAGTGACAGTCAGAACTGTTTCATAGGAAATCAATTTAAAAGTGAGGTCTGCTAGGCCGCTCGTCAGTAATATTGTTAAATTTGGAGCACGTCAGCTGCAGAGGGTTAATGAGTGATTACATAAAATTTGCCAAAATTTGATAATATATTGTGTGAAAGGGGCGCCAAAATCATAGTTCGCCTGTTCCTTTAAAATTTCACGAAACGTCCCTGCCTCAAAGTATGCAATGATTATAATAAACATAATCATTAAAATCATTTTGCATTTTGTGCTTTCAACATAGCGTTCTTGCTGTGAGCAAAAATTTTTTTCATAGTTTGTTTTGTTCTACTTCTGTTTCAGCTATTCTTTTTAAGTCCAAAAATTATAAAAACTTCAACAAACTTGTGGCTCTCTACTTGTACGTGCGTGTTGCGAGTAAAGGCAAATATTTTATTTCTTCTTACTAGCTAACTAAATTCTTTTTGTCGCCCGGTGTTGCCATTGCCCTAAAATTTATTTACATTTTTTTTTCTTATTTTTTCTACTACCAAATGCAAATAATTTTCAGCGGCTTTATGTTAATTTTTTTTATAGTTTTTTTTTTATATATTTTCATATATTGCGTTGCTTTCATTTTGACCAGTTTTTATTACCTGTTCCGCTGACGCTGTCGACAGCTGCTGTTGCTTGAAATTTATGAAAACTAAAATTCAAATTTTGAATTCACTGCAAAAATATTCATTTATTTTATGTGATTTCTTTCTGTGTTATTTTCTTGCACCAACTTATTTCCAGGTTTATTATAAAGTTCGGTTGTTTTGTTTTGATTTCTTAAAAAAAAAAAAAAAAAAAAAAATAACAGCGCTGAAAAATGTTTTATTTTGTTGGCAATAATCATAATTTATGATTTGTGTCCGCTGGCAGTGGAAGTTCCAAGATCAAGCACTGAATTTTGCGCTATTCTTATGGTTGCATTCTGTCAAAATAATAATTTTAAAATAATGTTTAAGAAATTGATTGTTATATTTCGACAGTAATTTGAAATTTAAAGAAAATAAATCTTTGTAAATAAATTGATTGCTTGGCCTGAATCCTTTTATTTGAATTTGTTTTTGTGAAAGGAACAAAGCATGTTGTTACAGGTTTGATTCTATTATTTTATGTTTTTACCAAGTTTTTGCTTTTTTACACGTGATTTTTTTTTTTTTAAATTCAATATGTTAAACAAACTTTTATAACAGTTGTAATATAGCCTTAAGTAGGTCTATTAAAAAAAAATAGTATAAAACATTTCACTTGAATCATTTTGCATGATAAAACAAAACGAAACAAATTTATACTTAATAATTTTGAGAAAAAAGGGCATTTCACGTGAAATAAACAGCCAAATAAATTTCATACTTTTTATTTTATACCTTTTGAATACATTTCATTTCTATAAATTGCTAATCTATGAACAACATTTTTAAACTGTAAATAACCTTAAATCTAAATTTGACCTTTTATTGTTACAAGGAAAGGTCCCCAGGTGTCACTCGCCGATTGGAATGATTATCGAATATGGGTTAGAGGACAAAAATCTAAGGTTGACGTTTTTTGTTATACGTGCTCAATCGATGGTTTGGGATTTCAAAATGGCGTTTTAAGATTAGCGTAAATTTCGTTTTTTCGCCATAATTTAACTATTTTCTATAGAAGCAAACACATATTTGATATCATAAGAAATGTATTGAGAAGGCGCTCATGATGGCATCTAATTTTAAACCGACTTCAAAAAGGACGAGGTTCTCAAGTTCGTCGGTTTCTCTGTTTTTTTTTTTTTTTTTTTTTTTTAAATGTTTGTACATCGATAACTCCTAAACCATATGCCTGATTGCCATAATTTTTGGGGAACAGATAGATATCATAAGCATGGAGGTGCCCGTACAAAAGTGGGCGGTATTCGAGAACTGGGCGTGGCAATAATAGATCTCGCAATACTAGATACTACTGTATCTCGAATAATATTGACACTAGGGTACTGCAATTTAGTGTAGGGGTAGGCATTATAATTACAAATTATCGTCAATAAAGTGGGCGTTATTCGACAAATGGGCGTGGCAGTATTATAAAAACACTGTATCTCGAATAATATGGACACTAGGGTACTGAAATTAAATGTAATGGTAGATACAGTTAATACAAATTACGGTCAAGAAAATGGGCGTTCTTTGACAAATGGGCGTGGCAATATTAGAAAAAGAGTATATCTCGAATAATATTGATACTATAGTACTGCAATTTAGTATAAGGGTAGGCATTACTATTACAAATTATGGCCAATAAAGTTGGCGTTATTCGACAAATGGGCGTGGCAATATTATAAAAACACTGTATCTCGAATAATATGGACATAAGGGTACTGAAATTTAGTGTAGTGGCGGGCACAATTATTACAAATTGCCGTCAACAAAATGGGCGTTATTTGACAAATGGGCGTGGCAATACTAGAAAAAGAGTATATCTCGAATAATATTTATACTATGGTACTGCAATTTGGTACAGGGGTAGGCATTATTAGTAAAAATTACGGTGATGAAAGTGGGCGGATTTTGACTACTGGGCGTGGCAATATTAGAAAAACAGTGTATCTCGAATAATATTGACACTAGGGCACTGAAATTTATTGTAGTACAGGGGTAGGCGGAATTATTAAAAATTATGGTCAATAAAGTAGGCGTTATTCGATAAATGGGCGTGGCAACAGTAGATAAAAACTATCGCAGCTAACATTGGCGCTGGGGTACTGAAAGAAAGTACAGGGGTAGGCGCAATTATTGGAAACTAGTTTATACCCGGCGCGCTTCGCTGCGCTCAGCGCTTATCCCCTGAAAGAGGGTGTAGCTTTAGTGAATCCATACTTTTATAGTAAGTTCGTACCGAGTTTTATTGATGTGTGACTTATATCGAAAACTATACCGAATATTTGGTGTGCTGAAAAAGTACAACGCCCCTCGACCAACGCCCATAAAATGTTACCAGTGGAACGGCATGTGTAAATTGACGTCGAATACTAAATTCCGAGACTGTGCGACCTACAAAAAAAAAACCAAAACTGGTCGATATCGAAAATTTTAAGTGTATTTAAGGAGCCTTTTACGGTCGGCACCAGACTTCATAGGAACCCTCTCAAGGCTTTGGTATAAAAATTGACTTAGCGGTTTCGGAGTCCTTAAGTGATATACACATATACCCACATACGTATATACATTAAGTCACCTCACGCTCCTTAGCAATAAAAGTTGCTTAGTCCGGTTCTTCAAAATAATCCATGGCTTATGTTACGATGATCCCCAAAAAATTTCGACTAAAAATATTGCCTGGTATGGTAGTAAAAAAAAAAAAAACAAACGGTCAGAAATAAGAGTAATGAGTAATGAAAAAGTTCTAATGAAAAGTTTGCATCAAAAATCTTAAATTTTTTCCGTTGGACCAAAGATAATGCGGATTTTTATGGATTGTTTTAACTTTTTTCATATTATTTTCACTAAAATTCAAATTAATTTTTTCCCATACTACTTTTAGTCAAATAAATTGTAAAATGTAAAAAATGTGTACATATTTTTGTAATTTCATTCAATTTAATTCTTCACTTTACACTATATTTTATCATAAATAGATAATTTATTTGATCAAAAGTAACATGGCAAGACAAAAAACCTATTAAGTCTGACCGTTTGTTATTAAGAACATAAGGAGATCGGTCAATGTCCTTTCATGGGCTGAAATGGCCATTTCGTTTTTGTTTTTTTTTTTTATTTCAAACTATTCCAGCTACTGTCGAAATATTTGGGGGATCATCATAACAAAAAGCGTTATTTTGAGCAACCGACCCAAACACCTTTTTTTTTGTGAGGAGCCCTAGTATACAAACAAACATTTAGGCATGGCAACATTTATATGTATAGTGACCACCACTTGGTCTTATTGCACCTACATATCAAGTTTCACTATCAAAACATGTACAGCTCAGAAATTACAATGATTTCTGAAAAGTCGGCGTAGATAAAGTGCGACTTTTACTGTAAATTTTGATTCATACACTTTCACGGATTTGTGGGCGTGACAAAATTTATATAAAAAGTGACCGCCACTTGGACTTATATCATCTGCATACCAAGTTTGACTATCAAAACGTTCACATCTCAGGAATTTAAATTATTTCTAAACGATAGCCTTAGCAGCTAGTGCTTACTTAGTTATAATTGTTAAATTGTAATTAACTATAATACATAAATAAATAAATAAATTAAATAAAATTATTGCTGAAGAGTGGGCACAGATATAGTGCTACCATGCACATTTTTTGCAAAGCTGTCGAGAGTAAGCGTATGAGTTCTAAGCGTAAGAAGTTCTATTGATTTGTGGGTAAGAAAGTGGCGGCCGTGGCGTAGTGGGTAGAGTGTGTGGTCCATATGGGATAGAACCCTGGTTCGAATTCCACCTGAGACAGAAAGTTTTTTCAATTGAATTAATTTTTCAGTTCGGCCGTCACCTCTCTGCTGACAATGGCAAACCTCAGAGAGTAAAAACTGCCATGAAAAGCTTCTTGAGAACATAAGCCGTTCGGAATCGGCATAAAACTTGTAGGTCCAGTTCTCGATCATTTGTGTTCCACATTCCACAATACGCACAACACAATTCATCATAAGAACCTCGGTCAAAGTCTTTCAAGGGCTGAAATTGGCCATTTCGCGTTGTTTTTTTTTATTTGCGGGTGGTACAAGTTGGGGTGGCAAATTTTTTATATGTATATTGACCGCCACTTAGAGCACCTGCGTATGAAGTGTTACAAAACGCGTACAACGCAGGAATAAGCATGATTCCGAAAAAGTGGGTGTAGATATGGTGCAACCACGCCCATTTTTAACAGTTGCCGATAGTGACCTTATGTACAAAATTACCAATTCTTAGTCTTCTACGGTAAAAGCCGTCTAATATAAAGCATTTTTACTGATTTGTGGGCGGTTAAAGTGGACGTAACAACATTTGTATATACATAGTGACTGTCACTTGGATCCATAGCACCTGCATACTAAGATTTCCTATCAAACCGTGTACAACTCAGGAATAAGCATGATTTCGAGAAAGTGGGTGTAGATATAGTGCGGCCATGCCCATTGTTTGTGCATTGGCCGACAGTAATCAAATAAACTAAATTACCAAATCCTAGTCTTCTACTTTTTTACTGATTTGTGGGCGTTGAAAGTGGACGTGACAGCATTTATATATACATAGTGACTGCCACTGGGATCCATAGTACCTGCACACTTAGATTCATTATCAAAACGTGTACAGCTCAGGAATAAGCATGATTTCGATAAAGTGGGCGTAGATATAGTGCGGCCATACCCAATTTTTGTACATTGGCCGACAGTAACCATACGAACTAAATTGCCAAATCTTAGTCTTCTACGGCAAAAGCCGTCTGATATAAAGCATTTTTACTGATTTGTGGACAGTAAAAGTGGGCGTGACAACGTTTATATTTACATAGTGACTGCCACTTGGACCCATATCACCTGCATACCAAGATTGACTATCAAAACGTGTACAACTCAGGAATAAGCAAGATTTCGATAAAGTGGGCGTAGATATAGTGCGGCCATACCCAATTTTTGTACATTGGCCGACAGTAACCATACGAACTAAATTGCCAAATCTTAGTCTTCTACGGCAAAAGCCGTCTGATATAAAGCATTTTTACTAATTTGTGGGCGGTAAAAGTGGGCGTGACAACACTAATATTTACATAGTGACTGCCTCTTGGACCTTTAGCACCTGCATACCAAGATTCACTGTCAAAACGTGTACTACTCAGCAATAAGCATGATTTCGATATAGTGGGCGTAGATATAGTGCGGCCATGCCCATTTTTTGTGGATTGGCCGACAGTAACCATACGAACTGAATTACCAAATCTTAGTCTTCTACGGCAAAAGCCGTCTGATATAAAGCATTTATAATGATTTGTGGGCGGTAAAAGTGGGCGTGACAACGTTTATATTTACATAGTGACTGCCACTAGTACCCATTGCACCTGCATACCAAGATTCACTATCAAAACTTGAACATTTCAGGAATTAAAACGGTTGCTGAAAAGTGGGCGTAGATATAGTAAGACTACGCTTATTTTTTGTACAGTCACCGGAAGTAACCATCTGAACAAAATTACCAAATTTTAGTTTTATATGATTAAAACCGTTTGATATAAAGCATTTTTTTTGGTTTGTGGGCGATAGAGCCAATTTGGGTTGTATGGGAGATACCACGTCCCCTTGTTCAATCAACACCAAACTTCACAGGAACACTTCCCGAATGTTGCTTCAGTATCCCTAAAAATTTCATAAAGTTTGGTTCGGTGGTTTTGGAGTCTATACGTGATATACACACATATCCACATACCCACATACCCACATACCCACATACATACATTCATTTTTATATATATAGATAACGCTCCTTAAAGTGCGCGCTTATTTAACAAAGGGGCGTGGCAATATTTGAAAAACAACTATATCTCGAATAATATTGACACTAGGGTAATAAAACTCGTTACAAGAATTGGTATAATAATTTCAAAACATGTGACATCTAATTTAAATTTTAGAGGCAGATATTTGAAATAACCAACAAACTTTCAGATTTTAATAGAACAAATTTTTTCGGAACAATTTTATTTATGTTGTTTATACACTTTTTTCGAAAATTTATCATATTTTTTTTTAAATTATGTGTTTATTTAACTACAATAATTTTTCAATTATTAAAGGTTATATTTTATCGAGCTCATAATAAAACAAATTAACAAATTTACGATAATAAAACAAATAAGAAAAAAATTAAGATAATAAGATTTCATATATAATAATATGTTTAAATAAATTATCAAATATGACCAAGAAATTAAAAGGAAAAGTATTTTTAAAATTATTTTTTACTTTGTAGTGATTTTGTAGTCGGTTGTTTTTTTTTTTAAAAAAACTTTTTTTTATTTGCACTTCTTCACTGAATTTCTGGTTATCGAACTGGCTTATGGCGATGCACTAATAATGCTCACTTACAATGCTTATATTTAAAAATAATTGTTACTAAAACAAAAAAAAAAAGCTAGCGGACAATAATTTGAAACCAGAAGATCAAGCTTGCATCATTGAATTGTACAATTTTGAACATAGATTATTTTAATTTTTTTATATGCAGGGAACCACTGTGCAGTGGGTCATTTAAGGATTAATATGGTCTGCACAAGAAAGCGATTAATTGTTAGAGATTTATTTTTGCACTGAAAATATATTTTTTTTTATTGGTATATTTTTTGTATTTTTATTACTTTTTTTAACTTTAGAGAATTAAAAAACCTAGCCTACCTTTTCAAATATTAACAAAATTTCTACATACCGCATCAGTTACGTCACGTTTGTGTGCTAACCTATGTAACTTTGTCCCTTAAAGCTGACCTCTCTCTTAAATTAAGCCATAAATAGAATATTCGATTATAAAAACTTTTGTTTGAGTGCTAAGCAATCTAATTAATATTCTTTAAATAATAACATCATAAATCATTATAATTCTAGAATTTATTAACATTGAACGTAATTAAATTTTGAACTTATGAGCCTTAGCACTTTAGCCGTACGATAACAACACAGCATAAACAACAATAAAAGACATTTCAGGGAAAACAACAAAGTCAAGAACAACAACAACAACAGCAATAAATACTTACCATTGAAGCCACTAAAATATTAATCTATGATTTTAATTATATTGCCAATATACATGGATAATATTTCGTTTTATTTTTATTGTTGTAATTGTTGTAGAATCATTGTTGTAAAATAATTCTTTCCATTGTTATAAGTGATGTTATTGTTGTAACTCTTGCCACTGCTGTTATTGTTACTATTGAACTGTTGTTTTCAATGAAACTAGCTCAGCTTTATGATCTGATCATAATTAGTAATAGATTATTTATTGTTTTTGTGTTGTTGTGAATATTTCTACATTCAGCCAGTACCATTTATTAAAATCTCAACTTATATTTACTGTGCTCTTACTTTATGTATGTGGCAACCATATCTCTACTTCATATCACTTAAAACTACTTAAGTTCTTTAGTAAATCATAAATGAAACAAGTTAACGCCTATTTTAGAGTGGAATAGATGAGTGCATTTAGTTTGCTTAAGGTTGCCAGATAATAGAAAAAATTTTGCAAACTGAAATTTCAGAATTTTTGAAGGTTTTCAAAGAGATCTTTGAACTTTTAGTCAAAAAATTTGAAAACTGCTTGCTTATCAATAAAAATATGTAAAAAAATCTGAAGAAATTAAAAAATTTACAATTTTAAGGAAAAATATGCAACGATATTTTAAACTTTTTGTACTTTCCAGTTTGTTTCTGACAAAAAAGAAAACTCATGCAAATTATTTTGTCAACTGTTAGCGAGAAATATTTAACTTATGTATGCTAAGGGATGTATGTAAGTATCTCAAGGGATTATAAGTAAGTCAAACAAATCATTTCATTTGGCGTCTTCAAATTAAGCTAATACGCAGTACAGTTCCAAGCAAACCTTAAGTTTTACATCGAAACTTTTCATTTAACACAACTTTAAAGATTTTATGACAATTTTATTCATAATAAAAAATATTAATGACAGAAAGTCTTACTTTTGAAAAATTTTTAAGTGCTTTTGCGAAATGTTTGTGAGTTTGTTGAGTTTAATTCCTTATGGGAATTGTATGCGTTGCAAGCACTTATTTAATGTGCTTGCGAAACAAATTTTTCAAAAAATAAGATAAAATCAACATTTCTGGCAATGCGACCATTTAGCAAAATTGTATGGATGTGTTTCTGTAAGTTTACTGCTAAAATTTTCTGCTTGAACTTTTGTTATTTAAGGCTTCCTATTCTATTCCCATTTCTATTGTAATGCTAATTCTAATTCTAGTCCTAATTTTAATCCTAATTCTTGTTCTAATTCTAATTCTAATTATAATTTTAACGGAGAAAATTGATCAATTCCATTACAGAATTGTAATGATAATTGAACCCTTCAATTCCCTTAGGAATGGTATTGGAAGTATCTTGGAAGTATAAATTCCTAAATAATTTAAATTTTCAATTTCATTACAGTCCTTCTCCCTGCTCTGAATCATTAAAAAAAAAATCATTACAGGAATTGTAATTGTAGGCCACTGTAATCCAATTACAATTAAAGTAACCTAATTTTTAAGTTTTTTAATGAATCAGAGTAGGGGAAGGACTGCACCAAACAGTTTTGAAAGAAATATGCTAGCTGGAATACCAGGAGTTAGTCGGGGGTGTTATGGCATTCAAGGTGTTTCTCAACCAATTTTGATAATTTTTTTTTAAATGAATCAGAGTAGGGACAAGGAGTGCACCGAATAGTTTTAAAAGAATAATGCTAGCTGGAATACCCGGCGTTGTTTAGGGGTGTTATGGCAAAAAGGTCAAATTTTGAGCACTGGCGTACTCTAGTATTGTAAAAATACTGTCACTCCGCGATTTTCAAACAGACCTGCCTGTTCAAAGCCAGAGTAATGATGGATGGGCTCGGGACGAATAAGTTTCGCATTATCCTGATAAAAATCAATGCATACCCAGAGCTGTGAGTTGGACAAAAAATTTGATAAACATTAGTTAGGCTTAGTTGTAAAAGGGCCAAAATTTATACAAAAATAAGGCATTTTTTACAAGAATGGGGCCTTTAGTAGTAATTCAATATAAAAGGCTTTCTATTTGAATATTCAGCCATGACCATATATATCCAAATGTATTTCGAAATAACTGTTTCGGGAAATCAAAACAACTTTGCATTTTTCATGTGTTTTTTTTTTTTAATTGTTGCTTTCACTTTCTCAACCAACGCAGGGAATTTTTTTATTTGTCACAAAAATAGCACACTTTAGTTTAAACCAGTGGTGATCACAACATGTTTTCCAATAACACGCGGGTGTCATGTGTTGTTGTGGTTTTGTGCACGAAGTAGCAATCGGCTCGCTGTGTTCGTACACTGCGTAAAAATTTGCTTTTTTTGCTGTGCTTTAAATTTCAAGTCAGTATGCTTTGATCGTTTTTGCGGTAAGGGTGTTGGTCCACTGCTCTATTTATGAATGAAATATTTTGCAATTTTTAAGGGAAGTTGGTGTGTACAATTTTAATTTTTGAAAAATATTTATTGTGAATCACAAACCAACGAGAATGAGAACCTCCTCCTTTTTGAAGTCGGTTAAAAAAAAAAACTTTAGTACATTCTATGTTACATTTTTTTGTTAAATTCTATATCAGTTTCTATGTTAAAAAAGCGAAAATAAATACAAAAATTTAAAATAAAACTTTGTATTGAAATTACATCACCACTGGTTTAACGGTTATGTGACTGACGAGGTACCCGGATACCTTTTGCAATTTAAAACAAAGAATTTGATCATAAATAAACAAGCTAAAGCGCCAAGTTAAATTGTTTTAAATTGTAGAATTCACAAAACATCGATCTAGCTGAACTTTAAAAACATTTACACGTTATTTTTCTACATTCACCGAAAAAAAAGCAATAGGTAAATCACCTAAATCGGCTTGGGTAAAGAGAATTGTATGGGAATTATAAACTTATGCTTATTCACCTAAGCAATTTATTGTTTAATACATTGCTTTGAGTGCACATACTTCGATACCTTTCCAAAAAAAAACAAATATTTGATTGACCTAATCCCAAAATCCAAAATTACAAAATTAAAAGATAACTAGCGTGGATGGCTTAAGCATAGTTTTGAGCTATTTTCTGCAAAAAAAAAAAACACAACTGCGTCATTAAACACACGAGAGAAGGATAGATTTGATAATTTAATGGTTCTTTTTTTGTAATAAAAACGCTTTTAAATTTAAAAATAACATAAAATAAATTAAAAAACACACTGTAATATTCACACCAGTAAATTTTATAACATTTCATCAACAAAACGAAGAGAAAAAAAGAAAAAATCGTTCTTTGCCCGCCGTGCGGAATCGAACCTGGAACTTTTGGTGCCAGTCCATCGCTCTACTCACTGATCCAAGCAGAATTGCTACTACTTGCTGACATAATTGCAGCTATGTTAACAGATGCTGTATTAACAGATGCAGTATATCGCAGTATTCTGTTGATAGCCATACAACAAAAATCTTTTAATAGATTATAGTGTCATGCTGCAGCATGCTTCAGTTGTAATTAATATTGAATAAATCACTCCGCGTAACGAAAGAGTTTAGCTCAATGCATAGTGTAGTGACTTCATACACAGTGGTATCGGTTGGTGTGAGTTCGAATCTCAACGGCATGCGAAGGTAACATTTTTATATATGATATATATTTTAATTTAATATAATGGTGTTGTTATAATACACGTCAAGCAGCAAGAAAAGCCGAGAAGTCATTAATTTCTAAGAAAAAATTGTGTTGATAAAATAAAAATTTGTGTTGTTGCCGATTTCAGTCAAGTTATATTTTTGAAATTCAATTTTTTTTTTTTTTTAAATAGTGTATAAAAAAATACCAAATACTTGGCTAATTTATCACCCAAATAATAATTGGCAGGTCAACATGTAAAACTTAGGCGATTTGATGAAGTACTTGGGAGGCTGAAAACTGCCAAGGCCATCTTATAAATTATACTAGGTTTTTTTTCAATTTAACAGAAGCTTTTTCCTCGGTGTAACGTCGCTCACTTGTATAACGGCCCTAATTGACAATTTTGATTTTGTTCAGGAGACACAAAAAACTGTATAGGAAGCGACAATGGAGAAAATTTAACAATTTTTGAATGCATTTAGCTTTCAAAAACACTAAAATATTCTTTTTTTATATATAAGAAAAATTTTTAAATAATACTGGTTTTATATCAATTACGGCTTTTTGACATCAGTTTTATGTATGCGGAAGTGCAATTAGGGCTTTTTACAGTTACTGTATAAAAACCGATAATGTAAAATACTAAAATTTGTTTAAATGCAGCTTACTTAAAAAAATATCTAGATATTTATTTATAATGACAAAAATAATTTTTTTCCATTAGTATCTATATTATTTCAATTAGGGTTTTTAATAGCAATTTTATTCGCTATTGATTTGATAAAAAATTAGGGCTTTTCGCAAATACATTGAAAACCAGAGATATAGTTCATTCACGAAAATTTCGCATTCAAAATTGTCTAGAAATTTGAAATCAAATTTTGGAATAATGCATTTGGCGCTTTTCGATATCATCCAATAAAATTGGTATTTTTGGAGTTACAGTTCCAATGTTTTGGGTATTTGTGTATTTGAGGTTGGTCTTCAAGAAAATGTAAAAAAAGTGGATTTCGAAAGAAATGTCAATTAGGGCCGTTGTACAAGTGACCGACGATAAATTATATGAAGGTGATTGGGTACCTCATCAGTCTGATAAAGACGTTTTTTCGTCAGTCACATAACGGTTAATCTATCAGCTCTCAGAATCAAAACTTGTGGGTCAAAGTGATATAGTTTAATTATTTCCTTTAAATAGATTTTATTTCATATATATAGCACCCATTGCACTTTAGAAAAATGCTTGTGATGAAAAATATGTCAAAAAATATTTAATTCATTATTCACTAGTTAATTTTTATTAATTAAAAAGTTTTTAGCGAAGCGATTTAATTAATGTGTAAATAATACAAATAAAAATAGCCATCATTTTCACAGAAACCCGCATTTCGGCTCGATATATTTATCGTTAAAAAGTCTTAGGACTATTCTTCGAGTTCTTGGTTATATACATAAGAATGCCAGAAAGATATGAGAAACTTAACGAAGAGTCTGCGTTAAGATTTGTAAGAATATACGTACGAATCAGTGATGTGGGACGAAATGGGCATGATATCAAAACAAAATCAGTTCTACCAAAAAAATATACGAGCCTCGTATTCAGGAATGGCTGAATTTAATAAAGAATAACTTTAAATATGTAATACGATTTTGAAATAAAGAGCCTTGAATAACAAAACTCACATCGAATAAGGTGAATAAAATGTTCCACTGCAGTTCCCGCAGTCTCCAATTTTATGAAAAAGCTTATAGTTTTTGAGTTAAAATATTCTTAAATTGGAAAATTTTCATTTCGGATGCCATTTTGGAACCGCTATCCTGAATTTTTTCCAAACCCTACATTTCTTAATATTTATGACTCGAAATCACTTTTCTATTCGGAAATGAATGTGTATCATACCGATTTACATTTTAGATCTAAATTTTATTTTTTTAGGTGGAACAAAATTGTTTATTACTTCTTAAGCATTTATTAAAGATAAAGTCTGATGCCATAATTTAAAAGACTCTGAAGTTTTATAAAGAATATCCATCATAAGTCGGAAGTTATTTTTGGTACAAATTAAATAAATTAAAAAAAAAAAAAATGAAAATTCATTAAAAATTTACGACATTATATACTTAATCGGTTAAGGCAACTTAAGACTACACTGGAAACGTTTTAACGGGTTCGCCTTTTCATCTTTATGCATTATAAAATGATGTAATGAATGTATCGTGCGTGAAGCTGTCCACCTCAAAATTCCATTCATAAACCTATAGAATTACTTTGAGATAGTATTAAAAGTAAAATCGGTTAGAAAATTAAAACACTCTTTTGGGTGTGCAGTAATCTTTATACTTCCTCTATTATAGTAGATATCAAATGTTTGTAAAGAATTTCCCTGTAGATCTCAATCAATAATACAAAGTATTGGTTATTCTAAATAAAAAAGGGTTTTTCAATAGGGACCGTCTACAAAAGTAGACCGATGGGGACAGCAAACGATGCCATATTTTTCCCCGCTTTCTTGACATTTCTCTTCAGTAAGGTTTGCCATTTCATCATGGAAAGATATACGAGCCAACAACGAGTCGAAATTATTAAAATTTACTACCGAAATTCAGAGTCAGTGGCCTCAACTTTAAGAGCGCTACGTCCAATTTATGGTCGTCATAATCGTCCTACCAGATCAACAATTGAGCATTTAGTGGAAAAATTTAAATTCATAGTCACAGTACAAAATGTTCTCGTGCCAGTGAGACAAAGAAGTGCCCGTAGTGTCGAGAATATTGCTGCTGCTGAGGCTTCAGTTCAAGAAAGCCCAAATGTGTCTCTCACACGTCGTTCTCAAGCGTTGGGCATCTCTGTGACGTCGTTGTGGCGAATTTTGCGAAAAGATCTTGGCCTTCATCCTTACAAGATCAAATTGACGCAAGAACTGAAGCCGCTTGACCACCAGAAGCGTCGCATGTTCGTGACTTAGGCTGAGCAACAACTTGAAAATGATTCGGATTTTAATCGAAAAATCATCTTCAGCGATGAGGCTCATTTCTGGCTGAATGGCTTCGTCAATAAGCAAAATATGCGTTATTGGTCAGGCAACAATCCACACGTACTCCATGAGTCACCATTGCATCCCAAAAAAATTACGGTTTGGTGCGGTTAATGTGCCGGCGGCGTCATTGGGCCGTACTTCTTCCGTGATGATCAAGACCGGCACGTTACTGTGAATGGGAATCGCTACCGTTCAATGATAACCGAATATTTTTGGCCCGAATTGGACAATATGTGGTTTCAACAGGACGGCGCCATAAGCCACACAGCGAATGTCACAATCAATTTATTAAAAACCAAGTTTGGTGAACGTGTTATCTCACGAAATGAACCAGTCGATTGGCCGCCTCGGTCGTGCGATTTGACGCCGTCAGACTATTTCCTGTGGAGCTACGTCAAGTATGTCTATGCCAACAAGCCAGCGACGATTGATGAACTTCGTACGAATATCGAACGTCAAATTGCAGCATTATCGGCCGATTTATGCTTGAAAACCGTCGAAAATTGGGTTCAGCGTCTGGACTTCTCCAAGCGTGCCCGTGGTGGCCATGCAAAATAAATCGAGTTTCATACATAATGGCTTCGAATGTACTTTCACAGGAATAAAGAATTTCATTGATATCCAAAACCGGTTTTGTTTTATTTAAAAAAACTTTTGTAGTGCTCTTATTGAAAAACCCTTTACTACATACTGGCTTTATACAAAATAAAGTTTCTTAAAAATGTTCTTCAGTTTTAATAGATTTTTACAAATGCGCTATTTCTGTAGCCAACCATAACGTTCCTGCGAAGGCTTATATAGCTTCCATATAGCTTTAAAAGCAAAATTGAGGAGAATTGTATAAGTGTTTAATTTTTCTAAAGCTATAATTTCAAAAAATTTAACTGAACTTATTTTACTGATATTGATTTAAAATAATTTCATTAAAAATATAAAATTTGTACATCGATGATATACTACTAAGATGATATTTTTTCAGTAGAGTTTTTCAAAAGGGTCTAAAATGAATCGAAATGGCTTCGGGGCTTTTGAAATCAAAAAAGGGCTCAAAAAAGCCCTGAAAGTCCCCTAGATATCATTCCTGATAGTCATCTGTCGAGATTAACGCGAACACTTTACCACTTGCATTTTAATGTATTTTCTGTGTTGTCTTAAAAAGGATGAAAAAATGTGTGATGATTTAAATTGAAATGAGAACGATGTGATATAGAGTGATTACAGAAAATACAGAGTACTCATAAGCACAGGATGGAAGATTGCATTGAACAAAAGTTTTAGTGGCGTAAGTCACAGTCAAGCAAGAATCTTTTCAGAACGTCTAGCCCGGGGTGATTATTACGGGATGCGCCCTTCGAGAAGTATCGTGCTGGCTGTGTAGTGCAACTCAATGTCGCGAGCAGGTTGAATTTCACAATGGTACAACCGGGCGGTAATTTCCAAAACTTACCAAAAATTTAAGATGGGTCTCGATGCTTCTGGTACTTTGGGTTCCAATGCTGACATCTATCCAAATTATAAATGTATTAAATAAAGAATAAAGAAGCTCAAGGCAGTCTAGTAATAGAACATTATTAAGATATGAAATGACACCCTGGGTTAATAAGAACTTGCAGTCACTTATAAAATATATATATCGAAACTTTTAAAACTCAAAAGGAAAAATCCTATAGATAAAGTTATTGCTGAGAGGTTGAAAAGAATAAGTCGTGTTATTAAATATGCAATGAAAAAGGCAATGAATGACTATTACTCTTTAAAACTTAATGAAACAAATTCCGATCCAAAACGCACATGGAAATTTATTAATGAGATGCTTGGGAGGAATAAAAAGACGCCTCCACATATTATTAGTGAATCAGGAATAACATTGAATAATGATCAGGAGAAAGCTGTTAGTTTAAATAAGTATTTTATCGAATCTGTTTTGCAGCTACGAAATAGTGTAGAGGTACAAGATGGTGACAATTTGAATCTATTGAGAACATTATCACTGTCTGATAAGAGTTTTGTTTTGCGTAAAGTTAGCATGTCTGACATAGATGCAATTATATCAGAACTTGACATAAGAAAAAGTGCAGGAAATGATGGTATTACGCCTAGGATGTTGCATGAATGTAAAGATTTAATATTGCCTCACTTAACTACAATTTTTGACAAAATAATTGATTGTTCAACGTATCCTGACGTGTTAAAAACTCATAAAATCGTTCCTATTCCGAAAGTAGGTCGTGCATGTAAAGTTGATGATTTTAGACCTGTAGCTCTCTTGCCCATAATTGATAAAATTTTTGAAAAATTAATATGTGAGCAGTTTTCAAGCTATTTAGATGCTGAGCATGTTTTCTATTCTCATCAGTTTGGGTTTAAAAAGGGCTCCAGTTCAGAAGAGGCTACAGTTAATGTAATCAACTTTGTATGCGATGGTTTGGATAAGGGATACTCTGGCGTAGCTGGTATGTTCTATGATTTTAGCAAAGCGTTTGAATTGGTGGACCATGAAATTTTATCACAAAAGCTTCACCTCATTGGTGACAGAAATCAAGAATTAAAATTTTTTAGAAGTTTCCTCTCAAACAGGATGCAGTATGTTCAAGTTGGCAGTGCCAAAAGTGATTTGAATAACATAAATTGTGGAGTGCCTCAGGGTAGTGTTCTTGGGCCCTTACTATTCAAGATTTATATAAATGATATGAAAAATTTAAATCTAAATGGAAAACTTTTTATGTTTGCGGATGATATTTGCCTGTTTTATCCTTATAAACACTCCGCCGTTCTAAAAGTAAATATTGAATATGATACAGCTTTAATTGTTGAGTTTGCACGTTTAAATAAATTAGTTTTAAATGCGAATAAAACTAATTTTATAAGGTTCGGACCACGCAGGTCAAGTGAGTTAATGAGTATTTTTGTCGACGGAAAGGAAATTGAGGAAACGGATAAAGTTAAATACTTAGGACTGCAATTTTGTAGCAACCTCTCTTGGAGTAGTCATATTGATATTCTGAAATCGAAGATATCTTCTGCAACTGGAATTCTTTTTAAATTTAAAAACAAACTTACCAAAGATGTAAAACTTTTAATATACCAATCACTTATACATAGCCATTTATCTTATCTTCCAATTATATATGCACATAAACAGAGTAAAGAATTAAAATCCTTACAATCTGCTCAAAATCGTGCATTGAAGGTTGTGTTTAATCTCTCAAATAGACACTCTACGTTAAGTTTATATACGGAATACTCTCATACAGTTCTTCCAATATTTGGACTATATAAGAAAGAGCTTTTAATCTACGTATTTAAAACACTGCATGGGCTGGGTTATCGCGTCTTGCATTTCGATACAAATCAAACTAATTTTAATACGCGGAACAGTATAAATCTTAGAACTGCTAGATGTCGACTAGAGATTTCAAAACAGAGAATAGAGTATGCAGGACCTTATGAATTTAATAAATTGCCAAATGCTATTAAGACTATGGAACGAATTTAAATTTTTAAAACAAATTTAAAAACGTTTTTACATGCTAATATAGAATCGCTTCTTATGTATGGTGCTAATTAAGTTGTTTAGTTGCATAAAATTTTATTTTGTAATTATATTATTTAAAAATGAACTATTTTATTATAAAATATTATAACATATAATTTTAAAATTATTATTATGTATGCTTAGATACAAATCTATGTATATAAGAGTTGCCAGTTAGCCTCTATAAAGCCATTTTGGTGCTGAGGCATTCTTTAACTTTATGATCATATGCATACCTTGAATTTAATAAATAAAAAAAAAAAAAAAAAAAAAAAAAGTAATAAATATAGTAACATTTCGCCAGAGAGTACTTTAAAGTTAAGTTTTCACTTAGGGTACTATCGTTACAAACTATGCTATACCTCTCTGTCGAAATACTTTAGTCAATATAATAGTTAAAGACCCTGGGTTAATGTTTTCACTTAGATCAAGCATGCAAACACAATTTTTTTTTCTTTTGATATATGAGAAAAAAATGTTATATATTGTATTCAGGAACAAGTTATGCTTTACTTAAAATCACACTGTGTGCAATACTAAATAAAAAAAAATATATATATATAAAAATTGCTATAAAATTCGGCTCTTGAATTTAAAGGGGCTAAAAAAAACGCAACTAAAATATTTGTTTTGTTTTCACTTACGGTGGCAACTCATACCGAAAAGCTGGCAATAGCTTATACGAGCTTATATTTTTAGAGGCTTAAAATTTATGGGCCATTATGTTGGGGCACGAGCAAAGTATGTAATAACACCAACAACAAAAACGACAACAACAAGAGCGGCAACACCACAACAACACCAGTCAGCACAATAACAGCAACAAATAACAACGTGTAACATAATGAAATAAGCAAAAACAAAACCAAACAACACGAGCAATAACCAGTACAGTCAAAACAGTAACAACAACAATAATAACAGCAACAAATATTGCAACCAAAGAAAAAAGTGGCGAAAAAGCGTGAAAATTTATTTTATTTTCCGCAGTTAACGCAGGACAAATAATAATTCTATTTTGTCCTTTTGTTGTGTGTGTGTCCTCCATATTTTAGTGTTTTGTTTTGCTAAGAGTTGTTATGCGAGTCTATGTTTGAGTTTTTGTGTACTTAAGTTATGATTGTTTTAACTTTTTTTCAATTTTTTTGTTCTCAGTAACTAATAAATTTCCAAAGTGGAACCAAAGTATGAAAAGTTTTAGACGCAAGTAAAAAATAGGCGTTTTTTTTTTTAATATAGCTCGATATAAGTATTTCTCGTAACGAAAAAACACAAATTTATATATGTTTTTGTTTTTTATTTAATGATAAAGTCTTGAAGAATTTTTAATCCTGTTAAGGTGCATGTCAATGTATACTATCGAAAATCACGCAAGTACTCGATTTTACTTGATGCTGTGACGCACACTGGGGCTACTTGTTTGAGAGGCTTGGCAAAAATTTAATATGAAGAATTAAATATTTATTTACGTTAAATTAATAAATTTTAAGTCAGATATATTAATATTTACCTATTTTATATTCACTTTTATAATAGGTAATGCGAAATAACAAAAACTCGAAATCGAACCTGGAAATCCTGGATTTAAGGTCGGTGCTAATATAATCAGACTTTTAATCAGAAGCGCCAACTTCAAAGCATTTGCATTCATGAAGAAATTAATTTATTTGTGATAATAAACCAAATAAGAAAAAATTAAAATAATAGGATTTCTTATGTAATAATATGGTTAAATAAATTATCAAATATGACCAAGAAATAAAAAGAAAAAGTAATTTTAAAATTATTTTTTACTTTGTTTTTATTTCTTCCTTTTTAGAGAATATGATAAATTTTCGAAAAATGTGTATAAACAACATAAATACAATTGTTCTGAAAAAAAAATTGTTCTATTAAATTCTGAAAGTTTGTTGGATATTTTAAAAATCTGTCTCTTAAATTTAAATTAGATGTCACGTATTTTGAAATAATTACACCCATTCTTGTAACGAGTTTTATTACCCTGGTGTCAATATTATTCGAGATATAGTGTTTTTCTAATATTGCCACGCCCCTTTGTTAAATAAGCGCCCACTTTCTTGAGCGTTACTTGTAGTAATCAGTACCCCAGCGTCAATATTAACTGAGATAGTATTGCCACGCCCATTTATCGAATAACGCCTACTTTACTGACCGTAATTTTTAATAATTCAGCCTACCCCTGTGCTACAATAAATTTCAGTGCCCTACTGTCAATATTATTTGAGGTACACTGTTTTTCTAATATTGCTACGCCCAGTAGTCGAATACCGCCCACTTTCTTGACCGTAATTTGTACTAATAATGCCTATACCAAATTGCAGTACCATAGTATCGATATTATTCGAGATATACTATTTTTCTAATATTGCCACGCCCATTTGACAAATAACGTCCATTTTCTTGACCGCAATTTGTATCAACTGTTCCATGCCCATTTGCCGAATAACGCCCACTTTTTTGTAATAGTAACGCCTACCGCTGTACTAAATTGCAGTACTCTAGTCTCAAAATAATTCAAGATACACCATTTTTCCAATAAGTATTGCCACGTCCATTCGTCGAATAACGCCCATTTTCTTGACGGTAATTTGTAATAATTGTGCCTACCCCTACACTAAATTGCAGTACCCTAGTGTCCATTTTATTCAAGATACAGTAGTATCTAGTATTGCGAGATATGGTATTGCCACGCCCAGTTCTCGAAGACCGGCACTTTTTTACGCGCACCACCGTGCTTATGATATCTATCTGTTCACCAAAAATTATGGCAATCAGGCATATTAAGCAATATTTTGCAATAATTATATACAGTACATAATATGAGAACTTTTCTGAGAATTTATTGCATAACGAGCATTATTTTGCCTAAATCTTCCTAACTAAGCATTCCACTCTTTTGAGAAATTACGCGTTATTGCAAATTAGCCACAAAATTATCCGGTAAACTGTTCTGTTAAAAGTTTTGTAAATTTTTTCAAACCAGTAGACAACTCTGGAGATGCATTTCGATATTTAAAATTAGTAAACTGAAAAGAATGGCAGCAAAGAAAATAGAAAAAATCTAAACCATTTCTAAAAATAAAATCACAAAATGCGGTCCTTGTTATGACTTCAAGAAATTTAAATCCAATTTGTTTTGCATGAGTTTTGAAAAATATCCACTTGAAGCAGATAAAAATGCAAATTTCTAAAGACTTTAAAAAAAGGTGATATCACTTTAAGGTCTGTACCTTTTTGCTTATTGTAGGCTTAAAAGTTTTGAAAAAAATGCCTTTGTTCTGTTTATTTTTTTTTTTATGAAATAAATGAAAAACTTGAATGCGTTGCACTTACATAAAGTGTTTCTATTATTGTTTTATTAAAATAACTCGCTCTTTACTCTTTATGTTTGTGACGTCGCATAATCCAGATGTTTCAAGTGAAGATAAAAATATTTCCTATGTATCTGTTGGTTGCATATGTTCTCAAACTAGTATTCTTGATGCTTTGTAATTTAACTCTCTCATACCTGTTCTATCTACATATATCTAATTACATTCTAATTCTATCTAATAATTTCAATATTTGCCGCAAAGATAGATACGCTATTGCTGGTAATTCTTTTAATGGGAGTGGAGTTTTAATTGCCGTTAAATCTTCTTATTTCTCACAAAAAATAATAATTCCTAAGGCATCTGATATTGAATTTTGTTGTGTTCTTGTAAAGTATGCTGCTTTAAATCTTTATGTAACATGTTCATATATTCCTCCTGTTTCCAAAGTAGAGGTATATTTGAAACATGATCACATTCTAATAACGGGTGACTTTATTCTTCCAAGTGTTGCTTGGAACTGCTGCACCGAAAACCCTGCAATATTATTGCCTTCGTCTGAATGCTCATCTGCTTATTCATTTTTAAAAGAGCTTTCAAGTCAAGGACTTTTTTAATTAAAAAGCCACTTTAACAAGAATAGCCGTTTGTTAGATCTTTTATATTTTGACGACAGCAATATAATTTAAGTCTCAAGGACATATCCACTCGTGCTCTCTGAAGATCCGTACCATCCATCTTTAGAAATTGCTTTTAATTTTCCTAAACATTCTGTAAAGAATCGTATTGCTCAACCTCCTGTTGAGTTAAATTTTAAAAGAACTATTAATGTTTTGTTAAAAAACTGTATATTTAATGTTAACTAGACATCCGTACTAAATATCGTTAATACAAAAATATCGCCAGAAAACCTTGATTCGCCTGTCTCTGCTTTTAATAGAACTCTCAATGATTGTTTTATATCATCGGTATCAAAGACAAAAGCCCGTTTAGCATCTGGTCCAGTATGGCTTACTGAAGAACTGAGAAAATTAAGAAACTTTAAATCCATGCATTTTAATTATAATTTCAAAAAACTCATAGCATTACAGATTTTGCTTCTTATACCTCTATTAAGTACAAGTATCGTCAATTATGCAAGCAATCTTACGATATTTATTTTAAACATCAAATCTGATGCTAAATCATTCTGGAACTTTGTCAACACAAAACGCAAGATTGATTCCTATCCTTCTTATAAAAAATATAAAACTGTTGAATCCGATAGCGAGAATAGCATTTGTAAATTTTTCGCTGACTTTTTCAAAGCGACCTATTCATCTTCATCCTATGATATTCTTAGCTATCCATTTAGTGTTCAATTTGTCTCCCAATAATTGATACTAACATTGTCTTATCATACTTAATAGCACTTAAAACTTCATATAAAAGTGGTCCCGACAATATACCGCCATGTTTATTAAAATATTGCTGTGATGAATTAGTCATCCAATCACTTTGCTTTTTTCTTCTTCATTAAAATCTTGCTATTTTCCAGTTGCCTGGAAGTCGTCTTTTTTTATTCCGTTGCACAAGTCTGGTAACAGGTCTTTAATCGATAACTATCGTGGAATTGCAAAATGAAGCGCTTTGCCGAAGCATTTCGAGGCAATCATTACTGCACAATTTTCACATACTGTTAAATCTTTATTTTCTCCACTCCAACATGGATTCGTTTCTGGAAAATCTACTGTTACAAACCTATTTGAATTTACTTCTAAAACCATTGAGAATTTTGGAAAAGGCTTACAGACTGATGTTATATACACAAATTTTAGTAAAGCTTTTGATGTTGTTAATCAGAGGCTCTTAGTCTTAAACCTATCTCTTGCTGGATTTCCCACAACACTTGAAACTTAGATAGATAGATGAAACAATAGATTGAAACTTATTTATGCAATAGAACACAACGTGTTCTTTTTAAACTTGTGAAATCTCATGAGTTTCCTGTCACTTCTGGTGCACCTCAAGAAAGATACCTCGAGCCTCTTCTTTTTTTACTGTTTATAAATGATTTGAAACTATTTCTTCCTTTCAAAAATGCTAATGATGTCAGACCATCTTTATAGCTGGTGCTACGTGAATCGTATGAATCTTAACATGAAGAAATGCAAGCCCATATCCTTCCCTCGAAAATCTCCTGTCACATTTATTTATAAAATTTGTGATCATACATTAGAGTCTGTAGATATCTTTCATGATCTTGGAGTAACTATGGACACTAAACTTTGCTTCTATATTCATATTAATAAAATTATAAATCGAGCTAATAGTACTTCAGGTTTTATTAAACGATGTGCAAAAGAGTTGAAAGATCCCTATATAACAAAAACCTTATTCGTCTCTCTATCATTGAAGATCTCATCAATTGAAGATTCAGCCAACATATCCATACCATCTTCCGGTGGCTTCATTGGTTCTGGTAAGAGGTCACAATTTCAAAATTGTATGTAAATATTAATTAATTTCTGAACAGAGGCATTGAATCAATAACCACGTTCGTCTCGCCTGGCATATGCCGGTTTGACGCCGTACGACTAGCTTTGCATGTGTGAGCTGTGCTCTAATCCATATTTATACCCTGCAGGAAAATCAACTAATTTAAAAGTAGTTGATAAACTTGTTTTTTGTCAACCACAACTAATTGAAATTCTGACTTTTTTCCATAGAACGAACTAATATATTTTGTATGGTGATGTCCGCTAAATAAACCAATTGACTTTCGTCTGCATATATTTTCAACTACTTGTTAAATTAGTTAAATTTAAATTATTTTTTTTTACTTTAAAATAACCAATTGAAAACTATTACTGGTGGCCTAAAGTTAATAATATTTGATGAAATAATATGGTTAAATATGTATAAACTTGTAATCTAATAAAAATTTGCATTTAAAACATGTCAAAATCAGAGTAGTTGCCGCCTTAATATAATTCAAAGTAGTTTATTAATCATTTGTTTTTAAGTAGTATTCAATTACTTCATATATAATGCAATAAAAACTATTTAGAATTGAAGTGGATGCGGCCTTAATATAATTCAAAGTTGTTCATAAACTGATCTATTTTAAATTAATTTTTTGATTAGTTGTTTTTAAAAACAAGTTATTGTGTTCCTATAGGGTATACACGCTATAGATACCCTAAAGGAACTAACTAACTTGTTTTTAAAAACTAATTAAAAAAGTAATTGAAAATAAACTAGTATATGAACTACTTTGAATTATATTAAGGCGCCATCCACTTCAATTCTAAATAGTTTTTATTGCATTATATATAATGCTCGTATCTATACTGTATTTCGCAGTATTATACTGTAATTTCAATCCAAATACTGCATACTGCATTTTTCCCCAAAATACTGTATTTTACTATACTGTTTTGTCGCTGGAGAAAAAAATGAAATTTTAATTTTTTTAACGCTCCGAAATTCAACTTAAATTCAAAATATCAGACACAACAATGGCAACACAGTCAAAGCGAATTCAAACGTTGCGAATATTGACACATGTAAACGGCGAAAATCCAAGCGAACATAGCAACATATCATATATAGCTGTCTCTTTCTTTCCCTTTTAATTGTTGTCTTGTCATTATTCTTTCATATTCAACGCGCGTCACTTGGAGTTTGCTCTCGATTACTAATTTAAAAGAATAAAAAATGTCGAAAACAAAAGCTAAAAATATATTGACCGAAAAACTTCGTGAAAAGTATTCCTTTCTCCAAAAAGCAGCAAAAAGTGAAAGTGATGTTTTTTGCAGAGTGTGTAGAAGTACATTTTCAATTGCATCTGGTGGTAACGCGGATATTGCGCGACATGTTACGGCAAAAAAACATAGACATGCTTTAAATGCTGCTTCTGCCAGCACGTCCATAAAATCACATTTTACGTCGGATTTGGATGCATATATAGCGGCAATGGAAGGAGTGTGGGCCTATCATGTGGTAAATTCCAATCACAGTTTCAAGTCGTCGGATTGTGCCACGAAAATATTTAAATCGTGTTTTCATATCAAAAAGTTTTCGTGTTCTCAGAAGAAATGTCAATCAATAGTCGTCAATGTTTTCGCATCGCACTCCCAAAAATTGCTTGAACAAGATTTGAAAGAATGTAGTTTTGTATCAATCTACACTGATGCATCGAACCATGGAAATATTAAACTTTTTCCCGTGCTCGTTCGATATTTCATTCCGACTGTTGGTGTACGTGTTAGAGTTTTGAATCTAACCGAAGAAGCTGGTGAAACTTCTACTATTATATCCGAGCTCATAGAATCGGCCGCCAGTAAATTCGATCTGAAGTTGAAAATCGTTTGCTTCTGCGGCGACAATGCAAAAGTTAATTTTGGTGGAGACACTCGTGGCGGCCAGAATAATGTTTTTTACCGATTAAAGCAGTGGCTCCCGCATTTGATTGGCATCGGCTGTGTCGCTCACATTACACACAATGCATTAAAATTTGCATGTGACGAGATACCATTCGACGTAGAATGGGTTGTTGCTAAAATATATTCCCATTTTTACCGTAATACTGTACGCGTGACGGCACTGAAGGAATTTTGTCAAGATGCAGATGTGGAATATGACAAATTGCTCGGATATGCAAAAACACGATTCTTGGCTCTTGCACCAGCTATCAAACGTATTTTGGAACTCTATGATGCTCTCCAATCGTATTTCCTTGCGCATGAAAGAGGAGAATAGCAGCTGAAGGAGTTTTTGAGAAACGAATCATCGAAATTTTGGTTGATGTTCGTGCAAGAACAGGTAAAAAAACTTTTTTGTTATGTAATTCTGACAACTTCACTTAACTTAACATTTTCCTCTATTTTTTTAGGCTGAATTGTTCGTTAAATACGTGCTAAAGATTGAAGGTGATGATGTCACGGCAATTGAAGTGGCACAATCTTTGAATGACCTTGAAGAAACACTGAAAATGCGGAAAGAAGATGATTTTTTGTCACCAGCAACAGCAGCTGAGAAAAA
Organism: Coremacera marginata; assembly: GCA_914767935.1. NCBI lineage: Eukaryota > Metazoa > Arthropoda > Insecta > Diptera > Sciomyzidae > Coremacera > Coremacera marginata. The sequence goes on from OU612045.1 coordinate 159,824,573, forward strand.
AAGACTTATTGACGATGGATACAATTCAGAAGAGATGGCTGCTATCTGCAACGAATTTTTCGGTAATATTTTGCCTGCTTTTGTACAGCTCTTCAATGATTTGATACTAAGTTTTTCTACTAATTTGCAGACTCTGCACTCTCCTATTTCCTCCTTTGGGCAGTACCATGTGAACCGCTGAAACTTTTTGCGTGGGCTTCATTGAAAGAAACACCAAAATGGAGTGATGTACAAGAGGTTATGAACAAGTTGAGCGAAAACAATCTGTGCAATGCCAACGAAAATGCCGCAAATTTGCACTCGCAATTCCGATATGTTAAAAACTACTGTACGAGTGAGAAAATCTCGCAGTGGAAGGATGGCAACGTTTCGATTGTGAATCGTTGGGTCGAAATATTTACTCATTTCGAAAACGTTGATTGTGAATACAAAGAAATGGCTACGATCGTTGAATGCATTCTATGCTTGCCAGCCACTTCAGCATCGGTCGAGCGAATCTTTGCTGCGGTAAACAAAACATGGACATCAGACAAAACTCGATTGGATGTGGAAACGTAGAAGGCGATTATGATCGTAAAATGTAACTTGTAGTATGAATGCGTTGATTTCTACAAATACCTTAAAACAAAGCCGGACTTGCTTCGTCAAATTTCTATAAAGGATAAATACAAAAGTTGAAAGTTACTAATTAGCTCTTTTCTGCAATTTTCATTGAATAAAATGAATACTGTAAAAAATACTGTTTTTTGAAAATTGAAATACTAGATTTTTCGGATTTTTGAGGCAAATATACTGTATTTTGACCAAATCAAGATACGAGCATTAATTATATATGAAGTAATTGAAGTACTACTTAAAAACAAGTGGTTGATAAACAACTTTGAATTATATTAAGGCGGCAACTACTCTGATTTTGACATGTTTTTTTTTTTGCAAATTAAATAATTTAAATTGTAATTATTAGATTACAAGTTTATATATGTTTAACCATGTTTTTTTCATCAAATATTATTAACTTAAGGCTTCACTAACATTTTGTTTCAAAAAGACATATTTTTTTTATTTACGACATTGAACTGCAAGACAGACGTGGTAAACACACTTTAAAACTGATCAAAACCCTGTGAAACGCCTGTGAAAAGCCTCAAAGCCCTGTGAAATGATTAAAAATTCTTTATTATTTAAGATATTCAAATTACAAACTGGTAGTGTTTAGCAAACATTGCACAATTTGAACTTTGTACGGAAATTGATGCATTGCTCAACCATTCAGCAAACACCTCATCACTTCATGATTTATGTATTTATGTATGTATTTATATATATATTTATGATGTATAGAAATTTAAATTTTTATGGTTTTAAATTCATCTTCAGTAAGTGGAATATTAAATACTTTTCAATTGGTTATTTTAAAGAAATTAAAAAATAATTTAAGCATAACTAATTAAACAAGTAGTTGAAAATATATGCAGACGAAAGTAAATTGGCTTATTAAGCGGACAACACCATACAAAATATGTTATTTCGTTCTATGGAAAAAAGTCAGAATTTCAACTAGTTGTGGTTGACAAAAAACTTCTTTTTCAACTACTTTTAAGTTAGTTGATTTTCCTACAGGGTATATTTTGATTATCTAGAGCAAGACCTCGTCTGTCTTGCCTAGCACATGTATGAGCTCGATCTCGTCCGTCTAGCCTGTCATATGGGAGCACCGCTCCATAGCCTGACAATTTTACATTTTTATAAAAAATGTAATTGTGCATATATAAATTCTATTAATTTTATCTAATATTAATTGCTATAAGGCCATATGTGCTTAGCATTCAAATAAATAATAGTAATAATAATAATATAAAAGAGAAATATTCCCTGCATACACAATGCTTAGAGAGCAAAACCGATACAAGTAGATATAAGGAAAAATAACAGCACATAACTAGATTGCTTGAATGGTTCTTTGCAGAGCTTTAATTCATATCTCTACAGCAGTAACGGGCAGCTTTGCACTTTAAAGTTCTCACTGAAAACAAATTAAATTCAGTAAACTAGCGTAATTGTAAAAGATTATTGTGAGAATTATTCTACTTAATTCCCACCCCTTTTTTGTAAGTGTATCTTGGACGAAATTCACGAAATAACCGTGAAAAGTGTATATAAAAGACAGTCTTTATAGACAATTACAATGAAATGAAAAATTAGGAAAAAATACAAGTAGAGTGCTTTGGGAGTAGCGAGGCGGCGAGAAGGGTGAATGGAAGTATCCCATCTAGAAAACTGAAAATTTAAAACAATTCAGAATATTTTAAACAATACTTAACATCATCATTGAAAACTATAACTGTGCATAAGGGTGACTCAACCCAAAAAACTTGCCCTTGCCACCGACTAAGAGTCAAGCTTGATCTCTTTTATAACGATTTCTAAAATATTTTGGCGGTCACAATAACCGCCAGTGAGCTAAACTAAGTTCTTCTAAGCTGCATCAAAAAATTTTAAATCTTTACCATTGAACCAAAGAAAATGCTGAATTTTATGCATTTTTGTTACATTTTTTTATGCTTTTTCATTAAAATTCGAAACACTTTATTATTGTCTAAGCTATCCTCGTTTTGAAGATATCATTGGAAGGTTTTGATAGCATAAAAAATAATTCAGCTATTAAAATTTTAGTGAAAATAACAAAAAAGTATCGAAAAAATGCATGAAAATCAGGATTATCTTTGGTTAAACTGCAAAGATTTGAAATTTTTTGATACAGTTCAGATACAGAATTTTTCCAAAACTCTTATTTCTGACCATCTGATTTTTTTTAACAATCTCACCATGCCAAAGTTTTACGAAAACCATGATTTTTGGAAGTTATTTAAAAATGATTTAGTTCACTGGCGGTTATTGCGACATCCAAAATATTTTCGTAATCGTCATTAAATCATCATTAATTAGTCGGTGGCATCAACACCTAATTTTTTATTTTTTTTTTTTTTTTTTTTTTTTTATGGAGCCAAATTAACGTTTTTCCCACTTCAAATTTTTAACTAATTCCATTTAAAAAAGTTTTCGAAAATCAAACTTTAAGCAAATAAAAATAATCTCGACCCCAGGCTGATATCTTACCTACGCCCATGTAGAGTCACGAAAATGAATTATATTCCATACGATTTCATGTGTCAAAATATAAAGTGGTGCAGCCATACACCATGTGTCAATACGAAGTTGTAATTTGTTAATGTCCTTATAACATACTTTTCTAAGAACTTTAAAGTCACGATGGTTTTTTAGATTGTTTGTCAATAAAATTTTTACGAAGCTTACTGGGAATATATCTAATTTACGTTTATCTACAAATTTCAGTATTTTTTTAAAACTTTTGAGTCACTGTGCGACTTTGTGCTAAAAATTATTTTACACTAGTTGGTCATTGTTAATAATTTTTAGCTGCTGCTTGTACTGCAGTACAATAACAACAATAACAGGAAAAATAAATTGCAACAACAACAAACAAAAATTTTGAAGAACAAGTATTCAGAGGCAGGCAAAATTAAAACACAGCCTGTTCCAAATTGTTTTGCCCAACCCACTTTGGCTCTGAATCAATGTATTTTTTTGGCTGCCAAATACAGACCAAAAAAACACCGGCAATAACAACAACAACAACAAATTTGTGTACAGCATCGAAAATCCCTGCCAAATTGTGCGAACGAGCTCTTAAGTGAAAATTGGATTAGACCCCAGGGGCTAGCTCGGCGGTGTGGTGGTGTGGGTCACCGTACGTACGAGCCCAACATCATAAAAGTGTGGGTGGCGAGTTAGTTGGGTGTGTGTATGTGTGTGTGCTATTGAGCAATTGGCTTGTTTGCTGTTACACAGTGTTGCAGGTCACAAGATTAAAGCCTAATGTTTCAAAAATTGATTTTCATCATCATAAACGCACAAAAGCAACAAAATAGAAGAAGAAGAAGCAGATGAATGGAAGGATATAATATAGAAGAGAAAAAGAAATATATAGAAAATATTGTGTAAAAATGTAGCGTTGTAGGCAATGAATTTAGCAGCAAATCTGCAGAATTAAGCTAATGAGACGCAAGTGTCGAGTATGTATTTAGTACGAACGCCTAGCAGCAGCAGCGGCAACAGTAGCAGTAACACCGTACATATGGTCAATTTTCACTGCTATATTTGGTACACCCCTCCCCCCGCCCCCCCTTCACCTTCCTAGCTTCTGTACACAGTCCAGACATAGCTTGTTTGTCATTGAGAGCGTTAATGCTGTGTTGACTGAAGTTGACAGGCGTAGTGACGACGGCTGCAAAATTATTTGCCACGTTAGCTAGATGGTTGGGTGTTGAGCAGGGAGAGAATAGGAGTGTCTCACTTCGCCCATAGTGGTGTGTGCTATGTATTGACATGGTCATGCATCAGCTCTTGTGTCTACATCCGAAGGGGACTAACGGCGAGATTTGGCGGGATTTTCCTGTCCATTGCGAGGTGACTGAAATGTGTCTGTTTTGTGGCATTTTGTGTTGTTGTTTTATTGCGCAGTGTTCTTGTCGATGTCGTTGTTGTGTGTTTTTGGTGGTCGTTGTTGTTCTTGTTGTTATTGTCGTTACTTGCTGAGCTAACGCAGTTGATCTTCTCACAGTGTTTTCACAACAGCCTCAGCTGCCGCTTGTCCTGCAAGTATTTAAATTAATTTTTAATAAGCTTCCAGCTTTAAGGAATCTCCGCGTGTCGCATAATTAAAAGCAATAGATTTTGGCTAGTAGCCGACACGTTGCCTGCCGTTAGTTAATGCTTCCTTCACAGTCTGGCACATTAAGCTATTATAACGCTTGTTTTGGCTCATCAGCTCATCACTTAAACTGTTATATTATTTCAATTGAATTATTTAGATGATCGCATTAGTGGTTTATGCTAATACTATGTTATGGAGTGCCTTATCATATATATATAATTTTCTAAGCTAATTGCACTCTATATGGAAGGCTTGTCCAAAAGTCATTTTAAAAAATATGTGGAATTTTTAAAAATTTGTTAATGCAGTCGAATACGTAGGGTGCCTTTTATATTTCGGGATTTGGCAACCCTGGTGTTGCAATCTGTCAACTGAAAGCTCTATCGCAAAGTTTGACATTTGTTGGCTTATACGTACTCAGAACGTTTTGACATACGAGCGCTATTTGTGTTGTTTATAGTAACTTAAAAGATTCATCTCGGTCTAAAAATGGAATTAAATCGTGAACATTTTCGTGCGATTATTTTTTACAACTTTCGACGTGAATTAACACAGCAACAGTGCATGGATGAACTTAATTCAATTTTTGGCGATGAAGCTCCATCAAGGACCAGTGTTTATCGATGGTATGGTGAATTCAATCGTGGTCGTAGTTCACTCCAAGACGAATTTCGTGAAGGTCGTCCGAAATCAGCTGTTGTTCCGAAAACCATTGATGCTGTGCGCGAACTGATATTGCAAGATCGTCATGTTACCTATCGTGAGATTGAGGCAACCTTAGGCATAAGTGGGACCAGTATACATTCAATATTGCATAAGCATTTGACTGTCAAAAAAATTTGTTCGCGTTGGATCCCACACAATTTGTCAATCGCTCAAAACAAGGCTCGTGTCGATTGGTCGAAGGAAATGCTCAAAAAATACGATCGCGGTGCTTCGAAACACGTCTATGACATCGTGACAGGTGATGAATCGTGGATTTACGCGTATGAGCCCGAAAGTAAACAGCAGTCGACTGTATGGGTGTTTCAAGATGAGCCAAATCCAACAAAAGTTGTTCGCGCACGAAGCACTTCCAAGCAAATGGTCGCCTGTTTTTTCGGAAAATATGGACATGTCCCAACCGTACCACTAGAACAACGCAGAACAGTCAACTCTGAGTGGTACACAACCATTTGTTTGCCAGTTGTCTTCCAAGAAATCAGGAAAACCAACCGCCGAAGATGGATCACTCTTCACCACGACAATGCGAGCTCTCACACATCGGCTCAAACAACTGCATTTTTGAGCACCCAAAACATCGATTTGATGGGTCATCCGCCGTATAGTCCTGACTTGGCACCGAATGACTTCTTTTTATTCCCAACCGTGAAGAATAAACTGCGTGGACAACGATTTTCGACGCCCGAAGAAGCGGTTGCGGCATTCAGAATGCATGTTTTGGAGATACCTCAATCAGAGTGGCAAAAGTGCTTCGACAATTGGTTCAAACGCATGCAAAAGTGTATAGATCTTAATGGAGAATATTTTGAAAAACAATAAAGTGATTTTCGATGATTAATATTTGTTTTTGTTCTCTAATCCCGAAATATAAAAGGCACCCCTCGTACAAGATTTTATTGAATTTACCCTTTAGTTAGCACATAAGCTCATATATCAACTTTACTTAAATTTGTTTTACCATCCCAATTGCTGTTTAATTGGTTTTACCACGTATTTCTTTTTCGACATAAGACGTTAAATTGTTACGTTTACCTGTTGTGGATGTGGAAACATATCCACATACATACATACATACAACATAAAACATTAAAAAAACGACTTTGAACAGGTAAATAATAACTTTGTTGATATATGCAGTTTTGTGTTTTGAAGTGACTTCTTATTATTACCAGATCATTTTTTTCTCTTTTAAAAAGTATTGTTTCCCAAAAGTCAAGAGTTAAGTTATTAATTTTTGATACTACATTTGAATATTGTATAAGATATATGCCAGATTTTTGAAAAACTGTTTGTTGCCAAATGTCAACATTATGCGTTTGTCCCTAAGGTAATATTGTCTCAGGGCTTCTGCTATTAATGGTTCTTAGCCTATTTTGTTCAGCTTTTTAGGATGTTTTAAAGGTGAAAGTCGCTGAACTCGTTTTCATCCACACACGATGCACATACGCTGAAGATTGCTGCCTTATTTTGTGATTGCTTAACTTGAGTTTCCCTTTTAAGTTATTTAATTTAAAAATAAATAAATCACGATATGCAATTAGTTTGTTGTATTTTACGTTGACACGTAAGATGATAGAAATAGTTAATAAATTTTCGTTTAAAACTGAATCAATTTTTGCTAATAAACGTCATGCCATATGAAAGGGAGTTTAAAATGCAATTTTTAATTTATATTATTTTTACAACAACAACAAATTTTACGTAATTTTTTCAGAAAACATTGAATATTTTAGGCCTATTTTGAAAAAAATATTAAAAATTCAAATGTGCACTAATTGGTATTGCTAAAATATTTTTTGGCAAGTACTTTTATTAAACTTTACAACAAAAAAAAAAAAATTGTGATATATGTTGAAAACTGTCGGAGATATTTACACCGAAAGTCATATTTTTAAATTTCCGATGGTTTTTTCACATTCCTTCAGGCAAACAAGTTAAAAGCACAAAGTTGTATAAAAGCCCGGTTAAATATAAACATTTCCGATCAAATATTTACACATACGAAAATTTGGAGAAAAAACAAAACTTTAGATACCCATATTGTGGTCTTCATCTCTAAAAAAAAAATTTTTTTTAAGAAAATAAATGCATATTTTAATAAAGAAAGTTTTAATAAAAAAAGTTAAAAATTTAAAAAAACAAAGAAAAGGTAACTTTTAGAATTCTCCTAAATAAAATATAAATGAAAATGAAACAATTTCGAAAATGCGCTCCTTATGATATCGACTAAATACTGTTAAAAATTACAACAACAAAATTCCAATGAAATTTATTTCCCCAAAATGGATGCCAGCATATGTGGCTTTAAAATACCTTTCGTTTGATACCAAATTTGTATATATTTCTATGGAAAATAGTGAAATTGTGGCAAAAAAACGAAATTTTCGCTGATTTTAAAACTTATTTTGACACCGTAAACTATCGATTGAGCACGTATAAAAAAATACGTCGACCTTAAATTTTTGTCCTCTATCACATATCCAAAAATTATTCAAATCGCTGAGTGACACCTGAGGACCTTTCCTTGTAAGATAGCACATTTCATGAAACAATACCTCCCCAACAAACCCCACAAATGGGGTTTCAAACTCTTTGTTTTGTGTTCGTTATCGGTATGGGCCTATAATTTTGAGATATATTCAGGTGAGCAAGATTTCGAAAGTTTGCCTGATGAACCAGATCTTAGTGCAATAGGTAATACAGTAATTCGATTGTACCATTCAGTTCCACAAAAAATTAAACATATTTTATATTTCGATAGCTTTTATACATCGATTCCTTTGCTGTACTACCTACACACTGAAGGGATTTATGCATTGGGTACCATTCAGAGGAACCGCTTAGGAAAAAATTGTATACTGCCGGCTGTAAAATACTTCCTAAAGGACTCTGTGGCGCGAGGAAACTATGAGGAACAAGTATCAAACTATGAAGGTATTGATATTTCAGTGACTTGCTGGAAGGACAATAAGCTTGTCGCATTAGCATCAACTTATGTCTACTCTGAACAAGACCAAACTGTCAACAGATTCGATGAAAGACAAAAGAGACAAATTTCCATAGCCTGTTCAAAAATAGTAAAAAATTATAACGCTCATTTGCGGGGCGTTGCTCTTATGGATCAGAATAGAGAATAGAGAGTCGCAAGTGCTATATTAGATCTAACAGTTATTAATTCGTGGGTGCTGTACAAAAACAGCATAGAAAACATGACACTAGGTGACTATAGATCGGAACTTGTGCAATTATGATCGTTGTGCAATAAAAAAAGCAAATCTGAACATAAAAGAGGAAGACCCTTATGCAGTAATACAGAAAGCGAGATACAGGCAAAGAAACGCCGAGGACCAATGAAGCCTGTTCCGCAAAAGAGGAAAAAAAAATGCAGCTCTTAAAACAGATGTTAACTTCCGCGTTGCAAAGGATTTAAGCAGACTGAGTGCCCTAAATGCATGGTTTCTTTGTGACATACCAAAGGTAGAAATTGTTTAAGTGCATTCCATTAAAAAAATTCAAAATATTCAAAATAGTCGGAATATATTTTTTACAATAAAAAAAAAAAACAGGAATACATGAACCTTTATTTACATTATTTTTCAAAATAAAAACCTATTTTCACGAAGTACATTTTTTATTTGTTTATTACGTCATCTATGACAGTATTTCAGTATTTCCAGAAAAATATTTTTTAGTCCGAAATAAGAAATCATGCATTTAAGGGTTGATATTTGGCAGAATCGGATATAAACCATACCTACCTCCCATACAATTTGGCTTTATTTTAAACGTAAAATCTGTGCAAAATCTGCAAAAATTAAAGAAATGTCTTGAAATTTTACACATACAAATCGTATAGTTACTAGTTAACCCTCTAACGCTCACGAGTGCCTTGAGGCACTCTTCACAAAAGTCGCACTGATGGAAAATGCAACAACTCTTTTAGTAAATAAGCTTTGTTTTACAGTTGCTAATAGACGTAGCAAAATATTTGTAAAAGCTTTGAAAGCTCTTGAAAGCTCCCTTCTATCACTTTTGTTCTGCTTTACACTAGGCACGTGCATTTGCAAGCAAAAAAATTGTGCAGATTGTTGCTGTGCTATTAAATACCGATTTCAGTGGTTTTGAGTTTCTTGATCGCAATCAAAATTATTTTTCTAAAAGATATACTTGTGTTTGATAATTCTGAAGTTTGATTTATGTGAATAAAGGTAAGTTATAGTTTGGGGCAGTGTTTTATTGATGAGTGCCTTGAGGCACTCTTGGGCATTGAACAGTACATTTTTTGCCGCTTTTTTCTCATTTGGCGCAGTGCTCCTTCTTTTCTTTTCTTTTGTTTTGATTCGATTTTCTTTTACTGAAAAACATTCAGAAATGGCAGCACGAGTCCATAAACGTTTAAAATTATCAGATTTAAGTGATGAACAATTACAGAAAATGTTTGAGGCAATCGAATCAGATGACGAGTTGAGTAGTGAATCCAGTGAATCCAGTGAAAATGAAGAACCCGACATAGGTTTTAATGAATCAGAAAATCCAGCAGTGGACTTAGCAGGCACTAGTGAAATAAATCGCGATGCTCAAGCCACTACATCGAATAAACGGTTGAAAAGACCTCTATCGCCTTTGGCATCGATTGAAACGTCTGGACCCACATTTCTTCCTTCGCCTGGGGGCTTCAATGGTTCTGGTAAGATGTAGTAAAAAAAAGCGCATCCTCGAACAAAAAATATTTGTTTTTAGGTATACAATATATAACTAAGGATAACAAAGAGTTTGCAAAAATGATTTGGAGCCAACAATCAATGCAATTGCATGTTAATGAAGTAGCATTTCAAGGTGATACTTCACTGCCAGCTGAAATATTAGACCTTCAGACTCCGATGCAAATATTCCGCTATTTCTTTACGACGAACTTGATTGAAATTATTGTAAAAGAAACCAATCGCGCAGCTCTAGCAGAAAATATCAACACACAATTCAAGGTAGACGTAGATGATATACACCACTATATTGGAATTTTGATATATATGTCTATATATCGGTATCCAAATTTGAGGAGTTACTGGGGTAAAAATGCATTTGCACCAATTCAGAATTGCATGTCCCGAAAAAAATTCGAAGCCATAAAGCAATTCTTATCGCTAAGAAATGAAGACGAACGAGTGAAAAAAGGTCAACCAGGATACGACCCTTTGTTTCGCATAAGAAACTTTGCTGACGAATTGAACATAAGATTTGATTCAGTGCCAAAACAAGCTCGCCTTTGCGTCGATGAACAAATGTGTGGTACAAAAATGAAGCATCACCTTCGGCAGTATATGCCAAATAAGCCACACAAATGGGGTATTAAATTATTCGTACTATGCGATTCTTTCGGATATGCCTATAGATTCGAAATTTATAGCGGGGCAGGAGATAATGTAATTTTGCCAGGCCACCCAGATATTGGCGCCTCGGCTAATGTTGTTATTCGTTTATGTGAAACGGTAAACAACTTTGTTAATCACATTATATATTTCGACAATTTCTATACGACAGTTCCATTATTTGTGTACCTGCGTGCTAAAGGTATTTATGGCCCAGGAACAGTGCGAGCAAACCGCATTCCTAACTGCAAATTGCCATTGGATAATAAAATCAAAAATGAGCCAAGAGGATTCGTTTCAGAATATGTTGGATCCGCATATGGTGTACAAATAAGCAATGTCTTATGGAAAGACAACAAAGCCGTTCGTTTGTTATCCACATATGTTGGAGCCAAGCCATTTATAAAAGAAAATTTTATTGAACAAATCCCAAAGGTGTCACGTTACGATAGGAAATCAAAACAGCATCTCCAAATCGATTGCCCGCAAATTATACGAGAATATAACTGCCATATGGGTGGCGTGGATCTGATGGACGGGCTCATTGGCCGTTATAAAATTAGAACAAAAACCAGAGATGCGACTGTTCGGCTATTTTACCATTTAATTGATATGACGGCAACGAATGCATATCTATTGTACAGACGCATTGAAAGATATAAATTTCGTAACTCTAACACGATTTTAGAAAAGAATAAAGAAAAATTGATTGAGTTACCGGAATTTCGAGACGGCATCGCTGCAGGCCTAGTTGCCTATCAATCAAAACAGTCAGTTGGTCGGCCCAGTGGTGGATTGAATCGAACATCTACAGCAAGTTCTCCAAAACCAACTACATCCAAAATTGGCAGCAAAACTATTCACCCGGTTGCAGATATCCGATATGACAATATCAATCATTATCCTGTCTGGCAAGATAGGGAGGGTGGCAAAAAATGGTGCAAGTATTGTAAAAAATCTCAAACGCAATGTTTTTGTTCCAAATGACTATCATAACAAAAAATAAAAAATGTTTTTCTCAATTCTGATATTAATTTGTAATAATTTTAAAGTATACTTAATAAAGCCCAACAAACTGTAGTACTAAAAATTTACTGTGTTTTACCACTTAAGCCCCAAGAGTGCCTCAAGGCACTTATTCATAGTTTGTCTCATAGATGATAAGCCATTGTATGTACTGACTTGCAAAGCAGTTTTTTGAAATCAGATGCCCAAATTTATCCAAAAAATATTATTTCCATAATTTTTACTCTCTAATTTAGAAAGGGGCATTAGAGGGTTAATAGTTACTAGTTAATAGTTAATATAACCATTTCTATGATATATGGCAAAATCGTAAGAAAACCACGCTCACTTCCGATACAAAGTGGCTTTCTTTCCAATTAAATCTCTTAAAAATCCACAAAAATTAAAGAAATGTTTTGAAATATTTAATATTTATCAAAATCGGATGAAAAAACGCCTACCTCCCATACAAAGTGGCGTCATCAAAATAGGAAAACTTTCGTAAATATATAAAACTGAATGTCATCGTGTCTGTCGTGGCTAAAGACTTCGAATGATACTTCAATACGGCTGCGGGGGGGGGCGGGGGGGGGGGAGGGGTATTGTATTATTATTTATTGTATTATTATGTATTATTAATTATACAAAATTATTTTGTAAGTTTTTTTTTTGAAAAAGAAGCTTTTTTGAATGGTGATATTATACATGAAAGAAATGTATCACAAATGCCCAATGTTGCCTATAGGCAACATCTCATTACAGACAAACCACGTTAGATAGGACGTTGAAATTCCTATATTTGTATTGTATTTCGGTCCTAAGAAGCATGTCTTTATCCCTTTAAAAATTTAGGCCATTCAAAACTAGTTTAGGCTTGAAAGGGTTAAGAGTCTGTTTATTCATGCTATTCCAGGTTTATTTGGAAGTGCAAAATTTAATATTTTGTATGATGCTATATAAATAATTCATACTCTTTATCTAGAGGGAATTCCTATATCGTTTACAAGTAGAGGCCAATGGAATTGCTGGAATTGCTGTTTAAATATTATCATAATATGACTACATTATAATGTTCTTCTTAGTATTTTAAAAGTTTTACTATAATTCATTATTTATTTCTTTGTAAACTTTTTTCAAAAGAACATTACAAGAACAATCTTAAATTGCAATAAAAAATTAAGTTGATAACATATTAGAGTAGCTCACAATCTTATTTGCACCAGATTGCAAATTTATCCCATTGCAAGCATTTGCAATTAATTGTGTGCAACTCTTTTTAGATTACTCTGCAAAGCTTGTTGCAAAACTCATACACATTTGATTTTTAAAAGAAGAAGAAAAAAACAATTTGACGTGACGTATTCACTTATTGTATTTTGTTTAAGGGAGTATTCCTGGTTGGAAGGCTGATTTTGGACCCTCTTTGAAAAACTTCTCATTTCAAAACGCAGTTATTTAAATTCTGTTTTTTTTTATTGTATTAAGAACATATTTAAATAAATAACAAATTGTTTTTCCTTTGTACGAGGGCTGTTCAAAAAGTTGTCGGCCTTCAAAGTTGGGCGTCGAAAAAAAAGGTATGCTGCTTGCGGCCCGGATAACTCAACTTCGGATCATCTGAAATGAAAAAAATAAACGGCGTTAGATTCAGTTTAGATGTAGTTCTAGTCTCTATCTCAATTATAATTTGTGATTATTTTTTACAAAATGGCGGTCATTGAAAAATGAAAAACAGATTTTGGGTAGTTTTCTTGTAGTTTAGTGTAAAGAGAAATAGTAAAAAATTGTTAAAAAGTTGTGATTGAGGTAGAGACAATTGGTGACAACGTTACATCGATTGCACTTGGTTTCATCAAAATCGGTTCAGTAGAACCGGAGGAAAGTGACTTCGAAGTTCAAAAACGTCATTTTGAAAAAACTCAAATAAAATTTAAGGCAATAAAACATTTTTTTTTTTTTTGTGAAATACTTACATATATCAATCTGCAATGCCAGCCCCATAAAGAACTCATTCCTCTTCTTCAAAAAATGAGGACTCAGCGGCTCTTTGTGCTCTTCGGGCAGTTCTACCTTCTTTTGCTCTGGCTTCGGACCTTTTCAAACGTTTTTCGTTCCGAGACATGGCGTAATCATATGTGACGTTGACAATCGGGATGCCCATTAGGTTCATTATTTGAAGTATTGGCAAAAAACCTTCGTTAAATATGACAGTATCAATATAATTGGCAATCTCAATAGTGCGTGCTCCAGTGTGCATATGCATATTTGGAGCCAAGGCATCTGTTCAACAAATCATCGGCTGACAGTGCTTCGTAAATAGGTTTGATTGCTTCCTGCACTCTCTGTTTTAGTGGTGCATACGTATGCTTGAAGTGTGTGCGTCCGGTTTATAACTCAATTCAAAGTGACCTAAACGCTGCCAACATTCGACTGCCTAAGCTCTAAAATGTGTATTCATTTATTTTTAAAATGCGTATACAAACAAGTTATTACCTACTTAAGAACGCGTTGGTTGCTTCAAACTGTTGCATTCAAAAAGTAGACAAATTAAGAAAATCGCATTTTGGCGAAAACATTGCTGGACACAAAAGGCCATATCTCCTAAAGTATTTCGAATTTCAAAAAACCCATTTAGGACGATATTCTCAAATATCCAAGCTATAAAAATATGAGAAAAAAAATCGAATAAAATGTTTGCCAACCAGGAATAGCTCTTAACTCTGTAATATAGTGCCGAAAAAAATGAGAAAGAAACAATCACAGAATTTTTAATAGAAGAAGCTATTGAAGAAATAATTTTGAAAAAGGTATGTAGTATTTTATATACTTAGGTGCGGTGCATTAGGTATAATAGGGCTTGCAATTCAGAGTTGCACGTGCGTAGCATTTGTAAGCTACAGGTTTTAAGTGTTGTATTGTTGCAAGAACGTAGCAAGTGCAAGTCTGTGTATTTTGTTAGTGTTGTGCAAATATATGCAATAATATTTTGCAAATGCACTCATGCAAGACCATTTGCACTTGATCGTGAACTTCACAAATGTAAAACTGAGCGTTGCATTTTAACTCTACTTTGCAGCTTTGTAGGTCATCAATCTAGGTAAAAACCATTACCAATCAGTTTTGTAGTCCAAACGGAGAAGAGGGGGGGGGGGGGGGGTAGGGGGGGTGTTCACTGAAATTGCTGTTAGTGCCCACTTACGGCACGTAACGAAACTAAAAAATATAACTACACTGTGTTCTTATGTATTCATGCACACTAAACGACGACGAAACGGCAACGACCGACGAAAAAGCCGGTGGCTATAAGACATAAGAGTTCTGATCAGCTTGTTGTTTCGTTTCGTTACGTGCCGTAAGTGGGCAGCAGCCTTTATTTTCATTATTTTTCAGTACGAATATTCTCCAATGGGGGAAGGGGGCTAAATACCTTTTAGTCCGTATGTAGATCCACCCCTGGTTGAGGATAAATTATTCAAAAATAAATTTGTAAACAAAAGTGGTATCCGTGAGTATGTATGTGAGATATACACAATCTGTATATATGCTATCAATTTAATGAATAACTTGAAGAAAAAAAATTTTTAAATTAATTCTGTTTTTTATTCGTTTTTTAATATTTTTCCATTAATGTATGATATGAAATTTATAAAAGAAAGACTTCAGTTAGTTAGATTGAAAGATTTTTCACAAAACAAAAGATTTTTACCAAATACAGTCTAACCTCGATATAACGACCCTCAATATAACGATTTCCTCGGTTTAACGAATTTTTTGAAATCCCCTACAACGCTCCATAAAATCTAATATAAAATAAACCTCTCTATTACGAATACATATGCCAAAAACCTCGTTATAACGTTTTTTATATGAAACAGATACACACACAATTATTGTGTTTGCAACGACAACGTCTCCAGAAAATCAACATTCGCAGTAGCCAGCAGCATGCATTAGAGTAACGGCTGAAATATTCGAAGAAAAATTTATTGTCGCCAAGAGCTTGTATGCTTGTTGCAGCAGTTGTTGTTACAATCTAGCTGGTTAACAATTTTTCAATAGACTATCATTGCTGTTTGATGCTTAGAAAGTAAGCACTGCTAGTTGTCGTTGCTGTTTGTATTAAAGTTGTAATGGCTGAGAAAAAAAAGAGATGTTCCTTCACAATAGCAGAGAAGCAAAAAGTAATTGAGTATGTCAACGAGAATCCTACAATAAAAAAAATAGACATCGCAAAAAAGTTCAAAATTCCTGCTAGTACATTGGGCACAATTTTAAAGAGCAAAGATAAGTTTTCAGAAGAAAGTGGGCTGCCTTCAAACAGTAAAAGATTTAAAACATGTGAATTAACGGACGTAGAGGAATGTGTTTTGAAATGGTTAAAGCACTGCCGAGCCAAAAATGTGCCAATCGGAGGCCCTATTCTTCAGGAGAAGGCTCAGCAGTTCGCAGCAGAATTAGGGCATGCAGACTTCCGCGCGAGTAACGGGTGGCTTCAAAACTTTAAAAAAAGAAACGGATTATTTTTAAAAAAATATGTGGCGAAAGTGCTAGTGTCGATAAAGAAGTATGTGAGGAGTGGAAAGACAAACTTGAAGAGCTAACCGAGGGATATGAACCCGAAAACATATTTAACATCGATGAAACAGGACTTTTCTACAAATGTTTACCTGACAAAACATTATCATTCAAAGGGGAAAAATTTCATAGTGGGAAAAATAGCAAACTTCGTTTAACAGTCTTGCTAGGAACAAATAGTACCGGGACATACAAACTTAAGCCACTCATCATTGGGAAATATAAAAAACCACGATGTTTTAAAAATGTTAACAATTTGCCAACAGACTACACTTCAAACTCTAAGGCGTGGATGACCTGTGATATTTTTAACAATTGGCTTAAAAATCTTGACGAAGAGATGAAGAAAAAGAAGAAAAACATTCTTATGTTCATGGATAATTGTACTGCACATGGAGACATTCCTAATCTGACAAATATAAAAATAAAGTATTTGCCCGCAAATACTACTTCGAAACTTCAACCACTAGACCAATGCATCATTCAGAGCTTCAAAGTGCAGTATAGGAAAGAAGTTGTCAGACAGTTTCTTGCTGATATTGAACAACAAACGCCCACTACAATTGACATATTACAGGCTATGTGGATGTGTGCCAAAGCTTGGAATCAAGTCACTGAAAAAACTATCTCAAATTGCTTCAAGAAGAGTGGGTTTAAAGTTCCATGCGATGATGAGGAGGATGACTTGCCACTTGCGGAACTTATTAGAACCTGGCAAAGAGTTCAAGAAGAATTGAACATTCAAGCGGCTGAGTTCGAAGAGTTTGTAACCTTTGATGATGATTTAGCCGTCTGTGGAGTACTTACTGATGCTGAAATAGTCAAATCTGTATTGCCAGTTCCTAATGAAGAAGCGGAAGAAAACGAGGAAGAAGTTATCGAAAACCAGCGAGATTTTACAGTAAAAGATGCCCGTAACGCTCTACATGTAATAAAAAGTGTATTTATCAAAAAGAGTGGTTTGAGTGATGGTGTAATCAAATCCATTACGGAATTAGATTGCGCTTTGGATTTGATAACTTGCACCGGCTGTAAGCAGACCTCAATTAATGACTTTTTTAATATTGAAGACAAACCAAATGAAGACTAAGCTACCAATAGCACTTTATTGATTTTTTATGCTTTCTTTTTTATATGTATGGATAATTTTTTTTATAAACATAACCCATTGAACTGACTACTTATGTGCCTTATTTTTATTGCATTTCATTGATTATTTATGTTTTTTTTTATATGTATGAATAATTTTTTTTTATAAACTTAACCCATTGAATTGAATATTTATGTGCCTTCTATTTATTGCATTCATTTTGAATATTTTATAAATGAACACTATTTTTGTATTAAATAATACTATTTTTTAATTTTAATATTACAAAATACAGTGTTTTCTTTCAAATGTGACTTGCTTTATTAGCGAAAATCGTTGGGATATGACACGGTAAGCAGATGATGATTAATTTACAAAATTTTGTATTACCTCGTTATAACGAATATAAGGGCAACTTCACCTCGATATAACGAACCTCATTGTAACGAATTATTCGATATAACGTTTTTTTAATAATCCCCTTGAGATTCGTTATATCGAGGTTAGACTGTATTTTTAAACATCTGTGCATTTTTTTTCAATTCTTAACGTTAAGGCCTTAATACTGCATGCAATCTATATCTGTTATTAAAGTCATCTAATAACAGCTTTTATAATTTGAGAAAAAAAAAAAAAACTAACAAATAAAACATAAGCTCACTAAATTCCGACAAAAAAAAAAAAAAAATGGGAACTCGTGTCTTGTTTCCAAAGTGGAATGATGCTTCAGTTTAAGCTCGCTTAAAAACACGTTTTGCTCTTAACAACACTTCCGGTAACTAACCTTTGCTGTCTGAACTGTGTATGGACATATATTTTTTGAAGAACTCAAAAGCATCCACTTTTTATGGAGGCTTTGGAAAACAGAAAAAGGCAAATTCATGAAGCAGCCTTTTGGGCGCGTTGCTCTAATAACTAGCGACTGCAACAAAAAAATGCAAAAATAAAAAATTTGTTGTCAAAAAAAAAAAAAAAAAAAAAAATTGTGGGTGTTAGTGTAACGTGTTTGTAGTGTGATATAAATAGAAGAGAAATGACTACGAACAGGTTAGAACTGCAGCTGTCTGGCTAAAGATTTATGTGGAGTCCAACGCATACGCAAAACAAGAGCGTCGTAATTGCAACTTTGGTTCACACATATGAAATGCAATAGATGCAACAACAACAACAACAACAGCAATATCAAAACTACGTTAACAAAAAACAAACGAAAAAATAAAAAAAAAATCAACAATTGAAGTGCGTGCCAGGACAACGCTTTTCAAGCATGCTTTAGAAATTTTATGCACTTTTGTCTAGTTTTTAAATATTTGTTTTTTTGTTTTTGTTTTTGGTTTATTTTTGTTTTGGTAAAGTTTTGTGTATATCCTACATGTGTATGTGGGATTTTTTTTTCCTATCTAGCGTTTGTATAGAACTCGAACTGTGCATGTGTTTGTGGGCGTGCGTTTATTGTGGCATTGGTGGCAACAATGGGTGGCATCAAAGATTTTGTTTTTGTAATTGCAAAAATATTTCATGTTGTGCTTGTGTTGCCTCTGTCATGGCTGTAGTTGTTGTTTTTTCTTTTTTCTTCTTTTGTTTCAAATATACGCTGACTGTTGATGTGTTTTTCGTTTTGCTATTTTTCAAGTAGCTCTTGTTGTTGTTGTTGTTGTTACCGTTAACGTTGTTTGTGTCTAACATGGCACAAAACGAAATTTAATTACAGAGAAAACTCGTTATATTTGCATTTCAATTGCTTGTTGCTGTTATTGTTTGTATGTATATATATGTGCATGTGTGTGTGTGTGTGTGTTAATGTATTTTTCTCCTGTTCTGTTTTATTTTTCTGGCTGTTTAGAATTCTTTTTCTCATGCTAAGAATTTTTTCGCATTTGGTATTTTTAGAAAAGATTTTTTTTATATTTTCTATTGCAGCCAACTATTTTTATTGCCACTTAGCTGAGGACAATGTTTGGCTGCGTTTTTAACGCGAATTAGTTTAAAATATTTGAATTAAAATTTGTATTTGAACAATAGTTTTCTAACCCATTAGTGTATGAAGTTCCCTGGCGCTATACTTACCTTTTTATTTATTCATTTCTAAATGAAAGAAGTCTAATAAAGTATTTTTCATTTGATTTATTTAAAAAAATGTATTATGTAGACTTTAGAGACCGTCCCTTATAAGGCACACTATGCATTAGGGACACTATGGCGTATGGTATATCTTAAAACATTCTTTTGGATGAAGACCTTTCTCGCATTTGATACATATAAAATTGGCCTTCTTACCGCAATTGGCACATCGCTTATCAGTCTTTGAATAGTCTATTAAGTGATTTTTCCCATCATAACGTGCATCAGGGTTGATGCTGGCTTTACTGAAACCTCTTGCGGACGGCATTCCATACATCTCTAGAAAATATGTGGCTATGTACCGGCGAAATATTAGTAAAGTAGCACAGTTGGGATCATTTGGAAGAACTTTTGTAGAATACTTGGAGCTTTAGAAGATGGAATAATATTGGAATTGAATTAACTTTTGTATAACTTTATCTTAATGCAATACTCAACCAGTGCCATCTATTTGTCAAATTCTATTGACGATATTGTTATAAAATAAACCACTGTATCGGAAGTTACTTTGTTCTACTTTTTTTTGTTACCAATTTTCTTCCTCTAATCACCGGAAATTCTATTTCTTTTGGTGGATTACACAGCCTTGCTCTAATCAGCGAGCCAATGCTTCGATCTTTTTCAATGCAGTAGCCGGCGAATAAAGTTGTATCGTGTAGTATTATTTAAAATTCAAGTGCGCAGTTTTTTTAAAAAATAAATAAAGTAAGTTTTGTTTTTATATAAAATCAAATTCAAAAGAATAAACTTTAAATTAAATTTTGTTTAACTAATCTCGAATTTTTTTTTAAATGTTTTCTATATATTTTATATTGTAGATAAACTATTCATTACTACTATTTGAAACTATTTTCATTGGATAGAGAACTTTTTTCTTAGACTTTTTAATGTTTGTCGCAAAATCGGAAAATTATAATATTCATGGCGTCAAATCCGAAATGGGTAAATTTTAATTAATTCCTTAAATTCTCTTTTAAATTCTAATTAAATTCTCTAAAACAGATTGACGCCTAATTAAAGCCAAGAAAAAGCTAAGAATGTTTTTTTTTAATTGTTTAAAAGCAAAAATGAGAATTTTTGGTATTCTCTTCTTCACCATCATCGTGGTCATACCCGGCTGCTGAGAATTCCAACAAGCAAATCATGAAAATAAGGGCTCATCAAATTCATAAGTTCTTCAGTCGTCAGTCAATATCGTATCGCCGTGATCGCTCGTGTTGCGTGATTTTTTTTAATATAAGGAGAAAAAAAATAGTTAATATGTTATTTTCCGTAATTAGAAAAGTTAGAGAAAAAATAATGAGTTCAGTTTTGTTGTACTAATAATAGAAAAAAAACGGGTTAAAATAGTGTTAAATTAAGTCTAAAATTATAAGTCAAAGTTACATTCGAAGAAAAAAAAATACAGTCGCGTCAAAAGTGTGCTTATACCTATTTAACAAAATTAAGTTTATATAAAAACAAAAAGAAAGTTGAAAAAGCATGCAAAACAAAAAGAAAATATATGCATATACATATAGTAGACTAAATTGCACGAAGCTCGATTACAGCTTAGCAACGTGGCAATAGCTAGTACAACAACCAGCTAGTCTTAAAAGAGAAAAAAAATAGAAATATTAATACATTAGCTATTGTTTTTTTTGACAAATTTCATCAAAAGCAAAAGTGGAAAAAAAACTGAATAGGCTCCGTAGTAGCTCTAAATAAATCTTAAAAATAAAGTAGAACGTACACATTAGATCTTCGGGATGTTAAAAGTTGTGTGTTAAGGTTAAAATGTAAAGTAAAACCTTAAAGTTAAATGTAAAACAAAAAAGAAAAAAAAAAAAAAATATATATATTTTTAAGCACGGCCATTAAAATTTTAAAATGAGCATAATGCCAACATCGTGGCTAAAACCAATGTTAAATTTTGGCTAAGAGTGCAGCGATAAATTTTAACTTTACATACAATCTTAGTTAACATTATATAAAGCTGAGAGTGAAACGCCTTAGTATTAGTGATTAGGTTAAAGCACATTCTCTTTCAGATCATCGGCTGTCTCGCAACATAACGCTGATACGCTGAAAGTACTTTCATCGTGGGAGCAGCGCAGCCAAAGTGAGTTGAAATGAAATATTCTGATATATAAGAGTGAAAATAGTTCTCTTTATTATGCTCAATGCAATTAAGAATTGCCATTATGTAGTTAATCTTTTCCGTTGCTTAGTTTTTTGAGGTTCAACATATGCTCATTGTTATAGTAGAGAAAAAAAAAAAAACATTGAAATTAAAAACTCTTTATTTGAATTAAATGATAGTTTATTTTTTTATTCGATCTTTTTATAAAACGTATGTCAACCTAAGTTTAATTATTTCAAGCGCGATTTGAATAAAATCAATTTTTTTTTATATCAAACGACGAATACATTTTTTCTAGCAACATGTTGACATGCTAGGTGCTTTCATATTGGTTAATACCTAAACAAGTAAAGCATATAAGAACAGCTGAGATGTGGTGCGAAGTTTATTGACCTTTGTGTTTGTTTGATTGATTCATGTATTGCATGTTTTTTTTTTATACATATCTTGGTTTTGATATAATGCAAAATATGTTACAATTTTTTTGTTTTGCTTTAAGCCCCTATAATAATGATTATAAAACAAGTTCTTATTATTATGTTAGTTTTAATATTGCTGCTAAATAATTTTTTTGTATAAAACAAACACTTTTGATTTTGAATTGATTTTGAAAGGATTTCTTTAATTTTCGTTTGCTTAAGAGGCTAGAGATAATACATTTAATTAAGATCTATTTTTTTTGGGTCTACGAATCGAACTAGCTATTTTACGCATTTCTTTCAATTAATTCCTTAATTCATTTATGCCAATAGCTATAAGTTCAGTTATTATGAAATATAACTCCTACATAATGAATACCTAAATATTATCTTTTGATTTCTAGCGAAAAGTGATTGGTCTGTGATAATAAGGTAGGGATCCTAATAGGAACATTTGATTGAATTTCAATCTGGCTTGGAAGCTGATTATTAGGATCATGGTTTGGGAGGGCAACGGTTGCATTACCACCATCGTGCAACATAAAACTTCCTACGCTTGTGTTTTGTGTGTCAGCCAGTGCTAGCTACTTCCGGCTCACTATGTCTATATGTAATTTACTTCCTTCGGTTAAGTTTTCTCGCTCTCTATCTGTTGATTAACACAGAGCTGGTTAACTATGCACGCAAATTTTTTTTTTAAAAAAAAATAATATAGCAGCAACGTGAAGCATTCGGTGATTGGGTGCAAGACTCCACCCCACAAGCCGACGATCCCTAGCCGGATATAATGCGTGCATCCGCTTCCATTCATCGGATTCAAACTTTACTCTGACTTGACTTTGAAATTTTAAACCGTTGTATGCTACACTTTCCGCATAAGGATCCATGCGTTCACAACAGATGCATCCAATAAATATGCAAATATGGGCCACCACCACTTACGCTGTCTTATTCTTGACCGGTACACAGCCACCATCTGGTCCATTTTGTCCACGCCACCCATGCCTTGGTTGTAGCGGTGCAGTACTTTCGGCTGTGGTATTTGAATGGCACCATGTCCTCTCGCATACCGCTTACACGTGCCGATTTCATTCGTGTCGAAATTGGAGCCAATGGTGACCACATTGTTGTCTTTCCATCATACGAGCAGAATGTTGCCATCGTCTGTGAAACGAAAATCGCTGGATCCTCGCTGCTCCTTTTTCATCACGGCTATGGGACGAAGAGGACACTTCTCTATCCGACCATCTCGAATTGTTCCAGATGTACAAATTCCTACACTGGACAAATGGCGTAGTAATTTCACAGATGTGAAATAGTTATCAATATAAAGCTATATTTTAAAATATATTATAATTATAATATCATATGTAGTACGTTTTATCCCTTACCTTGAATCCTTTAAGGTGAGGTACATTTGCTTTTGTCAGGAGGTCAACCACTTTATCACCTCCTACTCCGTATCCTAGTGGGACGCTCTCTGCATTTTTCCCCATGTATATATCACACTGTAGCATGTATCCATCGCTCGAATTCAGTGCCCAATTTTTAAAACCAAATCTAATTGGCTTGCCACGAATGAACTGCTTTGCGTAATATCTGCCGTAGTACAG
Source organism: Coremacera marginata (assembly GCA_914767935.1). Classification (NCBI taxonomy): domain Eukaryota; kingdom Metazoa; phylum Arthropoda; class Insecta; order Diptera; family Sciomyzidae; genus Coremacera; species Coremacera marginata. The sequence goes on from OU612045.1 coordinate 159,848,342, forward strand.
GATCATACTCCCATCAATAGAGAGACTCTCATCCATGCCACCATGTTTTAGGAATGCCTGGTTTAAATTCGTGATCAGTGGCCTAATTTTATGGAGGCGGTCAGTGCCCTGGGCTTGAGTGTTATCGTACAAGTGGAAGTTGGCCAAGATCTTTTCGAAACGATGAAGACGCATGCTGATCGACAGTAGTTTTGGCGAATCCAATTTCTCTGACCAATACAGACGTTTATTAGGATATTTTGCATATCCTGACATTAAAATACCGCCAATAAAAACTTTTATTTCGTCCATACTCATTTTGAGTGCGACATTCTTTTGTAGAGCATAAAGATTGGTTTGCTCAACACAAAAACTAAGGATGTCTTCTGAAAAAAAGAGGTGGATAAAATCAGTTGGGGTTTTGGCGGCTTGAGCTTCACTACTCGGCGGCATTGCTTGGCCTTGCGTCTCAATTCCTTAAATCGGGTCTTTTTTTCGCCAACACAAGGCGCTTCTACCAGGCACACTCGAACTACTCGTTTTTTGATACGAGTACTTGGCGAGTGGTTCATCATCATTTTCGTTCCACTCGTCGTACTTATGCAGAAGCTCTGCTTCGACATTCAATAATTTTCTGCCAAGATGATTTAGATTCCCCTCATGTTCATCGTCACTTACATCTGAATCTTGATCGGTGTCATTTTTCTCCAATGGAGGGATTGCCAAAAGGTCTATTTGATTATTATCATAAGCTTCGAGTTCGTCCAGTATACCAGCAACTGTAAGTCTATAATAAAAAAAATATTGTCAACTGTCCTGAATGCACAGTAGATACATTCAGATTTATATGGATTTTACTAAAGTGTTTCTGATTCACCAAGCCCCCTCCCCCTCCCCCCCCACCCTCATATGAAAGGTGCTTGCTTAAAAATAGTAAAACGCCAAAAAAATACCAATATTTTGATAAACTGCATGAGCTACAATTAAAAACGTGTTTTTCGGGCCCTCAGGGTTAATGTGAATTTATTAATTTTCGTACTGACACTAAAGCTACAAGAAAATTACAAAAAAGTTCTAACCCTATGTAAAATTGGTCGCTTAATCCGATTCCGTACTTAGATTTGGCATAAAATTAAACTTGCGGTCACCAGGAGCAAATAAACGCGAATATCGATGCTGTTTTCCACTCAGTTATTATTTCCAATCTCTCAATCTTGTAAATAATGATGTTCTTCTCAAAATTAAACATTTCAGTTGTGAAGCCAGCTTAATGTAAATAATATTTGAAGAAAAAATTTTGCAAATCAAACAATATTTAAGCAAAATATGGTTAACTAAATGAATGTAATTTTTCGATAAATTTTAAAATAAAATGAAATAATTAAAAATTTTAAACATTTTTTCAATATTCAACTATGATTGCAGAAAGAACTCGGCGTTATTTTTCTAAAATATCATTGCCAACTTACGAGGAAGTGTTGAGCCGGCTATTACATTTACATTTTGTGAAAAAAACTGCTGTGAACGCTTCGATTGATCGTGCCATTGATGAGTTAATACACATTTGATCGAATTTATCTATTTTCTTAAAAATCGATCCCAGCCTATGGACCAACGACGAAAGTTTTTTTGGAGCTGAAGAAACCGTGAGAAATATTTCCGTCGTTAATGACTTTGCAGAGAGGGCCATCAATCTCATGAACGGATTCAATGAGAAACTAACTACGTCGGAGGACGAAAAGCAAATCGTTCTTCAAGTAGTGGAAGCTCATCAGAGGTTCTCAGAGATTTTCCCGTACAGGTGCATTTCGAAAAACAAATTATTACAAAAATAAAACAAAAATAAAATATTCTTAATAATTAACGAATAGTAAGAAAATAGATAAATTCGACCAAATGTGTATTAATTCATCACCGACACGATCAATCGAAGCATTCACAACAGTTCTTTTCACAAAATGTAAATGTAATAGCCGGCTCAGCACTTCCTCGTAAGTTGGCAATGATATTTAAGAAAAATAACGCCGAGTTCTTTCTGCAATCAGAGTTGAATATTGAAAAAATGTTTAAAATTTTTAATTATATAATTTTATTTTAAAATTTATCGAAAAGTTACATTCCTTTAGTTAACCATATTTTGCTTAAATATTGTTTGATTTGCAAAATTTTTTCTTTAAATATTATTTACATTAAGCTGGCTTCACAGCTGAAATGTTAAATTTTTAGAAGAACATCATTATCTACCAGATTGAGAGATTGGAAGTAATGACTGAGTGGAAAACATCATCGATATTCGCGTTTATTTGCTCTGGTGACCGCAAATTTAATTTTATGCCAAATCTGAGTACGGAATCGGATTAAGCGACCAATTTTACATAGGGGTAGAACTTTTTTGTAATTTTCTTGTACCTTTAATGTCAGTACGAAAATTAATAAATTCACATTAACCCTGAGGGCCCGAAAAACACGTTTTTAACTGTAGCTCATCCAGTTTATCAAAATATTGGTATTTTTTTGACATTTCACTATTTTTATGCAAGCACCTTTCTTATGAGGGGGGGGGGGAGGGCACGGAGAATCAGACGCAAAGTAGGATTTGGCTGTATCTAATGCACAGCATCCCTTACAAGAGACGTTAACTACAAAATGCTATTGATGATAAATTATAACATTCTGATTGCTCACATGAACTCAAATTTATTTATTATAACAAATTTAAGCTAGTTGCATTCAAAAACGTTAAGTAATTTCACTTATATTTTGTTTTTTTTTCACATTCACTTACCCCCAACTGTTTTGATATATTTTTTAAATTCTTTTTCCATATTCCGCAAAAAAAATTACACAATTTGAACTTTTCTGCACGCGAATGATTCACAAACTGGTTTGTTGTTATGTCAACAACCATTCCATCAACATAGATCAAGTCGGAATTGCAAAATGAGAGAGTAAGAGAGAAAAATATTACCGTCCCTTTAAAGGGAGCTTGTACACTAATGGGTTAAGTGACTATACTATGCTAAACCATTTTAAAAATAAAAGTTTTTAAATAAAATAAGATAAAATAAGATATCTAGATATCTAGACAATCTAGATTTTGATACAAAATTTATGTCTTCAATTTATCATATGAGAGAGTCTAAAATGTTCTTTAAAAAAAATGTTAGCCATTTCATATCCTTGAAAATGTCGAACTTATTCCTTTGAAAGAAAAATATGTTGAGGTATAAGTAATGTGACCAAATGTTCCAACCTGACATTTTCTGCTCTATTCCGAAATATACCGATATTTCCCTCATATCAATAAAAAAACACAGTTTCGATAGTATCGCAAGTGTGCACTTAGAAGTTTTTTTTTTGATATATTTGGTGATGGATTTGTTGTTCTTGTTCATTTTTATGTTGGTTTGAAATAAATGTAATTCAATCTTATGTTTAATAATTGGAAATATTTCGAAATAATACAAAATTATTATTTTTCCTGCAGTAAAGAACTTAAATATACTCTAAATTATACGATAAATTTGACAAACAAATTCTATTTTCAATATGATATATATATATATATACAATTAATTCTATAAATATTATTGTGATATTTTAAAAATGAATGGAGACTGTGCTATGAAGTCTCCGTATTTGTAAATCTGCATAGTAGTGCATACAATTTTTTGTATTATTTATTGTATTAATATTGCTGAAGATAAACAAAAACAATAACAAACGATAAAAATATTTAGCAAGAATGATAAATAAAGCTTTTTTAAAAATAAACAATGACACACCTTTCAATGCACTCAATGCACTCAACTTTTCTTAAAACAAATTTATACAGATGTGTGCTACCATTAGTTCTTTAGAATCATACTTACAAGGAAAGGTCCCCAGGTGTCACTTACCGATTTGAATAATTTTTGGATATGTGATAGAAGACAAAAATCTAAGGTCGACGTATTTTTTTATACCTGCTCAATCGAAAGTATACGGTTTCAAAATGCCGTTTGAATCAGCGAAAATTTCGTTTTTTTGCCACAATTTCACTATTTTCCATAGAAATATATACAAATTTTGTATCAAACGAAAGGTATTTTAAAGCCACACATTATGGCATCCATTTTGGAAAAATCAATTTCATTGTAATTTTGTTGTTGTAATTTTTAACAGTATTTAGTCGATATCATAAGCAGCGCATTTTCGAAATTGTTTCATTTTCAATAATATTTTATTTAAGAGAATTCTAAAAGTTACCTTTTTTTTATTTTTTTAAATTTTTAACTTTTTATATAAAAATTCTCTTTTTTAATATATGCATTTATTTTCTTAAAAAAAATGATTTTTTTTAGAGATGAAGACCATAATATGGGTATCAAAAATTTAGTTTTTTCTCCAAATTTCCGTATGTGTAAATATTTGATCGGAAAAGTTTATATTTAACAGGGCTTCTATACAACTTTGTGCTTTTAACTTGTTTGCCCAAAGGAATGAGAAAAAACCATCTTAAATTTAAAAATATGACTTTCTCTGTAAATATCTCCGTGAGTTTTCAACATATTTCACAAAATTTTTTTTTTTTTATATAGATTAATAAAAGTTTCTATATTCTAACAATAACAATTGCTGTACATTTGTATTTTTAATATTTTTTTCAAAAAAAAGCCCAAAATATTCAATGTTTCCTCTAAAAATTACGTAAAATTTGTTTTTGTTGTAAAAATAATTTAAATTAAAAATTGCATTTTAAACTCCCTTTCACATGGCATGACATTTATTATCAAAAATGGATTCAGTTTTAAACAAAAATTTATTAATTATTTCTATCATAAAAAACAAGGTTTTTTTGATGAAATTAATTTTTTTAAAAATGTTCTTTTTATATTTTTTTTTTTAAAAGAGTATTGCTTTAAAAATATTTTGTTTCAAAAAAATATCCCAATATTCTTTTCGAATCAAAAGTTATTACTAAAAACCTATTTTCGTACCATGTGGATCTGTATTAACAAAATTCTTTTTCTGTTAATTATTAAGTTTCTATATCTTCCTATGCTCATTTTAAGAGTAATAATGCTCATTTTGAAAATTTTACAAGAGACAAATATATTTTATACTTTTTAATTATTAACCTTTGGCTGCCACACCTCGCTTCAGTAATATAGCATCCACCCTATGGTAACTCATTGTATATACTTTCAACGCTCATAGCTCATCGATCATATCGATATATTTAAAAAAATGGAACGTAATGACTTTCCAAAAAGGTAAATTTTACGTAAATCCAATGAAAAATGTGTCTTTTACAGCGGTTTTTACAAAATGCGTTTTATATAAAATTGAAAAAAAATTCGATTTTTGAAGGTCAACAGGAGTTATAATAAAACATAATTTTAAAAAATTTCTTTATGCCAAATGTTAGTATGAGTAGGAAAATTATATTTTTAGCATATTACGGTATTACAGCTGCAACGCGAGTCGTGCAAGAAAACTACAGGGAAAAGAGGAAGAAAGAGAGGCAACTTTTCAGACGCAAGAAAAGAGCGCCGTAAAAGCGTGAGCGTTAGTAACTAGAGGTATAACAGGGCAAGGATGCACGAAAATTCTATTAACAGGTTAAGCGTCAAACCCAAGGTTTCAAGCCCGGAGCATCTACTTGTAGAGACGAAAATGGAGATCTGAATACGGACACACAGTGTGTGCTAAGATTGTGGAGACGGCACTTCTCCAATTTACTTACTGGCGACGATTACACCAATGCGGCCCATGTAGAGCGCAGTTCAGTGCCACCAACCAACGATGACGGAGTGGAAGTATCACCACCTAGCCATGAAGAGGTTCGAGTTGCTATCAAACGACTCAAATCAATAAAGCAGCGGGTTCTGACGGCCTGTCAGCTGAATTGTTTAAAACCGGCAGCGATGAATAGATAAGACACATGCATCAGCTCATCAGCAAAATATGGCTCGCGGAAAGCAAGTGGCCCGACGATTGGAATCTCAGCGTAGTTTGCCCTATACATTAGAAGGGAGACCCAACAATCTGAGCCAGCTATAGAGGTATCAGTCTTATTTCCATCGCATATAAGGTTCTCTCAAGCGTACTGTGTGAAAGATTAAAGCCGATTACAAACACATTGATTGGACCTTATCAGTCTGGCTTTTGACCTGGAAAGTCCTGCAGAAAACCCAGGAAAATCAAATTGACACAATTTTAAAGCTGCGTTCGATAGCCCGAGAAGTTATTGCCTATACACAACAATGTCTGAGTTCGGTATACCTGCAAAGTTGATTAGAATTTGCAGAATGACGTTGAGCAACACACGCAGGTCCATCAAGGTAGGAAATGACCTCTCCGAAACCTTTAATACCGAAAGAGGTTTCAGACAAGGCGATCCACTGTCTTGGGATCTCTTCAACATCATCTGCAGCTGCTCTGGGGGTTTTCGAGAGAAAAGTTCTTCGCAAAATCTTCGGTCCTGTTCAAGTCGCCGATGACTATCGTATCCAACTGAGCGACTACGCTGGCTGGGTCATTTCCATCGTATGGATGACGAAGCTCCTGCGAAAAAAGTGATTGAGGCGAGGGTCGCTGGTCAACGACGACTAGGGAGAACATGCCTTCGATGGATGGATCAGGCTGAGGAAGTCCCAACCGCACTTGGTGTATCCGATTGGAGAAGGCGCGCGCAAAGCAGAGGCACCTGGCGAGAGCTGATGAGATCGGTCGAAACCCGAACACGGGTTGTTATGGCCACCTAAGTAAGTATATTACGGTATGCGTTCTGTGAAAATAAAAAGTTACAAGCAAAAAACATGTTTTTTTTACCAAAAAGGACCTTCAAGAGATTAAAAAAGACTTTGCGAAATTTTCCCCGATTCGAAAAAAGTATGCAGGAACTGTTTTTATGAGTTTCTCTAATTTTTTACACTGTGAACGGCGGATTCTAAATTTCGATCCGGTCTTATGTATATTTTTTATTTATTCCGTGATCCGTGAACATTTTAAAAAATTAAATTTTTCATCGTTTATTCTAATTTTTAATTTAATACACAACAATAAATTGGTAAAAATTGTTTATTATTTTTTTTTTTTATTTAGTTAAATTATTGTAAAATTTATTAAAAAATAAACTCTATCTAAGCTTCAACCCAAGATAAGTTCATGGGAATCAAGAAAACAAACACTTTTCTGTAAATATTTTTGTTTTCGTATACAACTATGTATATTATTTTCAACAAATTTTCATTTTATGTAATATATGTAAATTGTTCGTTTCAAACATCAATTTGTAAAAGATTTTATTAAATTTTGATCGAAAACACATCGTGTTATTTCCAGATAATGAGATTTGAAATTGCCGCAAAACAAAATAAAATGAGCAGAAGTCAAGACGCTGGCATCATGCCCAGCACGACACATGAAAGCGTACCAAAAAATTATTGTAATTTTATTTAATTTTTTTTTTTTTTTTTTTGTTTTGCAAAATGGCTTTAAAATTCATGAATGTGCGTGCGACATTTTATTATATAAATTTTTGTTTTCCCCCATTTTACATTATATTACTGTCTTGTTTTTTTCTGGCAGCAACAGAAAGCTTATGAATATTAAAACATACAGACAGATAGCTACAACAAACATATGTATTACATGTTAAGCAGAGCAATCAACCGCATGAGTGTGTGGGTGGCCACATGATGAGTGGGTGTGGGAGGAGTGTAAGTGTGTAAAGCTATTTATGTAGCAAGATGTTTACATATGTCTGTTCCATTAAATCATAATTTCTACCCTCAAATCCACCCAACACTTGCGGAATTCATTGCTTGCGCTTAAATTTAACCCTCAAGCAGGTGTTTGATATACGCTGATGGCAAAAGCAAAAACAGGTGGTGGCGTTGTAAGTCCCCAATGAACAGAAAAAAAAAAAATATACAAATTCACATTATCACATATATTAATAGCAATCAAAAATGTTGCATGAGTATGTGTGTGTGTGTGTGTGTGTGTGTGTGTGTGTGTAAAAACACAAAAATTTCATGAGTGGGGAAGTCAAACTCCAAGCAAATAAAAAATTTGCTTCATTTCCTATTATTATTAAGCCAATGCAAAATTATACACAACAGCCAAAATGTATGCTGCATATTTCTACACTTTCACACACACTCACACACACACACGCATATACACACACGCACAGTTGTAAGCAAATTAAAGAAAAACACTTTGTTCGCACATAAAGTGGAAGAACAAGAGTAAGAAAATAAAAAATAAACGCAAAGTAAAATAAAAACTAAACAAGTAAAATGTCGCCACTTCCGCAACCGTTTGTGTTGTGTTATGTTTTATATTTCTTTTTACTTTTTTTTTCCGTTCACTTGTCGTCAACATGCAAAATTCAATTTCAAACTAATAAAACGTGCCTCAAACCCTGCCAGTTTCCACACGCATAGCAAGCAATCCAGCAGTAAAAGCAACGCAAGTATTAAAAAAAAAAAATAAATAAAGCAAAAAATGCTCCCCTGTTGCTGGCAACATGTTGATGTGTTGAATTTTGAAATATTGCCAGTGGTAAACATGCAGGCGGCAGAGCATGGGTAAAATCTTCAGGCCCACATTTGCTGCTGATCGTATGCTAAAAAGTTTCGCTAAATATTATTGATGATGGTTGAATGTGGTTGACTGCGGTTGGCTTTGGCATTGGGTTTGGGAATTGAATATTTGCTTTTTTTTTGTTTTGTGTTATTTTTTTTTTCTCTGTTGTGTTTTTTATTCTATGCACACAAACGCACACCATCACTTCATTTGGCATTTGCATATTTGACCTTTTTTTTTTTTTCTTCTGTTTGTTGTTACCACCGACGGCAACATATGTTGTTACCAAATCGTTAAAGTTGCCGCCATGAAAAAGTAAATTGCAAAAATTTTTCACATTGTTTCTGATAATGAAATTTCCATAAAAGGTTGATTTCTTTAATGTACTGCTAATGAGAAAACTTTAGGCTGTGCAGTTATGGAATGAAAAAAAAACTCAATTATTGCGAATGTGAGAGCATCGAACTGAAACTATTGACTGGAAATTACGTGCTTTTTTAGATATGCAGCTTGATGTCTTTCTCGAATATCCATGATATATGAAAGTGTGTTTATAAAAATCAAAGTGAATATATTCCACTTAAAAAAACAAGACAATTTCTAGAGTATCGTAAATGTAGATTTTTTGTTTGATATATTTGTGGTTGCATTTATTGTTCTTGGTTATTTTATGTTGATTAAAAATCAATGTTACTCAATGCACTTACCTACTTCGTTTTGAAAATCAAACTTCTCATTCACATTACACCGAGAAAAAAAGCAATAGGTAAATCACCTAAGTCGGCTTAGGTGAAGAGAATTGTATGGGAATTATAAACTTATGCTTATTCACCTAAGCAATTTATTGTTTAATACATTGCTTTGAAAGCACGTACTTCGATACCTCGACAAAAAAAATACTTGATTCACCTAAGCTCAAAAACCAAACATACGAAATTAAAAAACTACTAGCATTAATGGTTTAAGCATAATTTTGAGTTATTTTCTGCAAAAAAAAAAAAAATCACAGCTGCGTCATTAGACACACGCGAGAAGGATAGATTTGATAATATAATGGTTTTTTTTTGTAATAAACCCACTTTTAAATTCATAAATAACATAAAGTAAATTAAAAAACACACGTTAATATTCACATCAGTAAATTTTATTAGATTTCATCAACAAAAAGAAAAAAAAAAAGAAAAAAAAGTCTTTGCCCGCCGCACAGTGTGAGATTTTATCAATCTAGGGGACAAAAGTAAAAAAAAAAAAACATCAAAAAAAGTCATTTTTTTTTTTTTCAAAATAAAGTTAGTACACACATAAAGCCATGCCAAAAGTTTGAAAATGATTGCTTTATCAGATATATCTAAAACAGCAGTCGTAAAATGGTGCTTTTTGTGTTTTTCAAAATTATTCTTAAGCCTCAAGATAGTTGTTTTTGTATTCAGTGCGCTGATTAAAGTTGTTAACTTTTAAACTTTTTTTGCAATAGAAAACTTTTGTGAAAATATGTAGATTAATTCAAAATAAAATAAGTCGCTTAATAAATCTAAAGATAAAGATAAAAAGATTTGATGGACTGCCAAAAAGTTTGTATGCATACGTATGCATATAAATTGAATTTTTTATTAGGTTTCACTCTCATAGATAGTTCATACAAAAATTTAGCTGCTAGTTTTTGCAGATAACCAAAATATTTGTTTTTTTTGGAAGAGGAATTAATATCTGAAGAATGCAACTTTATGATGTCAAATAAAAAATGACAAAAGCCCGAGACCATCATTATAAGCTGATAATGCATACTAATATACTATCTAAATGCAATGTTTAGTATACAGTCAAAAATCTTGAACTAATTTTAAATCCAATCATTGAAATCATGGCTTTATTTAATTTTTTTTTTTATTAAATTTCAAACTCTTCAAAAGATTAAAGTGTTTTTTAATAAAGCGAGGAATAAAATTTAGGCTGGACCACTCTAGGACGAAATCAAGAACCAAGACATACATGGAAATATTGCATAAAGGCTTGATAACTTCGGACCCTGTGGTTAGCTCATATATAACAAAAGCAAACTATAATCCAACACCACTTGATAATGCATAACTACAGTGAGTTATGGAACTTATAAAATTACCAAGCACTGAATCAGAGTCAGAGTTAAAAAAAAAAAGGAAGTGAGAGAAATTCTACAAGCAAAAAATCAAATTCTGAATAACTATTACTTTGTTTATTCTTATATTTTAACAGCTTTTTGATAAAAAATTAATAGGTTTTTCTTTGGAAAACTAAATTTCTGCAAGTTCTTCTAAATAGGACTTAACTACAATAACAGAGAAGACACACAATTTTGTGTTGTTCTAATGCAATTTAGTTTTTCAAAGTCAAAACAGAGAGCGTGAATTTTCCTTTATAGGCATCTCAATGAAACACCCTGTAATTAAGAGGGTGCTTGAGATTGACCCCAGCTCCGGAATAATTTGTTTTTAGGAATGAGCCAAGGAATCATATCACAAGAAATTAGAATTTTGTCCGCCTAAATTGGTCAAATCGCATACTGTGCGCCGTGTTGAATCAAACCTGGAACTTTTTGTGCCAGTTCATCGCTCTACTAACTGATCTAAGCATCCTTGCTACAGTTTGCTGACATAACTTCAGCTGCATTAATTCACCTAAGCAATTTGTTGTTTAGCCCTCCGATGAGTGACAGTTCTGAACTTCACGGCCGTGTGAAAAGGTCCCTACGGACCTTTTTTGTAAATCATGTTTTTTTCATATAAAAATTTTTTTTTTTTAATTTTTTTTTGTTTTTATTGTTTATAACTAAATTCTACATACAAAAATAATTTTTTCAATTTTTTTAATTTTTTTTTTTTTTTTTTGCTTGAATTTTCTTAAGACTATTATAAAAAAGTTTAAAAATTATTGTTGTTGAGCGTGTACTTCTTGTCCCCCGCCCTGTGCGCAAGTATTGCAGCGATGTAAAAGTGTGCTATGTTCTCCGCAAACAGCGTTGCCGCAGCCGAAGCAGTGTCGCAGCAATCATAAATAAATATTCAATTCAATTGAATATATATTCAATCTTGAATTTGAAGATGTTTTTCTTACCCTGACATCGAATGCTTCCATCGCATTGCGTATCCTTGGATATGAGGTTATATGGTTGTTCAGGAAACGTTCTTCGATATTTGGTGTGGCCAATTGTTTCGTTAGCAGTAACAAGAACGACCGCCGTCTGTCACTCCTTTTTATAGGCTTCATTTCGTTGTAAATCGTAAAAGCAACAAATGCAGCGACGTCCAGCATATTATAAAACATGGCCAACGGCCATCGTTGTGTTGCTCTTTTGCAGCTGTAAGTGCCTAGCATTTGATCCATGGTATCAACGCCGCATTTGTTGGCGTTGTAATCTAATATGGCATAGGGCTTCCGCTTCTCGGTTTGCTCGTCAACGAGGCAGGTGTAGTGCATTGTGGAGAGCACGTTCACCACTTTATTTTTTTTCGGCACGTATGAGCATAACGCTATATCCCCTTCGTTGAACCCAAATAATGGTGCGCTTCGGGTTCTTCTTGAACTCCTGTGGAATGAATGTTTTGTTGTAGCGCACTGTACCAACATATGCGGTCTTCCTCCTCAACAAAATACGCGCCAAGTCAAGAGTGGTAAAGAAATTATCCGCGTATATAGTACGGCCAGCATCTAAATATTTTTCCACAAGATCCAGCACTACGTTCTGCCCTTGGTTTATCTCCCGTTGTTGGTTTGGCAGTTTTCCAGAATATACCATTCCCTTCACAGGATAATAACTCTGTGAGTCGCATAACCACCATACTTTCAAACCATACTTAGCTGGCTTTGACGGAATATATTGTGTGCAGCGGGTGCGGCCTCTGTAAGGGAACAACTGCTCATCAACTGTTAGTGCTTCATGAGGAGTGTAAGCTGCTGCCAAGTTATGTTGCAACATTTGCCAAATATCGTCATAGCTGGTTCATGGTTTGATCTTGTGAGTCCAGCATACAAAAGAATAGCTACAAAGGCGTCAAACTCTTTCACTGCCACTGGCTTCCACTCCTTTTTCTTCGTGGGATTCGCCAAATTCCATGCAGCTGTAACCTCCCTGCCTTTACGATTTGTTTCACGTAGCACTAAGTGTATTATTTCCTCTGTCATGATTGAACGCATTATTGTATAGGGGTCGTGTATATTTCCTGTTGGTCCTGGTTTCTTTCTTGTGAAGTCGACCACGTTATGATTACGAGTGCGTGATGTTGGTGGTGCTTTTTTACTCCATTGGGTGACATCTTTACCAATATAGTAACTTTCATTTGTTTCCTGTCCATCATTTTCTTCCTCTTCATCAGTATCTTCATTTAGCTCGATGTATCCTTCAGTTTCGGCATCTGACTCTTCAGCAGGTTGGTATGTGCGATCTTCATCATCCTCAACTTCATAATTATCAATTGCAGCAATATCAATTTCTCCATCCATGTCTTTGTCCATAAAATCAGCAAATCTACTATCAGCTGCACGCCTTTCATCCGCAGTCATTTGCTGGTAAAGTGTACTACGGCGTACAACAATTTCAGCAACGTCCAAATTACTTGCATCTGCCATATTTATAATTTTGTTTCTATCACACACGATTTTACTCTTCGCTGTCTAAACTTTGACTGATTTGGTTTACGAAACTACAACTTCTTTTTTACTCTTTCGTACGTCTACCTAAACTCAAAGACATTAGGGATGATGATAAAAACAAAAAATTCTAAGAAAAAATTCTAAGAACAAAAAATTCTAAGAACTGGTTTATTGCTAGTAGTATAAAATTAGAATATTGTGCCTTTCCTTGAAAGCAATAAAGTTCATGTCTTCGAATTTTTCTTAGAATTTTTTGTTTTTACCATCATCCCTAATGTCTTTGAGTTTAGGTCTTTGTGTTCAGAACAAGTAAACTATGTGTTGGAACAATAAAAAAATTATAATGATGCCCAAAAACATGCATTTATTAGTGAAATTCAGTACAAGGTCCATACGGACCTATTCACACGTCCGCGTACTATTCTCACTAAAACCTCAATAACTCCTAAAGTAATGATCCGATTGGCTTGATTTTTTTTCCAAAAGATGCGCAACAAAATACTCTTGGAATACAGAGTAACTTTGGGGGGGGGTTGTAGTGGCCGAAGTAGGAGTAATTTCAGTTCGAAAAGGCAAAAAGGTCCCTAGGGACCTTCTCACTCATCGGAGGGTTAATACATTGCTTTGAAAGCACCTACTTCAATACCCTGCCAAAAAAAAATTTGATTCACAGATGTTAATAGATGCTGTATTAACAGATGTATGTCTCAGTATTCTCTTGATAGCTGCAGCATAGCTTCAGTTGCAATTAATATTGAATAAATCATTCCGCGTAACGAAGGAGTTTGGCTCAATGCGTAGCGTAGTGACTCCATACACATTGGTATCGGGTTGGTGTGGGTTCGAATCTCAACGGCAGGCGAAGGTACAATTTTTGTATTTGATATTTAATTTAATTTAATTTAATGTTCTTGTTATAAAAGACGTCAATCAGCAAGAAAAGCCAAAGAAGTCATTAATTTTTAAGAAAAAAAAGGTGTTGATAAAAGAAAAATTTGTGTTGTTTCCGATTTCAGTCAAGCAAATCACAGAACAAGAAGAAGACGGTAGCTTCAAAAAAAAGGAAAATAAAAAACCAAAACTGGAAAAAAAGTAATATTTTTGATTTTTAATTTTTTTTAAAGTAGTGTATAAAAAATTACCAAATACTTGGTTAATTTATCACCCAATAAAAATAGGCAAGTCAACCTGTAAGAGTTAGGCGTTTTGATAAATTACTTGAGTGGCTGAAAACTGCCAAAGCCATCTTATAAATTATACTAGGTTTTTTTTTCAATTTAACATTAGCTTTTTTTTCAGTGCAGAGCGACTTCGTGTCTTAAGGCTTTTTGCCATTTTTTCAACTTGAAATGCTTATATCTGCTAAGCGCTGGCACAAATCAAAAATCTGATATTTTTTGGCATATCAGACGTCAAGACCTTTCTAATGATATACCAAGTGTTGCTGTAGTATTTGTATAATTGCTGGAATAAGGGGACCTTTACAGAAATAAATGTATAGATTCAATGTTAAGCTTTATAAATGGAAATAAATATATCGGAAAAAAATGAATTTATTGTTTTCCCGCAGTAAAATAATGTTAGCAAAAATTAAAGTCGCTATTTTGTTACTTTATTAAGGCAGTATATATGTGTAGAATTTTGAAAAAAAACGATTTTTTTTGTGCATATTTTCAAAAGATTATACCTTTAAAAACACTTAAAAAAAAAAACCTACAACAAATTACTACAATGTAAGCAATAATTTTAAAATTACTTTTCCTTTTCATTTCTTAGTCATATTTGATAATTTATACATATTATTACATTGGAAAACTTATTATTTTATTTCTTTTTAATGTGTTTTATTATCATAAATGTATTAACTTCTTTATGAATACAAAATCTTTTTTGGTTTGCTCTGATATAATCAGACTTTTAATTAGAAGCGCCAACTTCAAAGCTTTTGTATTCATAAAGAAATTAATATGTTTATGATAATAAAACATATTAGAAGAAAAAATAACAAGTTTTCCAATGTAATAATATAAATTATCAAATATGACTAAGAAATTAAAAGCAAAAGTTATTTTAAAATTATTTTTTACTTTGTAGTGATTTGTAGTTAGTTTTTTTTTTTTAAAAAAAGTTTTTATTTATTTTATTTAATATTTAGAGAATAAAAAAATAAGAGAATAAATTTTCGAAAAAAGACGTATAAACTACATAAATACAATTGTTCTTAAAAAATTTCTTCTAATAAATTCTGATAGTTTGTTGTTTATTTCAAATATCTGTCTCTTAAATTTAAATTAGACGTCACGTGTTTTGAAATAATTATACCCATTCTTGTAACGAGTTCTATTGCCCCAGTGTCAATATTATTCGTGATATAGTGTTTTTCTAATATTTCACGCCGCTTTGTTAAATAAGCGCCCACTTTCTTGAGCGATATTTGTAATAATTGTGCCACCCCTGTACTTCATTTCAATAGAACAGCGTCAATATTAACTGAGATAGTGTTTATCTAGTATTGCCACGCCCATTTGTCCAATAACGCCTACTCTATTGACCGGAATTTTTAATAATTCTGCCTACCCTTGTACTACAATAAATTTCATTGCCCTAGCGTCAATATTATTCGAAATTCACTGTTTTTATAATATTGCCACGCCCAGTAGTCGAATACCACCCACTTTATTGACCATAATTTTTACTAATAAAACCTTCCCTTATACCAAAATGTAGCACCATAGTATCACTATTATGAGAGATATACCCTTTTTCTAATATCACCACGCCCATTTGTCAAATAACACCCATTTTCTTGATCGTAATTTGTAGTAACTGTGTCTATACCTACATTAAATTGCAGTACACTTGTGTCAATATTATTTGAGATACAGTGTTTTTCTCATATTGCCACGCCTATTTGTGGAAAAACGCCCAATTTATTGGGCGTAATAAAATTTGTAATAAAAATTGTAATGTAAATTGTAATAATAATGCTTACCCTTATACTAAACTGCAGTACTCCAGCCTCAAAATTATTCAAGATACACTGCTTTTCTAATATGGCCACGCCCATTTGTCGAATAACGCCCATTTTCTTAATTGTAATTTGTAATAATTGTGCCTACCATTAAAATTGCAGTAACCTAGTGTCAATATTATTCGAGATACAGTAGTATCTAGTATTGCGAGGTCTAGTATGCCACGCCCAGTTATCGAATACCGCCCACTTTAATACGGGCAGCTCCGTTTTTATGATATCTATCTGTTCACCAAAAATTATGGCAATCAGGCATATAGTTTAGAAGTTATCGATGTACATACATTTAAAAAAGAAAAAACAGAAACCGATGAACTTAAGAACCTCCAAAGAAATTTTTAAAATTTCAATTATTTACGGTGTTATAGATGCTTTAGTGACGCTTCCAGACTGGATGAAACTCGGAAACATGGTACAGTGGTTAAAAAGGTTATTTTGTTGGAAAAAATTACGTAACTTTGGATACAGTCGAGATATTGAAAGAAAGTTTTTTCTGCTACATATTGCAAACAACAGGTATTAGTTTTATTATGTAAAAAAAAACCCACTTTTGTAAACTGCTGACTGCTCCTTATGTCAAATAGTATATGTGCAAAATCTGATTTAAATCAGACAAACGGTGTAGAGAGCGTTCGATAAGAATTAAATCAACACGTCCCCTTGTCCAATTCCACCTTTTTTTATAGGCTTACGACTTTTCATTTTACTTAAGGCGGGACATGACATTCGCGGCAGAGAAAACAGACCTTGTTTTAAAATTTCATAACTCAGTCAAAAAACAAACATTTTTCCAAAATTTTTTTATTATTGTAGAGAATTGAACAAATTACTAGAAAAAAAATTCAAAAAAATATATTTTTCACTCCAACATGGTTTTATAGAGCTCCAAACTGACGGCAGAAGAAAAAATGGGGCCTCGTGGTTGCAGCGCTGAGAGTAGCAAAAATTGTCCCATCTGGAAAAAAATTACTTTTTTAAATCCTAACAAAATTGGTTATCGTATGACACGAGCTTTTTTTAAATTTTTGGTGATGTTCTAAATTTGAAAGTGTGTTTTTTCGAAAAAAAATTTTGACTTTAAAAATTCATAAAAAATCGGAAAAAAACTTTAAAAAAAAAGCTCGTGTCATACGATAGCGAAGCAAGTTTAAAAAAATACAAAAAAAAAAGTTTTGTCAAAAATGAAAGTTTGTGAACAAAGAAAAAAAAGTATGCCTTCGTTATCTTGTGTTGTGCTGTTTCTTATAGTTGTTTGCAATCGTTTAGCAATTCGGGCATCACCCTTCACCCTTCAAGTAGGTACGAAATAACAATCACCAAAAGCCAGGTATCAAGTAAGACAAGTATATAACAGCTGCCGTACGTAGGTAGCGCAAATATTAAAAATGCGCTCTTACTAATCCGGCTGTAACTTTTGAACCCGTAAGAATTTTTCCATGAAATCTGAAAGTTTTCTTAGAACCTTAAGAATATTTACTAAAATACAAAATTATTAAAAAAAAAATTTCAAATTCGATATTCGATATTCGATAGAAGATATTCGATTTCAAAAAACTGCCAATGTCATGTAACCCCTTAGTCAGTTTGATCAGAAAAGAACCGTATCAGATATGCTACCAACCCTCTTAAATAGTTTAAGGTCATCAGCATAAAGCAAAAATTTTTTGGTTGCGGAAGAGTTTGTTTATATCATTAATAAATAATATGAATAATAGGGGACCCAGAATACTGCCTTGCGGTACACCCAAAGAAGCAGAGAACTTAGAGGAGTTAATATTATTTATAGAAACACAGCAAGATCTGCCACTAAGGTAAGATTTAATCCAATCCAAAATTGATGAGTGAAATCCCATTTTGAACAGTTTAGTGATTAAAATATTATGGCAGACCTTCTCAAACGCTTTAGAGAAGTCCGTGTAAATCGTATCCACTTGACAACCTAACTCAAAGCAGGAAATGCAGTTTTCAGTAAAAATCGATAGATTAGTTAAGGTAGACCGACCAAATTTATTATTTTTAACAATTCTCTCAAAAATCCTCAAATTGTTATATAGTTTTGAAATAGGCCGATAATTATAAGATCCTTAGATCCTGATTTAAAAACTGGAGTAATATGGGAAATTTTCCAACTATCCAAAAATGTACCAGATGATAAAGACAGATTAAAAACAAGGCACAAAGGAACAGAAAGAGCTTGAGCACATTTTAATAAAACAACGGGGGAAAAACCGTCGATATCAGCCTTAACAGAGTTTTTTACTTGACTTAAGGCGGTCTTCTCATTCAAAACCCGTTTTTTGGACCCTTTTTAAAAAAATTCTTATTTGAAAACGCAAAGAATAATTGAAAACTTTTTTTATTAATTGTATTACAAAAGGTTCAAAGTAAATAAACAAATTTTTTTTGCCTCGATACGTGGGCTGTTCAAAAAGTAATGAGACTTCAAAGTTGGTGGTGAAAAAAAAAGGTGTCGTCACGGCGGCCACGATTCCGGGTCTCCGGAGCGTCTGAAATGAAAAAAAAAAAACGGGGTTATAATCAGTATAGATGTAATTCTCGGCTGAACCTCCAGCTTAATTTTGTGATTTTTTTTGACAAAATGGCGGCCATTCAAAAAAAAAATTTCAATTTCGGGTTTTTTTTTTGTAGTTTAGTGTAAAAAAAAAAATAGTAAAAAATTTTTTAAAATTATGATCGAGGTTCACCCGAGAATTGTGACAATTCTGCGTCGATTCCATTTTGTTTCATGAAAATCGGTTCAGTTGAACTGGAGATATCATGGCCGCCAGTTCGAAAAACGTGGGTTCGAGATAAACGCGTTTAAAGTTTGAAGTAATTTTTTTGGGGAAAAAAAAAAAATCAAAAATGTTTAAATGCAGTTTTAAAGATCTGACAATTTTTACTTACAAATATTAGTCGGCGATGCCAGCTCCATACAGACCACCTTCCTCTTTTTCGTAGAAACTGCTTTCTGCTGCCCTCTCTGCTCTGCGAGCCGTTCTGCCAGCTTTTGATGATGCCGCAGCTCGAGTCTCTGATCGGTTCAATCTGTCTTCATTGCGAGATAGTGCGTATTCGTATGCGTTTTTGCCAATCGCAATACCCATCAAACCCATAATTTTAAGTATGGGTATAAAACCGTCGTTGAAGAGGCACGTTGCAATGAAATTGGCCACTTCGATGGTGCGTGCGCCTGAGTTGATGTGTTTGGGCGAAAGTGACCAAAGAACAGAATTGTAGGACTCATTGGAATTCTGAGTTTCAGATCCAAGGCATCTTTCAAGCAAATTATCTGCCGACAGCGCTCCGTAAGCTGGTTTTATTACCTCCATCACCTTCTTGTCCATCAGACCTTGCTTCACAAAAAAGGCTGTATCTTCTAAAGTATTTCGAATTTCTAAAAATCCTTTTAGGGGCATATTCACAACTACCCAAGCTATAAATAAATGCAAAAAAAAAAGTTGAAAAAAAAAGTTGCTCAATGAGAAGACCCCCTTAACGATTCAAATACATCAAGCTCAGAGAGCGTTATTCAGGAGCCAACAGTTAAAAAAGGATCTACATTAGTCACAGCAAAGAAATCTAAACTATTCCCATCATCATAGTTGGAGCTAAAGAAGTCAGCAAACAGATTCACTGTATCAATTATGGAAAATGAAGATACACCATTCATGTTCATTCTTGTTGGAATATTTGAGCAATTTTTTTCTATTCGATAAAGTTCCAAGACGATTTGGGGTTCGATTTAATATTTACTTTGAAACCCATAATATATTGCTTGTATACGAATTTATTTAAAAAATTGAACTCCCTCATGAAGTGTAAATATTTAGACTTATGGTCAGCACCATTGGTTGATTTGAATAATCTAAGATGTTTGTTGCGAAGATTTTTTAATTTTTTTAAGCAAAAAGCATGGTATAATGATTTACAAGGTTAGGAGTGACAGTTCTGTTGGCGATTTGAAGTTGTCAAAAATACATTGGAAAAGAGAAAACGAAGAAGCAGCAAAAAAGATGAAAAGTTACACTTTGTATTGGTTTGACAACTCCCGATCGCCGCTCGTGAGAAAAAAGGTAGTTGTCAAGGCTACCTTGTAAATTATTGTATCATGGCCAATAGTATACCATGGCAGCTTATAGGCTTTTTTAGCTAATCGTGGAATGTTGTTAGCACAGATACGAACTACATGAGATTTAAAAACATCAAAACTAGTTGCGGCATTTTTTACCATTGAACCAAGAAATCCAATCAATGCTACTAAGAATGCTAGATAAATTATTATTATTAAAATCACAAACCTTAAAATTGAATAAACTCATAGAAATTAATTTTATGAATAAAAGGAACATGATATATATCGGCCGGACAAATTGGACGCCAGCATTCAGACAATTCATAATTAATATTACTGGATAGAAAAATTAGATCTAAAATTCTATTAAAGTTGTTAAAATATAAATTAATTTGCATTAGTTCTATACTCAGCAGACTATCAATTAAATAGATTTCATGACTTTGATTGATGTTTAAAGGAGTTAGTTCGCCGGCAACTTTACACCAAGAAACACTGCTGAGGTTAAAATCACCAAACACAGATAAATGGTTGCTGGCACCAATCTGGCAAATTACCAAGGATAATGGGTGCAAAATTTGGTTGACACGGTATAACAGAAGTTAGAATAAAAATAAAATGTTACGCCCACTTTTCTAGTCTTAAGACTTCACATTATACCGAAGAATATAAATGCAAAATTTAGTATAGGTCAGACAAACGGTGAAATTTGTGTACATACAGACACGATAGCATTCAGTTTTATATGTATACTAGCAGGCCACAGTTGTCCGCGGATTCGCCACGGATGTTTGTTTTTATCAATAAAGAGCGGTATCAGGTTTTTTTAACTTCAAAAAGAACTTTTGAACGCCATTAAAACGATCACCATGTGACATTAGCTCTGAAGGCATGCCGTGCATAACGAACGAAATAGAAAACATTTTTTCTTTCGTTTTGTCTTGCAGCTCAGCATTGCATCTGAAGGCATGCCGTGCATAACAAACGAAATAGAAAACATTTTTTCTTCAGTTTTGTCTTGCAGCTCAGCATTGCATTTATATGTATCTCTCTTTTCGCCTTGCGTGTGGTTCATTTGTTTTTTGTGTTGTGCTGTGCTAGCTTAGCAGAAAAAGAGAAGAAAAGGAAAGAGAACAACACGGAGTTTATTGAAATTCTCACAACGCGAACACGTCAAAAGAAAACAATCAAGCAATTCGTGGCATTGGGGATGATTTCTTAAAAACTTAACACTTTAATTCAACAAACTTATTATTAAAATTTCTAAATAAAAATACCCTATGCTGTGCTGTAGCACAAATATAACATTTTAAAACTTATTTCATAAAAATTGATCCAGTACTTTTGAAGTTTAGCTCGACACTTTGATTTTATATAATAGTATAGATTTATGAAGGTTTTTCTATTTTGATGACGTCACTTCGTATGGATGGTAAGGGAAGTTTTCATTACACTTGGCCAAATTTAATAGTAAGGGTTTGTATTAAATATCAAAGTTTATGTGCAAAATTTCGAGACATTTCTTTAATTTTTGTAAATTTTTAAGAGATTTTACTTATAAAATAAAGCCACTTTGAATGGGAGGTAGGCGTTGTTTTCATCCAATCTTACCAAATATCATAGCTATAGTTTATATTAAACATCAAATCATATGTGCAAAATTTCATAATATTTCTTTAATTTGGGTGGATTTTAAAGAGATTTTACGGTTCAAATAAAGTCTATTTATATGTGAGGTAGGCGTGGTTATCATACGATTTTACCAAATACCATTATGATGGTTTATATTAAATATCAAAGCATATCTGCAAAATTTCATTGCATTTTTTTTTAGTCTTTGTGGATTTTTTAGAAATATTACGGTTAAAATAAAGTCACTATGTATGGGAGGTAAGCGCGGTTTTCATCCGATTTGGCTCATTTTCAAAATTGATCTTAATTTTTTTGAAAAAAGCTTATATTATGAATTTCATCGCGATATATTAATAATCGTGTCCACAGACAGACAGACTGACACACGGAAATCAACTCAGGTGGTGATGCGTTACAAATGGAATGACATAATTAATACATACACCCCTGACGCAGTAAGCCTTGGGGTATGAAAATAATTTCAATAAGCCGCTTTAAATGTTTTTAAAATGGAATAATAAATCACATATGATGCCATCTAGAAGGTGACCTCAACAAAGTGTTGTCCACATAAATTTTGCACTAACAACACATTAGACAACAATTTACTGTGTATGCAAAAACAAATTCGTTAATTTCTGCCAACATTCAGTACGACACATTCACATTTGCATATTTGGACGCAGAAAGCACTTCTGGGAAATAGCAACAACAACGACTGGCAGTGCTAATGTTAATGTGTTTGAAAGTATGTGATAAACTGCAGGGTAATGAATTAACACCTAGAAAAAAGGACCAAACAATCGTTCAACTGACTGACCGAAAGGAAAACCGGATGCCAGCTGCTACAAACGAACTCTGACCCTTTGAGTGTTTTCATATTTGGATAAAGAAGCAGAGAAGCGTAAAAATTAAGAGAAGGAAAGGACACACAAAGAAAAAAGGAACAGTTACTCCTAACCGGTCGTCTACAAATAATTCCAAGAAAACCCCAAAACAATACTCAACCACTAAGCGGGTGGATGGGGTGTAGGAGATCAAAGGAGAATTGGTTATAAAGTAAAGAGTTTGGGTTAAAACAAAAGGATGTTTTTTGGAAGTATATTCACATTATATTGTTTTATTGTTGCTGCTGCTTTGTTGCGTTTTTTTTTTTTTTTTTTTTTGTATTTTTGTCAGTGCTTAACTCAAAATAATTATTTTTGTATGTTTGCGGAAATGTGAAACAACAACACGTTTCCGTTTCCGGTTATCGTCGTCGTTTGTTGTAAATGAAAAAACAGGTCGGAAAAAATGATGACCAGGAACGATAATGAAAATATTGTATGAGGCATGGAGATGTTCACTTTAAACCACTTGGATTTAAGATTTAAGATTTAAGATTTAAGATTTAAGATTTAAGATTTAAGATTTAAGATTTAAGATTTAAGATTTAAGATTTAAGATTTAAGATTTAAGATTTAAGATTTAAGATTTAAGATTTAAGATTTAAGATTTAAGATTTAAGATTTAAGATTTAAGATTTAAGATTTAAGATTTAAGATTTAAGATTTAAGATTTAAGATTTAAGATTTAAGATTTAAGATTTAAGATTTAAGATTTAAGATTTAAGATTTAAGATTTAAGATTTAAGATTTAAGATTTAAGATTTAAGATTTAAGATTTAAGATTTAAGATTTAAGATTTAAGATTTAAGATTTAAGATTTAAGATTTAAGATTTAAGATTTAAGATTTAAGATTTAAGATTTAAGATTTAAGATTTAAGATTTAAGATTTAAGATTTAAGATTTAAGATTTAAGATTTAAGATTTAAGATTTAAGATTTAAGATTTAAGATTTAAGATTTAAGATTTAAGATTTAAGATTTAAGATTTAAGATTTAAGATTTAAGATTTAAGATTTAAGATTTAAGATTTAAGATTTAAGATTTAAGATTTAAGATTTAAGATTTAAGATTTAAGATTTAAGATTTAAGATTTAAGATTTAAGATTTAAGATTTAAGATTTAAGATTTAAGATTTAAGATTTAAGATTTAAGATTTAAGATTTAAGATTTAAGATTTAAGATTTAAGATTTAAGATTTAAGATTTAAGATTTAAGATTTAAGATTTAAGATTTAAGATTTAAGATTTAAGATTTAAGATTTAAGATTTAAGATTTAAGATTTAAGATTTAAGATTTAAGATTTAAGATTTAAGATTTAAGATTTAAGATTTAAGATTTAAGATTTAAGATTTAAGATTTAAGATTTAAGATTTAAGATTTAAGATTTAAGATTTAAGATTTAAGATTTAAGATTTAAGATTTAAGATTTAAGATTTAAGATTTAAGATTTAAGATTTAAGATTTAAGATTTAAGATTTAAGATTTAAGATTTAAGATTTAAGATTTAAGATTTAAGATTTAAGATTTAAGATTTAAGATTTAAGATTTAAGATTTAAGATTTAAGATTTAAGATTTAAGATTTAAGATTTAAGATTTAAGATTTAAGATTTAAGATTTAAGATTTAAGATTTAAGATTTAAGATTTAAGATTTAAGATCATTTGGTCACTTAAAAACACTTTAGTTATGTCAAAATTTCTTTAGATTTTAATATGATTTTCTCTAAATTATTAAACTTACATAAAAAACAGTGCCCTTTGTTCCACACCTGAAATTATCAAAACGATTTATGATAGAGTAAAATGAAAAAGTTTGATTAGTTCGAACAGAACGTTCAAATTCATTTTAAATTCTTATAATTTTTTTTTGTATTTCTAAAAAAACGTTTAACTTGCAACCATTTCTTGGAGCAAAGCCAATGTTTTCATAACACGACTTTTAAAACATTCAAATCCAAACTGCTTCTCCCAAAGGTATGCTACAATATTTTTACGTTTGCTTGTATCTTTGTCACTTCCTGGTGTTCTATGCAATAAGCACTGCCATGCTTGTCCAGTGCTGACAAAAATTATGGTTTCGGTCACATTGCAGACAGGTCGGATAACCCCAGGCAGCAGCAGCAGCATGGCAGAGCCTGTCTCCACACAGACATTGATACAGACGCAGGCAGGCAGGCAGACCAGAAACATTGAAACCAACTAATATTCTAACACACAAACCCAGCAAGATCTAAACAGAAAAAAAAAAAAAAAAAATAAAAAAAAGAACCAAACAACAAAACAGAATGAAACCCCAAGCAAATAAAATCAAACAAAACTAAATAGAACAAAACAGAACAGTAGAAAACAAAGCAATAGCAAAAGCCGTAGAAGAAACAGGGGAATAAATTTATGAACAATGTAGTGGGTGGCTTAATAGCGGGGTAATAAATGTCCTTTCCAAGTTGATTAAATTAACGAGCACCGAAGCCGGCCCAAAACAAAAGTGCAAAAGAGAAGGGGTGGCACCCAAAAAGCAGCCCAGCAGTAAAGATAAAAGGAGTGATGAACTTGAGTCATTTGCTTTTGTAGGATGGCAGGATGATATGCCTGGCACAAGCAAAAGAACGCTTAAAGGCGGGTAATGGGCAGGAAAAATGAACTGTGGGAATAATTTTATGTTATAATTAGGAATAGTAAAATTTATCGAAATATAACTAATTGAACTACGTTTTGGGGCTTCTCTTCTTTGTTACACAAAGATTCATGCTTTAATGGGTGTATTGAGCTTATGGATATAAGAGAGAAAAGCTTTCAGGAAGTGAATCAAGAAAAGTGTTTATAAAATTAGAGTGACAGATAGTAAAAACGAGATAACAAATATTTTGGCTCAATAAAAAATAATTCAAAAATTTTAACTTGATTAGCATTCAATACTTATTTTAATGTGCTTCACAATATTTTGCAATGAGCCTCACTAAGTACAACTCAACAATAATTTTCTGAAGAATATTTTTATTCCTTAGCTCCCCAGCATATTTTTGAAAGTATTTATCCTCAAATCTTTTCTGTTTTTTCACCAACAAAAAATTGGCAAAAATTGGTAAACTTTTTAAATTTTGATACCAGCAATACCCGGTGAGCGTTGCTACTTTCTCCTGGCAACTTTATTTTAAAATAATAAATATATTCAAAACTTTTATTAAACCCTTTGTTTGACACCACGCTCATTGTCCAATGCCAGTTCCAGTTTTCCAATAGCAGGGCATTAACAAATAGTAAATCCATTTTGAGTCTTAATATCCTGTGACTTTTACAAACAAGGCTATTCGATATAAAAAATTTGGCTTGTATGGGCGGCGGCATATTCCGTTGTTCAATGCCCACTAAAAGTTTTCTAGTATAATGACATCACCAAGTGGTAGCTCCATACTGAGTTTTAGTGTTCTGTAAATTTTACTTCCATAGCTATTTTTTATCGAAAAAATGCGATATATGGGCGGAGCCACTCCGCGTTTTCCAATATCCTCGCCAGTATAATTTTTTTAGTGCAGCCAATTGTTTTATTCTTAAAAATATGTTCATGTTTTTGGTGTTATTAAAAATGAATTGAATAAATTACAAAATTTTTCATAAAAAAAAAGTATCTCATTTATTACGTGAAATTCTTAGAAATTTGCACTCAAATTTGAAATTTAGTAGTTTCAACCGATTGATTTCATCTTCACACGAGCATAGATCGGTAATGGTTAAATCAGTGGGGTTTGTTGATGTTCCGTCAAAAAGGTGATTTCGTTGCCTTTGTTATGAGTTATTAAAATAAGTTTTTTGCTGGTTAGTTTTCCTGCTAGAAACAATAAAGTGAATCAAAGTCGTGAAATACTAATTAAGCCTGTATATCCTAAGAATGTGAAAATAGACCTCCCCCCCTCCCCTCCTACACGATTTTTTGCTCGGCTCGACACAACCTTTCACCTACGTAAATAGTTTCACTCAGTTGTGTGACGCCGTGTATAATAAGTATAGAAAGAAAAAGAATTTTAATTCATTATTTAATTATAATATATGTGTGGGAAATTTTTTTTTGTCAATTATTTTTTAAAAACTATTACAAGGACATTAAAAAAAATTTAAAAAATAAAGGGGTACGCTTGATTTTTTTTTTTTGGCATTTTGAAGTCTTTAAATTTTCTGCTAAATTAAAAAAAAAAATGTGTAAAATGTATGGAAAGTAATACAACCAACAATGCACAATCATCCATGGATCCAATCTCATCCATGCACAAAAAAAAATTTAATTTTTAGACTAAAGCCTTAGTCTTCAGAAAAGAGATAATTTTAGATAGCAGCTTTGAATTCAAAACTGTTAATGCAGATTATGTTGGTAGGTGTTTAATGATGATAAACTCAAATGCTATTGGAATTGATGGAATGCACATTAAGTTTATTAAACTAGTAATGCCTTTTGTCTTATCGGCATTAACCCATATTATAAGCCACTGCATAACTTGTTCCCGATTCCCTGATTTATGGAAGGCAGCCACGGTCTTGCCTGTGGCTAAATCTGCAACTGCTTCTGTACCTAATGATTAGAGGCCTATAAGTATATTGCCAGCATTGGGTAAGGGTTTTGAGCGTATCTTGGCCAATCAAATGTACGAATACCTAAACATAAATAAGTTACTGTCTCTTTTGCAGTCTGGGCTTAGAACTGGACACAGTTGTGCTACAGCTGCGGTTAAAATTTTTGATGATATCAGAATTGCTTATGATCAGAACTTTCTGACGTTACTTTGCCTTGTCGACTTTTCGAAGGCATTTGATTCCGTTAATCATACCCTTCTCTGCTACAAGCTAAAAAACTTTTTTAAATTTAGCTCTTGTGATGTGAATTTGATATCCAACTACCTTGAGGGTAGGATGCAACGGGTAAATGTTAGTAAT
Organism: Coremacera marginata; assembly: GCA_914767935.1. Lineage (NCBI taxonomy): Eukaryota > Metazoa > Arthropoda > Insecta > Diptera > Sciomyzidae > Coremacera > Coremacera marginata. Next base: position 159,876,074 of record OU612045.1, read on the forward strand.
AATTATTCATCAGTAAAAGCAATTGTAACTGGAGTTCCTCAAGGATCTATCCTGGGTCCACTCCTATTCTCTGTGTTTATTAATGATGTCTTTTCTGTTTGTAAATACGCTACTGTTCATGCCGACGACATTCAACTCTATCTCTCGCGACCTACTGGACTATTAGAGGACTTGACTTATAGACTGACCTCTGACTTGACTTCGTTAAATAATTGGGCTGCTGCAAACTCCTTCCTTATAAATCCTATAAAAACTAAAGTACTGCCTATAGCGAGATGTAACTCCTGCTTTATAGATATTCCACCTCTTTTCCTTGGGCCTGATAAACTTGAAGTAGTATATTAAGCGAAAAATCTAGGATTTATAATGAACTCAAAACTGACTTGTACTGACCACATTAGCAAAACGATAGGGAAAATATACGGGGCGTTACGCTAACTACGTACTCTTCGGATTTTTTGCCAACTGAAACTCGGCGCAGGCTTGTTATGAAATTAGTTATGCCACACATTACGTTCTCTGATGTTGTTTATAGTCAACTGGACTCCCAATCTCAGCATAAGCTTTTGGTAGCATTCAATAGCGCGGCTAGATATGTATACGGGATCAGTCGCTATGATCATATTTCGTTAAGGAGCAAGGGTATTCTGGGCTGTGGCTTGTTTGAATATTTGAACATCCACACAAGATTATGCACACTCAAAGTCCTCATTACCTTTTTGTCAAACTACAATTTTTTTTCAGTCGCAAAGGTCAACTAACCTTGTTGTGCCTAGAATTAACTATCTAAACTATCTTTTTAAATATTTATACTACACCGCCCTCTGGTCTTTAAAATAGAATAGAATACAAAAGTCATTAACACCCACCATACCTGAAGACCCCTATATATAGGGCTGCCAGCCACTTTTTTGATAAAGTCGGGATTTTGCAAAAAAGAAATTCGAGATATAAGCAAAAAAATCGGGACAAAGACAACTGCAGCATACAAAATATATATTTTATACAAAACTCACAGACGGAAAGCCCAAATTAATTAAAAAATCCATACTGAAATATAATTTTTAAAACTAAAAAAAAAAAAAAAAAAAACGAAATGGCCATTTCAGCGCTTGAAAGGACTTTGACCGAGCTTCTTATGACCAATTGTGTTGTGTGTGATGTGAAATGTTTGCACACAAATGATCGAGAACTGGACCTACATGTTTTACGCCGACTCCGAACGGCTTATGTTCTCAAGAAGCTTTTCATGGCAATTTTTACTCTCTGAGTTTTGCCATTGTCTGCAGAGAGGTGACGGCCGAACAGAAAAATTAATTCAATTGAAAAAATTTTTTGTGTCAGATGGAGGATTCGAACCTGGGTTCTCTGGCGTAAGAGTCACACACTCTACCCACTACGCCACGGCCGCCACAATTTTTAAAACTAAGAAATTTAATTTTTTATCAACAAACATTAACCCTTAAGTACTGTTGTGAAAGAAACTTATGTAAGTACTGATGTTGGGCTGTGGGACCACGAGCTTTTTTTTAATAAAACTTAGTAAAATTTTATTTTTCATCCATATATTTTTAGAAAAGCTTAAATTAGTCATTAAGTTTTACAATAAAAAGAAGAAACACAATTTTTTATGCTTGGATGAACTCATTTTATTTAATTTTTGACACCGATCAATTTGAAAGTGAATAATTTTTTTTTTTAGCACAACAAAAAAAAAATATTTTGATATATTGACTCTTATTTTTTAACGAAAGCAATACAAATTATAGAAAAATGAGTGTGTTTTCATTATCAATATTATAATTTGAAGAAATGCAAGGTTTTCCTGAGTGAATATTTCGGCATCAATTTTTATGTAAGATAAGCAACTATGTAGCCAAGCGGTATAGAAAAAGCTTCAGACTAAGATTTGGGCTTACAAGACAGTCTTCCAAAATAACAGAAAAACAGTAACGTAAATACTCTAAATATTTTGATGTGGTTCCACAGACCAACAACACTACTACTTAAAGCTAAATACTTACAAATTTACAACTTGCAGTTCTAGCAGGTTTCTGTAATTTTTTCCAATTGAAAACTTTACTTGTATACTTGCTTTCACATATTAAATGGTGAGACAATTTCAATAATCCGTTCAAACTGACTCCCTCAGTGAAAAAGACGGCCTACATCGGCATTTCACGTTGGTATTGATGAAACATACTGAAATACATTAAAAATATTTGGCAGTGGGCTTGATTATAATAATAAATTCAATTTATCAATTGGTTTTTTATTCATTAAAGACATTTGGTAAAAATTTGGTGATGTAAAAATAGAAACATAGGAATTATTTTTGTAAAGTTATCACAATAGTATAAAAATTATACGGTCTTCGCGAGACGCACATTGTTAGACTTAAAATCGGGACAACCCGCGTGGAGATCGGAACCTGGCAGCCCTACCTATATACATATTTTCATGCAAATTGGATAATCAATATCGAAAAAATTACTTGTAACTCGATTGCAACGCAACACCTACCTGGTGCACTAAAATTGACAGATTTCACACTTGAATATGGAATATCAACTACTTTCACCTGCCACTATTTATGTTTGCTAAAATATAGACTTGTTTTCTGTTTAAGTTGCCTCTTATCACGTTTTTATTTTATATTTTTTTTTTTTTTGTAACACTCGTGCAGGTTTTTTTTTTCATTTACCAGGTATGTTCGTGCTTCGATTGGCAGCTCTTGGAGTGCACAAGTTGTCAAACGCAATGAAATAAAGTGTAATCCTTACATACATACGCTTTGGAAGTTTTTTTCGCGTATTTTGAAAAATCCTGCGTATGCGCATGTAATAGTATAGATTGTAGTAATGAACTGTCAATAATTAAAAATTTTGAAAATCCAAACATGCCTCGAATGCAAAATTCTCACACAATCTTTGCTAATTCTAAGCATTTCCTGTTGCCTTTTTTTTTTGTTTTTGAGTAAAACCGGAAAATCCAAGAATCGATCAAAAATAGGGTTAATAAAACATTGCTTGTCAATATTTTTTAAAATTACTTAGAGAAATGGCTTTCCTGAAAAAAAAAAAATAAAATGTACAACAGCGATTATTTGAGAAAATCCTAAGAAAAAGTGCATAGTTACTAGAAGTAAATATTAAAATAAAAAATCAGACAAGCAAATAAATACTTTTGAAGTGAAAACTTATTTAGCCGAGTTGAGCACTTTTCGGTAGAGAGCAAAACTACAGATTCGCGATATTATCACGCTGTTAGCGATATCATCGCGCTGTTAGCGTAACAGGAATTATTGCTGTACAGCATTCCTTTTTAGAGATTACCTTGCATCCACTAAGGCGAAGGTCGAAGCGATTACCGATTACCAGGCCGATTACCGAAGCGATTACTAACCGATTACCGAACAAATTACCGATTATCGAGACGATTACCAACCGATTACCGAACCAATTACCGATTCCCAGAGAGATTACCAACCAATTACCGATTACCGAAGTGATTACCAACCAATTATCGATTACCGAAGCCATTACCAACTGATTACCGAACCAATTACCGATTACCGAAGTGATTCAAAACCGATTACCAAGCCAATTACCGATTACCGAAGCTATTACCAACCGATTACCGAAGTGCTTACAAACCGATTGCCAATTACCGAAGCAATTACCAACCGAGAACCTATTAACGAAGCTATTACCTACCGATTATCGAAGCGATTACTTACCCATTGCTGTTAACCGAAGCAATAACCAGCCAATTACCGATTATCAAAGCGATTACCAATTACCGAAGCAATTACCAACCGATTACCGAAAAAATGTTCAACCGATTACCGAGCCACCTGATTACCGAAGCGATTATTAGCCAATTACCGAACAAGTTACCGGTTACCAAGGCGATTTGCAACCAATTACCGAACCAATTACCTATTACCGAAGAGATTACCAACCATTTACCGATTACCGAAGCGATTACCAACCGATTACCGATCAAAATACCGATAACCGAAGCGATTACCAACCGATTACCTAACCAATTACTTATAACCGAAGCGATTAAGGACCCATTACCAACCGATTACCAAGGTGATTACCAACCGATCACCGAAGCGTTACCAATCGCATAAATATCGCATATGGTAAATTAATAAAAAGATTTAAGACAGTATCACGCGTCTGATTTGATGACTCTAGCTTCTTCGGAAATTCATAACAGCTTATTTATGTTATTTCAGAGCTTTAATTTTCACTTCGATCGGCAGTCTCCCCACTGCCGACTTTTTTTTTGCTATAAGAACTTTTTCTTTTGTTGATGTCCAGAAGGTGGGAGAAGAAGGAGACATTTTTAAAAAAAAAAAAAAAACATTAAACTATTTTTTTAATTGTATATCTGCATTCCTATTTGCTCAATTTTTTCCTCTGGATGCCCTACGCATTACGTTTTTATAAATTTATTTTAAATTTTCATGCGTGATTTGTTATCTTAAAGCAGCATCAAAATATGCTTCTAATGAGGGGCAGCCATATATAAAAGTCCTCTTTAAACAATCAGACCACAGAATTGGACTCCACTTAATTATTAACCCTAACAACTAGATGATTAGGACAGCGCTTAATAAACACAATCAATATGTATAAAAATTAAGTTAATCCATACAAACATGTGTTACTGTTCCCAAAAACTTTACTAACGATGTGATGAGGATGTGTGGATGGAAGGAAAACGTAAAATATTTTAAACATAAATTGGACAACAACGTGGTTGAGTGATGAATCAAGGACGTCTATCTATTGCAACCAACTCAAGCCATCATGGATTATTAAGATTTTTGGAAAGCAAAAAAAAAAAAGTTAGGTTTATGTTAAGCCGAGAAAACAGACCTTTTTTGGTCAACAAACTCTAACAAAACCAAAAAAACAGAATATTTTGTGGATTTTGTCCCTTATCAATATTATTAAATTACTCGTTCCACACTTGTTCAAGCGTAAAGAAACGTAAACAAATACAAGCAAACAAAATTATATAAAAATAACAAAATTAAAGTAAACCAGACATAAAACGGTTAACCACTTAATTTGATGATTAATTAAATCGGACGTTGGCGCCTGCATTTAGCGAATGGCTAATTTGTTTTCTTAGAAGAAAATATGATAAGTAAAGTAATATCTAAAAGAGAAAACGCAAAAATTTGGCTTAAAGAGAGCAGTTAAAAAAGCACTTGCTTAAAAGTAGTATTAAATAAGTGTTAATGTTGCAAGCAAATTAAATAAAAACTAAAAACTAAAACTCTTTCTATAGCAACAAAAACTGTCACATAATGCTGCATACTTTTAAGCTTTAGTTGTTTTAAGCACACAACTAAAAAACTTCTTAGCTTTTTGCCCTCATATGCTTTACTTAAACTCTTTATTATTATAAACTTTTAATTGAATTTTTCGCAAATTTTCAAATTCATAAAAATACTCTTTCAACTTCTTTGCGCTGCATCAGCAGCTTAACGTACGAAAGAAAGTTCGTTAACACCTAAAAATATGCTTTAATGTTGTCACGAAAAGCAGTTTTACTGCCAAAGACATTGATGCCGAAAACTTTTGCCGCTCATTTACACTCGCATTACTTAAAGCGAACGCAAACTTTTTAACGCTATTCTTGCAGCTTAATCCAAAAATCACAATCATGTCAAGGTGCCAAAAAGTATGCATTAAAACTCTGCTACTGTTGCTGTTGTTGGCGAAGCTATGGCTGTGCTGCTTTTGAGGTTGCGCTACTAAAGCTGCTTCTCAATCACAAATGCAAAAATTGTTGAAACTTTTTTTTTCTCACTCAATATTTTTCGCAACACTTTTACAAGCATATCGTAAAATATATTTTGACTGCTTGCTGTACGGTAATGTTTTCCTCACGGTCGACTTGCTTCAACGTTGAGTTGATTTGGTCTTGGCTTGATCGGTTGATGCGCTTCCGTTATCTCTGCTACTGCTGGTGTTGTTAGTGACGACCGGTCCAACCCAAGTTTGTTATGCCAAGAAATGCGTTCGTTAAGTGCAGTTTAGCAACAGCTGCAGCAGCAACAACAGGAGCAGCAGAAATATGTTGCATGAATTTTCACCAAGTAAATGTTTTAAGAAAATATGAAAGTTTTTCGAATGCTTCATTTGAGCTGTACGCTAGTTGCTAGGGGTGCGTTTCTGTGAAACTGAGTGTTTGTTGCTCGCTTGATGCTGCTGCTATTGCCGCTACTCGTTGCATTGCTGACTTTTTGGCATAATGGACAGATAACGATAGACAGCTGAAGTGTAAGTTGAACAAAATGAAAAACATTTTATTTTTCCTCACTGACTTTTGTTCTTCATGGAAAGTATAGAGATGCTGGTCGGGTTATTTGTTTGGTTAGAAAGTTACGTGTCTGTTACAGTGGAACCAGTTGTCTGTTTCGTTGCCTTTCTGTCAAAAGTTATAGAAAAAAAATACCGTTTTCAAATTTGTTTAGGAAAAATGAAATAGCTATTTGATTACAATTTGAACTGACCGACAGAAAAATTTCCTATAGATACGCAGAAAAAACTCCTGAATTTGGACTAAAATCCTTAATTGTGGCCTAGAGAGAGTCACATTTCAAACTTATGGATATATATTAAAAATATTAAAGTTATTACATATTAACATAGCTTTATTAATATAGGGAAGAAAAAACAAAATTTCACGGATTTGAGATAGTATTTTCAACACAAAAATAAAAGATTTGCCATAGAATATGAGTAAATATATGGGAGATGACCCTAAACTTGTTTAGATACATTTCACAATGGTATTAAGTGTAGCCGATACTGCCACCATTTTTCTCATGGAAGATGGTATCGAGGCACAGTAGACTGAGCCTATAAAAAAGTTGGACAAAATAGAAGTAGTGCTCGTATAATAATGGAATTTGGCATGATTGGTTAGTTTAAGCTACATAAGAAAACTTTTAAAAATATTTGAAATCTGTCAGTCCGTAGGGGTGCCTCTCTTTCACTTATATTAATTTTTTACATGATTCTGTTTTGGAGGTACACACAGAGGCAAGCAGATCTTAACGAAACTCGGTCTGAATGCTACCAACATATTGAAATAGATAAGTGCTAAAAATGGTCCAAATCGGTATGCGCAAGGGTACCTCCCTTGGAACTTTATTCATTTTTTCCATGATTTTACATGGGAGGTATATACAAAAGCTAGTCGGTCTTAACGATACTCGGTGGAAATGCCTCAAAAATATATTAATAGAAGTGTACAAAAAATTTTTTAGATCGGTATGACATAGAGCTATTTCCCCCTTAGTCCTATATTAAATTTATATAAAAAAAAAACAAAAACAAAAAAAAAAAAACAAATGGCCATCTCAGCCCTTAAAAGGACTTTGACCGAGCTTCTTATGATCAATTGTGTTGTGTGTGGTGAGAAATGCTTGCACACAATTCATCGAGAACTGGACCTACATGTTTTACGCCGACTCCGAACGGCTTATGTTCTCAAGAAGCTTTCCATGGCAGTTTTTACTCTCTGAGATTTGCCATTGCCTGCGGAGAGGTGACAGCCGAACAGAAAAATTAATTCAATTGAAAAATTTCTCTGTGTCAGATGGAGAATTCGAACCTGGGTTCTCTGGCGTAAGAGTCACACACTCTACCCACTACGCCACGGCCGCCACTATTTGTTTTATATATGAATTTGAATTTTAAAAATTTATAAGTTTGTTCAACGAACGATCAAGGTCGGTGAATTTTTTTTACGGAATTTGGAGAAAATACATTCACATATTCTCTGATTTTATATAGAGATATATTTATTGTACTAAAATTTTTTTAGGAAATTTTTTAGAATATTTTTTTATCCCTTTTTTATTATTTTCATTCATTTAACTTGTATTTAAATTTAATATTTCTTCTCAAAGGTAGGACCTGATAATATAAAAAATGGTGTGATCAAAAATGCATTTTGACTCATGCTTCTCTTTGCATATGCTTGTGGGTTGTTTTTAAAGCTTTTCAGTTAAATGACCTGCAAAATAAAAGAAACATTTAATATTTTTGCCTCAACTAAAACTGTGACGTAATTTTAACAAAGGCTGAGGTACATTTCCCCCGCTCCAGGGTCCTATAAAAAGGCCCACTAACTCGCACAAATTATTTTAAAAAAATAAAAGAAAAGCAGGTTTTTCAGTAATTCAAAGAGTTACTTTATTGAATACGTTATCCTTGATATAATCTCTTAATTATGCAGCTTTGGGTGTACGCTAGAAGATGTGGTAATCAGTATGGTATTTGGTTGGATAGTCCACTGGGTAATCGGTTGGTAATCGCTTCGGTAAGCGGTAATCGGTGGATAAGTTATTCGGTAATCAGCTGGTAATCACTTCCGTAAGCGTTACTCGCTTGGGTTATTGGTTGGTAATTACTTTGGTAAGCGGTAATCAGTTGGTAATCACTTCTGTAATTGGTAATAAGGTGGTAATCACTTCGGTAAGTGGTAATTAGTTAGTAATCTCTTCGATCATCGGTTGGTAATTACTTTGGTAACCGGTAATCAGTTGGTAATCCCTCTGGTAAGTGGTAATCAGGGGGTAATCACTTCTGTAAGCGGTAATCAGTCGCTTCGATCATCGGTTGGCAATCGCTTCGGTAACTAAAAAGGGACTGCTCCGTTTTAGTTCAACCCAATGGGGTGAAACAAGAGATAACGCGGTAAGAAAATAGAACGAAGAGATAGGGATACAAATATTATTATAAGCAACGCCCTAGTAGCGTGGCAGCGAGTGCATGCGTCGTAGCGGTCAACCGAGGCTGCAACCTGGCTTCAATAAAAGTAATAATAATAACAACAAACTACTCCAACTACACTTAAAATTACCAAAAAACGCCCTGCTTCTACCAAAGCGAAAGTTGGGGCAGTGGTGCGGTGAGCCGTTCGGCTCCCACCTCGGATGATAGACCTAATAGTCAGTCGAGGTAGTGGTTACTGAGCTCGAGCTCACTAATGCATGGAACACATTGACGACGGCAACGGCGTTACGCCATCTGTCAAATTTGTTTTACATGTATTTGTTATGGAGGTGAGTTTGGTGAATACGTCTCAACGACATTGTCGCTCTTGTTGATGTCGTCGGTATAGAATTATTTCTATTTTGACAGGCGACAAATATATCTCTTTTTCCAGGGCTTAGAGAGCATGCCAAAAGCTTTGTTCATTTAATATTTTGACTTTGGGTGTGGGAGTGGCGGCCGTGGCGTAGTGGGTAGAGTGTGTGACTCTCACGCCAGAGAATCCAGGTCCGAATCCTACATCCGACACAGAAAGTTTTTTCAATTTAATTAATTTTTCTGTTCGGCCGTCACCTCTCTGCAGACAATGGCAAACCTCAGAGATTAAAAACTGCCATGAAAAGCTTCTTGAGAACATAAGCCGTTCGGAGTCGGCGTAAAACATTTAGGTCCAGTTCTCGATCATTTGTGTGCAAACATTTCACATCATAAGAAGCTCGGTCAAAGTCCTTTTAAGGGCTGAAATGGCCATTTCGTTTTTTTTTTTTGGGTGTGGGAAAGCGTTTTGTTGCGTCGCTATCAAAATAATCGGTATCAAGTAGCCATCGGTATGACTGCATTTCTCTCTTATGTCGTGTAGTAAAGCCGTTGCCGATATCAATGTGTTCTATGCATTAAAAAGGGAATGCTGCCATGGTTGGGATTGTAGTGTCTATTTATGTAATTTCAGAAAAGAACTACATGAGAATTATAAGTCGTCTGTTGTATGGCGTATGCAAAAGTATGTTTAACGGCTGGCTTTTGGCTACTGGAGTGTGAGTCTCGTTGTTGTTGCTATGTTAAATCTATTTATAGACTGGTGTGGTCATATTATTGTGGTTGTTGGTAATTTTGTTGTTTTTTGTTTGTTGCTGTAGTTGTTGGTATTTTATGTTTTATGTTGGGTAATCCTAGGCTGCATATATAAATTATATGCTTATGATAAATTACGTTACATATATTACACATTTATTATATTGGCTCTTACTATTTATTTATTTTATAAAATTATTTTCTTTGATATTTATAACTTATAATATTTTAATAAAAATATTAAATAAACAGGTGGATAGTGGCTTCTTATTATTAATAGCTTAAATATATATAATAATTGTGTGGTCACTTTACAAAACTAAAATTTTAACTTTAAAAATTCCCTATAATTTTGACTATTTTCAATCCAGTGAAAAATCCAACTTAATTTTGTTCCTTCAAATAATGAAAACAGTTTATTCTTTGATTAGGTAAGGAGGTTAGGTAAGTATAGTTAGGAGGTTAGGTAAGCATGGTTAAGACGGCTACCCGCCTCGTGCACTTAGGCCAATCTAGGCCCATTGTGATACCATGTAATCTGATTTAACCTAGTGTCCTGTCTCTGTTTAACCAATCCGTAGATCTAATGAATCTGTTGATTTTCTTTGGATCTATCTTAGAAATGGAAGCAAGAGAGTGAAGGAGGGGGCTGACTGATGGTATTTAGTCTCCTTCTACTAAGAGCGGAGCAGTGTGGCTGCCATGTTGTACGGCTTCCTACTCCTCAGCATTTTTGCAAAGCCTAGGCGAAGAGCGTGTGCTCATATCAGGCAATGTCCGGTGAATACTGCTCCCAGAACAGAGATTTGCTATTTTTAGTTCCAGTAGGGATGTAGTGTGTTTGTTGTCGTCCAGGTTAGTCTGGCCAGGTTAGTCTGGCTATGGCGCAGGTGACCAGGTTATTCCACAGCTCATTGGACTGGTGTAGCGTGTTTCGCCTGCATTGGAGTTTAAAGGTGGCTAAGGGTATACCTACCCTATGCTTTCCTGGAAGTATGGCGTCGGTCATACCAATCTTTGCCAGTTCTCCAGCTTTGCAATTGCCTTCTATGTCACGATGCCCGGGCACCCACACAAGGTAGATCCAAAATTGCCCAACCATCTTGTTGAGAGATTTGCGTCATGCAGCAAGGGATTTAGAGTTTTGGGTATAGAAGCATAATGATTTTAGCGTAGCTTGACAATCTAAAAGGATATATACAGCTTTTCCTGAGGTGCTCAGCTCGTTAAGATGCTGTGCTGCTTCCTTGATAGCCAAGGCCTCCACTTGGTAAATGCTGCAATGTTCGGGTAGTCGGAAGGAGTTCTCAGTCCCCAAGTTCGGGGAAAAGACTCCCCACTCACTCACCCTTCGAGCTTAGAGCCGTCGGTAAATATGTTTATGGCCCCTTCCATATATTGAGACCTACTTCCCATTTCTGCCGTGTAGGAATGCACACTTTGTATTTTTTGACAAAGATTACCTCTGGAATACAGTAGTCTGTTTTGGAAGCGAAAGTGGCCGCGGCCAGTATTTCCATGTGTCTATTACCAGCTCTGGATCAGAATCCAAACTCCTTAGCCTCAAAGCTGTGATAATAACACTCTAATGTCTAAGGGAGGTAAGTGTAGGATGACGTTGAACGTATCCGTAGGAGTAGATCACGAGGCCCTGGTTTTGCATAGCTATGCACTTATTTGTACTTTGAGAAGCTTGTTAAGTGCGAAAGACTCCATGGAGTAGAATTGAGCGAACGATAGCAGTGTAAGTCCAGCGAGTTTAGAGATACATGCTAAGAGACCTATTTTTACCTTCTAGATGCGTTCCTCACTATTCTCGTTTCAGAAAACTTGCCTGTCTAGGACTACTCCCAGAAAATTGGCGCTGTTGCTGCAATTAAGCCTGATGTTGTTAAAATTCAGGGACGAGAAAGAGCACCAGTTCTGTCTATGCTGGTTTCACGTTGAGCCCGCAGGTTCGAGCCTAGCTGTATAGCGATCATAGCATGGTCTCCGTGAGGTTGCAAAGATTTGCGGAAACTTACCTCGCATAATGATAGAAACGTCATCCACGTATGCTATTACCTAGTGGTCATCCTCTTCCATGCGTCGTAGCAGCTGGTTGATCTTTTCGACACATAGGAGTCGATATAGGAATTCTTCCTAAGGGATACCTCTGTAAATAATTGGCAAATGATCGAGACTAGGAATGCATCGACTCCCAGATCCGTTAATGCCAGGGTGATGGCGCTTGGAAGGAAACATTGAATGCATCCTATATGTCTAGGAATCCCACTAACGTATACTCCTTAACTCGTTAACTGACCTCACAATAGTCGAGACTAGGGAGTGGAGGGCAGTGTCTGTGGATTTACCCCTGCTGTACGCATGTTAAGCACTTAACAGTTTTGAAGAATGAATGGTTTATCTCAGATAAACTTCAATAAGTTTTACCAGAGTTTTAAGCATAAAAAAAAAAGATAGTCTGATCGGCCTAAAGTCTTATGGACTGGAATGAGAGACTTTGCCTGCCTTAGGCATGAAAACTTCTTTAGCCTCTCTCTAGCCGATGGGAGTGTGGTCTGTTAGCTGTAGGAAACAAGAGAACCAGGGCATTATGTGCGGAAGGGTATATTGAAGCTGGACTGCCACAATTTCATCAGGACCTGGAGATTTGTAGGGCTGGAATGCCCAATGTCAATGGCCATATCATATTCCTCCTGCCTACTATGGTGTGCATAAGCTGAGATGAGGCGCCTATGGGCGTTGCTGAGGCTCGCGGTGTCAGTTTTATTGACGGGAAAGTGGATTTCCATGAAGAGGTTGAGAGATTCAAGGCTAGAATCTGTTCAAGAGGCATTAATTTTTTGTATGAACCTTGGTGATCTGGGAAATTTGAAATGAATCTTTCGTAGCTGAGATACCTCTGCCATTGATTCTATGTTGCTGCATACAGTGGCTAAAGCGGTAAGTTTAGTTTTCTTAATAGCCGCTTTATAAATATTAAGACTTATAGCTGTTTCAGGAAGCTTTCCTGTTGGTGCGTTTGGCAGATTTGAGTTCTTTACGGTACTCCCTACGGAATACCTGCAGTTCCCGGGACCACCAAGGTGGTTTATTTGATTCTTTGTGCATTCTGCCAGGACAGGCCTGTTTTACTGTGTCAGAGCAGTGCTTGTTGAAGTGATTGACTTCAAGTAGTTATCAAGCTACTATCGGTTTCCTATAAAGTCTCTAAAAATCTGCAAAAAGCTCTTAAATGGCTCATCCGACTACTAGGAATGTTTGGATGTATATGAAATGTTATTTGGGCACGATGAGTCTTTTGGTGATATCTGTTTTGCTATAAATCCAAAGCCAGAGGGCGTTGTAGTACAAATCTTTCAAAAAACCGCGAAAAATTGCTTAAAGTGACAACTTTCGAATCACACGTTTTTTAGCTTTTGCGAAAAAAATACTATTCTCAAAAATTTACAATGACTGTATGAGAATTACGGGTATTTTCCCCAGTGACGTAAGAGTTTCATATGGTAATGAGAGGCGTGTCTGCGTGCCAATAGACTTTTGTACAAAATTTACTCAAGAATCCAATTATTTAAAAAATTTCATTGATCATTCATCAAATCCTGTTAGTTATGTATCATTGATCATATGCAATGACCTAATTATAAAAATAATAAGAAAATTGTTATGAATTTGCTCCACTGTAGTTGCATGTGTTTGTCAAACATCCCTGCAGGAAAATCAACTAATTTAAAAGTAGTTGATAAAGTAGTTTTTTGTCAACCACAACTAGTTGAAATTCTGACTTTTTTCCATAGAACGAACTAACATATTTTATATGGTGATGTCCGCTAAATAAGTCAATTGACTTTCGTCTGCATATATTTTCAACTACTTGTTAAATTAGTTATATTTAAATTATTTTTGTAATTACTTTAAAATAGCCAATTGAAAACTATTACTGATGGCCTAAAGTTAATAATACTTGATGAAATAACATGGTTAAATATATATAAACTTGTAATCTAATAAAAATTTGCAATTAAAACATGTCAAAATCAGAGTAGTTGCCGCCTTAATATAATTCAAAGTAGTTCATATACTGGTTTATTTTAAAGTAGTTTTTTAATTAGTTGTTTTTAAAAACAAGTTAGTTTGTTCCTATAGGGATGCCAGTGTAAGTGAGTAAGTGTGCATTTTGTGCTTGTATGCGTACAACTTACTTTTCATTTAAACCCATAAAAGAATTTTTTCCCAAATATGCAGCAGATATAAAAAAAAAGTAAGAGAACTACCGACAAAACCCACAAAATGCAAAGAAGTTAGAAATTAAAGCTTTCTGCAGGTAGCAAAAACACCCAAACGAAAATTTCAAAGGTAATACAAGCATTCACACACACACACATCCACACACACATAAAGAAGCAACAGAGCGTAGTGGCACATCAACAAACGGGCTGCTGTAGCTCGTGCAGTAAAGTTCAAACATAACTTTAAACTGATGAGACGAGCTAAGCGTGGAAAAAAGTTTCAAAAATGCTGAAAGATGTAGAGTAAGCGATATTTTAAGCGAAAGAGTCGAATAAATGGTAGTCTGACGGATATTCTGATGTTCTATGCACTTGTTTAAAACAAACAGCTGAGCTATTTAAGCAGCAAATTAAAAAGCTTTTAATAAGATTAAATGAAGTTCTTGCAAATTCTTTTGCAACTTGAATTATAACTCTTTTTACAGCTTTTATTCGAGCGAATAATTGTCGCATTTCCGGCTCTCGGCTTAAAATAAATGCAGCTGATGAAAAATGAAGAAGTTTGCAAAAAGCACAAAGACTGAATTAAACTGAAATCAAGCAAGTTGCTTGAAATGAAAATAAAAGCATTTCGTGCTGCGCTTTTTAAAACAAACTGATAACGTTTACATTTTTTTTTTCGGGATCAAAGCTTTGGCAACGTGCGCCATTTTTAACGCCATCTTGACATAGAGCTTCTTACCTCACACCGGATGCGTGCGGAAATTCAATTAGTTGTTTACGCAATGTGAATGTTTGTGTTTCGACGTGTGTGTAATATATGCGTCTGAGTGGCTGTGTGTGTGTGTGTGTGTGTGTCTGCATTTGATGGGTGGCTGCAGACTATATGGAGCACGTATTATTTTTTTTCAAGCTTATACTAATGTGTGTGAGTTTGTGGATATGCGTGCATTTTCCTGCCGGAAATGCTGTTCCTTCCGTTTTAATACTTAACATGCTCATCAGCGTTGCTGCTTCTGCTGCAACAACAGCAAAAAGTAGAAGTATTTCTTTCTCACTATCTTTTGGAGCTATGAAATTTCAATAACACATACACTGTTTAGCTTTTTTTATGTGGTGTTCGTGTAAATTGGCTTACAAAAAAACACATCCTGGATTTTTCAGACTTTTACTGGAAATTATTTACCCATCCAACGTATTTTCTTTAGAATGTTAGAGGAAAAAACTACATACTCATTCGGCACTAATATAATTATTTATCTAAGAAAAAAGAGCTGCCATTTTACTTACTTACTTAGGTGGCCATAAAAACCCGTGTTCTAGTTTCGGCCAACCTCATCAGCTCTAGCCAGTCGCCTCTGCTTTGTGCGCGCCTTCTCCAATCGAATACAACAAGTGCGGTTAGGGCTTCCTCAGCCTGATCCATGCATCGGAGGCATGGTCTCCCTCGTCGTCATTGACCAAAGACCCTCGCCTCGAGCACCTTTTTCGCAGGAGCTTCGTCGTCCATACGATGGACGCCAACTCCAACAGGACCAAAGATTTTGCGAAGAACTTATTTCTCGAACACCCGCAGAGCAGCTGCGTCAGTTTGCGAATCTACCCATGCCTCAGCGCCATAAAGAAGCACAGGTAGAACGAGCGGATTGTAGAGTGTTAGTTTTGTCGATCGAGAGAGAGCTCTGAAACTTAGTTGCTTAATGAGCAACTTATATAGTTGCTTATTGTTCTTTGCTTTATCTCAAGGCTGACTTCGTTGTTGTTAATAATGGCGGTGCCAAGGTAAACAAGCTCCTTGAATACTTCAAAGTTATAGCTGCCGGATGAAACGTGGGAGTCTAAACGCCGCGCTCCCGTGTTTGTAGACAGGAAATACTTTGTTTTACCCACATTTATCGTCAAACTCACTTTGGCTGATTCCTTTTCGATAGCGGTGAAAGCAGCGGTAACATCTCTCTTAGTTCTGTCGACAATATTAATATCATCAACGTACGCAAGGAGCTGGACACCTTTGTAGAAAATGGCGTGCACACCGGCATGATGATGTCGAAAAGATCGCAAGACAGTGGATCACCTTGTCTGAAACCTCTTTCGGTATTGAAGGTTTCGAAGAGGTCATTTTCTAACTTGACGGAGCTGCCTGTGTTGCTCAACGTCATCCTGCAAAGTCTCACCAACTTTTCAGGTATACTGAACTCAGACATTGTTGCGTGTAGGCAATCCCAACTCGGGCTATCGAACGCAGCTTTGTAATCGACAAATAGAAGATGTGTGTCAATTTGGTTTTCGTTGTTTTTTTTTGCAGGATTTGTGGTAGTGTGAAAATCTGGTCTTTGGTGGACTTTCCAGGTCTAAAGTCACACTGATAAGGTCCAATCAGTGTTTTTGTAATCGGCTTTAATCTTTCGCACAGTAGGCTTAAAAGAACCTTATATGCGATGGAAATAAGACTGATACCTCGATAGTTGGCGCAGATGGTTGCGTCTTCTTTCTTATGTATAGAGCTGCCATTTTACTATGTGTTATTTGTACACACTAAACATTTTTTAATTTAAGTTTAATTTTAATTAAATTTATAGAATAAAATATTTTTTTTATTAGTGAAAACTGCTTTAGGCGCGTTCAACTATTTTTGGTTGGGATAAAAGTTATAAATTTACGTCAGCAATGTTAACGTCAGCACTGTGAACATCAGCAATGTTAATGTTAAATGTTAACTACTGTTAATGTCATCACTGTTAACGTTGTGGCTTGCATTGTAATAGCCTGCATTTCTAATTCAGCTTTCAGGCAAGCGGAAACATAGCAACTTTTTGTTTTGTTGGGACACCCAGATACAAAAGTATTGGGGCACCCAGAAGGGTAACATAAAGCGCTTTGGTATGTTCAGAAGCAATGTTGAAGGGCTGCAAAAAATTATAGGACCAGCTCATATATTTGACCGCTCTAGGGGTCAATTCGGGAGAGATATGAACTATAATCGACAGTTATTGTGTTTTTTTATGGGAACCACAGGAGGGTGGCAGATTAGGGTCAGGTGTGTTCAAAAGAAATGTTGAAGTGTTAAACATTTTAGGATTAGCTTATATATTTGACCCCTGTAGGAGTTAATTAAGACTCTAAAATACTCGAAAAAGAGATGCACCAAAAAATTTGACGATGTACCTATGATACAAAGTGGAAACTTCAATATTGTTATAATACTTATTGGATTTTTGAAAGAAGTTTGACTATGTCCAATTTGTTTGTTTGACTATATCCAATAGGGAGGAGTAATTTTTTTTCCATTTGGTAATATCCAATTTCGACTACTACAGAATATTCTGAGTAAAAAACTACTTGGGACCATATAGCTCAGAAGAACGGCCCACGAGGCCGTATTGAAGTACATTCGAAGTCTTTAGCCGCGACAGATACGATGACATTCAGATCTGTAAATCTACGAAAGTTTTCCTATTTTGACGACGTCACTTTGTATGGGAGGTAGGCATGATTTTCGTCCAATTTTGCCAAATATAATAAAGGTGGTACATATTATATATTAAAGCTCATGTGCTACATTTCAAAGCATTTCTTTAATTTTTGTGGATTTTTTAATGATTTCACTTTGCCACTTTGTATGGGAAGTATGGATGGTTTTAGTCCGATCTTGCCAAATATGGTTTATATTAAATGTAATAGTATGAAGATGGTATATGTAAATGGTTCATATTAAGTATAAAAGCTTATGTACAAAGTTTCAAGATATTTCTTTAATTTTTGTGGATTTTTAACAGATTTTACGTTAAAAAACCTAATTTTTATGGGAGACAGGTATTGTTTTTATCCGATGTTGTCAAATATAATGATGATGTTCTATATTATATATCAAGGCCTATGTAGAAAATTTTAAGACCTTTCTTTAATTTGAGCACAATTTTAACCCGCCGTTGGTGTGGTGGGGTATGACATACCCCAGAGACCTAAATGTCTTTAAGATCTTCATCTAAAAAGCCACTATTTCAATTAAACTGTTTCTTTTTTAAATTGCAACCCACTTAAAATACTATTTTTTTTTTTTAACAGTTAATAAATGGAGGATCAGAAACGATCTGAACTTTTTCGATAATTTTTAATTTTAAATTTTAATGCGGGTTAAGATATTTTACGGTTAATATAAATCCACTTTGTATGGGAGGCAGGCGTAGTTTTTATCCAATTTTTCCAAATTTCATAGTCAGGATTGAAGATCAAAGCTTACGTGCAAAATTTCAAGGCATTTCTTTAATTTTTGTGGATTTTTAAGAAATTTTACGGTAAAAGTAAAGTCACTCTATATGGGAGGTAGGCGTGGTTTTCATCCGATTTGGCTCATTTTAGATCTTGATCTTTCTTTTTTTAAAAGAAGCTTATATTTTGAGTCTCATCGGGATAGCTTTACTCGGCTGTTATCGTGTAGGCAGACGGACAGAGGGACAGAAAGACAGACACACTGAAATCGACTCAGGTGGTGGTGCTGAACAAAAATAAATATACTTTTCTATACCTTCCACGCCTCCTTATTGGCGCTACAAACGGAATGACAAAGTTAATTTTCCCCACCCCCCTTGCTGATATCCTGGTTTCGCCCACACATAAAACCATAAATATATATCTATAATTTATAAATTTTAAATTATAAATTATTAAAATATTATAAGAATTGAAGAAAATCATTAAAAGAATATGTTACCGATTAAGAGAAATTTTTAAAATTTGCCAGAATCTTCCTGGAAGGCCAGATTCTGAATTTTGGATACTTGAAAATTCTCAAGCTCAAATAGTGCCCTTCACAAACGCTATTTTGACGGCACATTTATTAAATGTTTTAAGTCATTTTTTTTCATTTACTTTTAAATAATATGAAACATTTTTCGTGGTGCAAATTTTCTTTTAAATTGACCGCTAAATCCAAATATGCTATCAGATTTAAGATAAAATTAACCAGTGCCCCAACATAGTGGAAAATGTTACACGATAAAAATTTCCCACTATTTTTTAACATTTACTTAAGAGCGTAAATTTATCTTATGTCGAGTTCTCAGACGCATAAGAGAAAGTTTATGAGATTAAAAATACAACCACTTCATTTCATACTTAACAGTTATGTTAAAATTAAAGTAGAGAACATAAAAATATGCACGAAGTCGATAAGATGCCGAAAAAAGCCGGTTAGATTGCAAAATAGGTTCGATACATCTAGTCCAAGATCCCAGGCCCCCAGACACTCTTTATTTTTATAGTTTCGAAATTGTGAGGGGTGAGAAGTGTTATATATACTTGAGAATGTATGCGTAACCGCTAGCCCGATTACAGTTAGCAGGTAGAAAATAAATTTTATTGCGAACACGGAGATATAAGGTTGCCTGCAAAAACCCTGTTTTGAATACGGGTTGCCAAGCTTTAAAAATTTAATCCAAATATAGTATTTTTTATATATTTTGGTTTTTAATAATTTAACTATAGATCGCACTGTCAATGTATTGCCGTAGATTTTTTCAAAAATGCAACCTCTTGGAGAAACTTGTGTTTGTTTTGGCGAAAGAAAAAACCGGATTTTGTGTTATGTACAAACATTTTATTATAATATTATTGAAATTCAAATATATTTTAATTGAAAAATGTTTTAATTAATTAACATTATTCAGGATCCGATTCATCGGAAGTAAAATTCTCAAATTGTGTAGATTCATCATCACTTATTTCTTTCGTCAATTTTACAATCTCTTGTATTTTTAAAGGTGTATGGCCCCCAATAAATGCTGTTGGTTTTAAATAATTATCTTAAAACCAACCCCAGCTTTCTGGCTCAAGTTTTAATGCATTCATGTTCCGTTGCATTAAGCCACATGTAATTAAGGCCGGCAATACATTTAGAGGGGAGTAAAAAAGAGTGATATTGAGGTGATGGTTTTCATAAGAAGATATTTGTTTAAAGTTTTAAAATTTTCAAATTTTGTAAAATATACATGTTTAAAAAAAAATGTTATTTATTTTGAAAAACAAAGATGGCGCTGGCTACAACGTTTGCTGTAAAAGACTCTGATGCCTCCTAGGTTGAACCGAAAAAATATTAAAATTTTAAAACGTAATGAAAATATCTCCTATCTGAATGAAGCAAAGTCTTAAAAAAATTTTATTTTAAAAATTGATATGTCCTTGGAAAAAAATTGCATATTTTATTAATTTTTTGTTTTAAATTTTGAATAAAATTAAATATTGAATAAAACTTAATTAAACCACTAAATATACACACAAAATAATTATTGTTAACATTCTTTGGAATTACCGCCTTTTCAAATATACCAGATTGAGCAGATAAAATAAATGATATAATAAAATACCAGCTGCAGAAATATGATTTTTATATTATACCGAACTCACGCGCTGCTCTCTTTTCAAGCTTACAACTTTCTTAATATTCAAGATATCTTTATAAAATTTTTTCAAATATTTTTGAGATGATTTTAAGTCACTTAAAATAAAAAAAATCTGGGATGCCTTAAGGCGGTCTTCTCATTCAAAACCCGTTTTTTGGACCCTTTTTAAAAAAATTCTTATTTGAAAACGCAAAGAATAATTGAAAACTTTTTTTATTTATTGTATTACAAAAGGTTCAAAGTAAATAAAAAATTTTTTTGCCTCGATACGTGGGCTGTTCAAAAAGTAATGAGACTTCAAAGTTGGTGGTGAAAAAAAAAGGTGTCGTCACGGCGGCCACGATTCCGGGTCTCCGGAGCGTCCGAAATGAAAAAAACAAACGGGGTTATAATCAGTATAGATGTAATTCTCGGGTGAACCTCAAGCTTAATTTTGTGATTTTTTTTGACAAAATGGCGGCCATTCAAAAAAAAATTTAAATTTCGGGTTTTTTTTTTGTAGTTTAGTGTAAAAAAAAAATAGTAAACAATTTTTTAAAATTATGGTCGAGGTTCACCCGAGAATGGTGACAATTCTGCGTGGATTCCACTTTGTTTCATGAAAATCGGTTCAGTTGAACTGGAGATATCATGGCCGCCAGTTCGAAAAACGTGGGTTCGAGATAAACGCGTTTAAAGTTTGAAGTAATTTTTTTGGGAAAAAAAAAAAAAAATCAAAAATGTTTAAATGCAGTTTTAAAGAGCTGACAATTTTTACTTACAAATATTAGTCGGCGATGCCAGCTCCATACAGGCCACCTTCCTCTTTTTCGTAGAAACTGCTTTCTGCTGCCCTCTTTGCTCTGCGAGCCGTTCTGCCAGCTTTTGATGATGCCGCAGCTCGAGTCTCTGATCGGTTCAATCTGTCTTCATTGCGAGATAGTGCGTATTCGTATGCGTTTTTGCCAATCGCAATACCCATCAAACCCATAATTTTAAGTATGGGTATAAAACCGTCGTTGAAGAGGCACGTTGCAATGAAATTGGCCACTTCGAAGGTGCGTGCGCCTGAGTTGATGTGTTTGGGCGAAAGTGACCAAAGAACAGAATTGTAGGACTCATTGGAATTCTGAGTATCAGATCCAAGGCATCTTTCAAGCAAATTATCTGCCGACAGCGCTTCGTAAGCTGGTTTTATTACCTCCATCACCTTCTTGTCCATCAGACCTTGCTTCACAAAAAAGGCTGTATCTTCTAAAGTATTTCGAATTTCTAAAAATCCTTTTAGGGGCATATTCACAACTACCCAAGCTATAAATAAATAAAAAAAGTCAAAAAAAAAAAGTTGCTCAATGAGAAGACCCCCTTAATAAAAGTAGTTCGAAAGATTTTTTGTTATGATGATATCCAACATGGGGGTATAGTGTTCGAGTCAAAACTTTTTATTTATTTCTTAAAAACTATTGGCTGTATTCCTTTGCAGAGTAATTCCTTAAAAAAGTGCAATATTTTGCATCATTCACGCTGGTGCAGTGTCTTATGCCATACATATCAGCAGTAAACTCTTGAGCTATATCCATTTTTTCGTCAATGAAAATATCAACTGCATTCGTTAATGGCCCAAAAGCTGTTTGGTACGTTTCATAGATGGAAAATAATTTAAAGGTTTTAACTTTTACTTTATTGTAAAATGCTGCCGTGTAATCGCAACCTGTAAATGTGTGGCAAGCAGAAAGACTCTGACACAATTTGGATTCCAACTTCAATGCCAAATCGCACCGGATAGTTCGCTGGGATCTCTTTATCACACATCTTTATTTGCACCAAGTTTGATTTATAAATTTCTACCTCTAGAAAGAAAAACAACCTGCACCGCACCAATATATTGGATCCTAAAGCTTGGCAAGCAGAATTTAAAACAGATTTTTCGCAGGCAACCTTACATCAACGTGTTCCCAGTAAAATTGAGTAAACAGATGAGTACAATTTAGTTAAGTACTTAGAAATTTTGGGCGGGACAATTCTCCATCAATTAGTAAAATTAGAGACAGTACCATTTGGAAGTTTCTACGTAAAAAAACTACGGTAATACTTTGAGAGTGCGATTTAGTGTTAAATTATCAAAAACACATATTTAAAAAATACTTTATTTGATTTAAATCTTTAAAGCTTGGCAATCCGTATTCAAAACAGGTTTTTCACAGGCAACTTTATATCACCGTGTTCGCAATAAAACAATCTTTATTTTGATATAAGGTTTATTGAGTAAATAGATGGGTGCAATTTACTAGTTTTGACTTAGCTGTTTATCCCTGGCAACCCATAGTTATGACGGGAAAAATAGGCAACCCTACCTTAGCACATTCCACAGGATTCATACTTTCGATAATTATATAAAATATAATATATATATATATATATATATCGATTTATATAAAATTCTTTTCATCGTGAAAACAGAAGGGCGAAGGTCGTTTTACGTCGGATCTTAGACTATGAGGGAATATTTTAGGACTCTGTGTAAATCGGAAAAAAAAAATCGGTAAACATATCTTTCTCACTCAAAATGGCTGGAATAATTCTTTTAAACTATTTTTGATTTTTATGGACCTTGAAAATTTTGGAATTTTAGGGATGTCAAAATACCAGTCCCTAATCTTAGGGTAAAAAAAATAATAAAAAACACCAAAAATCAACAAATTCAATATTTTTAAATTCGCACTGTAAAAATAAACTAAGCGCATTAATTGTAATTATTGAAGCCATTTCAAATGGAAAAGATATGTTTTCCAATTTTTTTATGATTTTTTTTTTTGTGTTCGTTAGGCTAGAATAGGGCGATCTGAAAAATTTTGAAAAAATTACCTATAAACATCTTTACCTTTAAAAAGATCACTTTAAAACTATCCGTAAAGATTTTTTTTCAAATATTGCATTTTTGGATTTTGGGAATTTTTTTCGTTAAAATATCCAAACTCGATACTTTCGAAAATTGCAATTCTAGCTAAAAATTACATAACGGCAAGGTTCTTTAACATAATCGCTAATTTTTCTGTTTTCAATATATTAATCATAGTGTTAGACAAATATCCTTTAGATTTCATTAGAATACCTTCATATTTGGGTTTTTACCCCCCCCCCCCCCCCCCATACATTTGAGGACCTCTCTAATGTGCTATCTGTGATACTTATACAAGTATTTCATAGAAAATGTAATCTAAATGCGTACATATCGCACACTAATTACAAAATAGTCACAACTCAAAATTTTTAAATTTCCAGGAGAAGCAAAAAACTATTTTATTTTTGAAAAAACTCCATACAAAACAATGAGACAAAACCTTATTTTTTGAATTATAGAGAAAAAAGATGTGTACAAAATTTTCAAAGTGAAAGGAATCATCTCCTTTTTGAAACTACGAATAGTTTTACATAAAAAAGTACAAATTTTAAAATTATGTGTTGTGATATTTTGTGATAGTCTGACAAAACGCAAATTATTTTTTTTATTTTGTTGCTTTAATTTCAATTTATAACTTTGTTTTATTAAGCTACTTATTTTATTGAATACTAATATACATGCTTTCGCATGATTAACACATTTAATACATAAACCGCTTACACGAGGCTGAGAAATAATTTGAAAAACACAGAAACTGTTTTTCGACTGCTTTTCTAACTGATCAACCAAACAATCTGAATTTCTGATATGGCTTTGAATGTTTATATGCCAGAGAAAAAATGCTTTATGCTTTATAGAGAAAAAAAAAATGTATGTCTTGCAATTTTTTTATTTTGACCCGCTAGATTGAGATAATCTCACACTTTGCGTTCAACACATGCTTGCAGACATTAGAAAATACATTATATTTTGAAAGATGTACTTAAAAAAAAGCCCATCCCAGTTAAGAGTATCCTAAATTTATTGTATCTGTTCACAAATATTTTTAGATTTCATATTGATTTTTTGCTATATAATGCATTTTAAAAATTTTTTGTAAGATCAAATATCACTATTTTTTATGATTTCAAACTTAAAAAAGGAGTTCACCCCTGTTTAAGCTCATCTTAAATGATCTTGTGGATCACATACTTTAATGAACTCAGTTTTCGCTAATACCAGTGGATGCTAGATTTTTTTTGTCAGATTGCATTCGTGTGTTTGGAATATTCTAGAATGTTCAGGTAAGGCAGGAACTTAAAGATGTGAGTGGTGTAACCCTAAAAAGTCCAATATTTATGACTTGTGTATTAAAATGATTATTTAGAAATATAAAAACTACCA
Source organism: Coremacera marginata (assembly GCA_914767935.1). NCBI lineage: Eukaryota > Metazoa > Arthropoda > Insecta > Diptera > Sciomyzidae > Coremacera > Coremacera marginata. Next base: position 159,900,855 of record OU612045.1, read on the forward strand.
TGTATTTTTTGAGAATTTAAAGACTTGTCCATTCTAACAAAATCTATGCGCTTAAGTTAAGCATTTTTTAAATAAACTGTTTTTAAGCAGTTGTTTTAGTTTTAAACTAGTGAATTATTCTGTTTCAAAAAGATTTTCTAATATGCTTCACTCTGCTAGCAAATATAGCTATAAAACACAAATAAATAACAAGAAAATTCCAGCAAAAACCAAAATCATAAGTATATTGTATGAAAGCCCATACAAGGTCCCTGTAGAGCAAAACCGCCATAAATGACTTCAAACTAACCATTATAATGAACCTTCTTACGTTATTGTATTGATCTTATTTCATTAGATTCAAATAAAGAAGTCAGGAAAGCTGCGACTTTTCGGTCGAATCATATTGGAATGCTTCATCGTTGAAATCTTCATAGGTCCCAGGTGACCTTCTCAGGCATCGGAGAGTCTTAGGAGGAGCTTAAAGGTAAAAAGTAGTTCTCCTATGAATGCCACTTAAATTTTAACTCTGTTATTTGTAAAAACTATTTACATTAATTAAAAGACTATTTACACGAACATAGTCTGTTTTTTTTTTATTTGAATTAATTTTAAAATTTTTGTATGGTTATGTAACTTACATAATAAAATAAAATTACTTTTTTTTACTGAGTTCTAGGGGGCAACTGCCCTTCCTTTTATCCCCTGCGGACTTTCTTGAGCAGCAATATTAATGAATGCTACGGTGAATCTAGAATCTGATTTAATTTTAACTCTGCGAATTAATATTTAGATACCAAACTCTTTATACAATTGACATGTCGCACACTTAATACCAAACAGTAACAACTCAAAATTTACAAAGTTTTACTTATTTATGTAAAACTATTCGTAGTTTCAAAAGGAAGATGATTCCCTTGGCTGTCAAAATTTTGTACACATCTTTTTTTCTCTATAATCTTCTATAATCTATAAAAAAAGAGTTTTGTCTCATTGTTTTGTATGGTGTTCCTTCAAAAATAAAGTAGTTTTTTGCTTCTCTTAGAAATCTAAGAATTTTGAGTTGTGACTGTTTTGTATTTAGTGTGCGATGTATGTATTTTATAACTCACATTTATATCATATTTAAAAAATTTCGCATGCTGTTGAATTTGAAATGCGGTACCAAATTGTTTTGCAAGCTTGCAATCATTATAATTTTCACTATAGGGGTATTCTCTTTGCCTAGTATAAGGCCACTGCACGGTGCAAGAATAAGAAATATGCAATCGGGCCAATGTTGTGGCCTTTGTACAGATTGCGCATTTCATATTCTTGCACCTTGCTACGGCATATACCAGATATAGAGAATACCCTTTATGTTTTTTTAATAAATTACAATGCAACCTTTTTTGCCTTGCAGCCAAATTACATGCCTTTATCGTTTTTTTTTTCAAAATAAATTGGCCATTTCTTACTTTCCATCATATCCATCAAAGAAACAATAAATTTAAAAATTATAACATACGCATTCGCCAATTTCCTCTGACCTGTGACACTAGCAAATAAATACTTCATCTTTCCAGAAGATTCTCTTAAGCTATGTTAGAAAAGCATCCAGCAGAGAATAGTGAATAGTCGCTCTTCTTATGTACGTGCACAATGGACACTAAAAAAAAAATTATAAGTCTTTCCAGCTTCAATGTAACTAACAGTGGAAAAGCTTCCAATCAAATTCCACGCCATTTAGCTCTCCTAATTGCCTTAACAGCTGCTAACGGTATTTCTACACAGCTGAACAGCATTCTTTCAGCATCCTTCGCTTACTCAATGCACACTCTCAATGTTTCACTGGCTTTCCAGCGCATTTGCTTTAAATTTCCCTGCTTCCATTGCCATTTCCATTGAGAACGCAAATATACCTTTCCTGTCGTAACGCATGTGACTTGCACACGCAGAACTTCGTGTAGTGCCGACGATGACGTAGAAAGCTTGCTCTACGTACACCATACAAGATATCGAGAAAAATCAGTTACTTTGATAACGCGCATCGAATTGGATCTAGCGAAGCGGGTCCTTTTGAGCGACGGCAACCAGTGTCGTCCCCGTTGCATGCATTTTTAATAAATCGAGGGAGCAAATTTGTGCACGTTTACGTGCTTGTGTTGCTTGTTAAACATCGTCGTCGTTGGTGTCGTATTTATCGTTGTTGTTGTGGTGTTTTTTTTTCTCGTCAACCTATTCTGCTTGTACACCAGGTGAATGTAAAAAATGTTGCATATTTTACGGCATCATGTGTTTAAATTTTTGTGTAGTATCAGCTTTTCTGAAATTAAGGTAAAATTATAAATTTATAGCAATTTAAAAGCTGTCATGAAAGATTTTTTTTAAGCGAAGCAAATATGCAGACCTAAAAATAAATTATTTAAAAGAAGCTAATATATAAAAAGAAAACAGGTGAACAAGAAGCAGAACTCAAGAAATTATTGGAATTGAGTTGATATAAAAAAGTTTAGCTTTCAGAGTAATGAAAATAAGTTCAAGCAACAACATATACTGAAAAAGGTGAGTGAAGCGAAACTGTCGTAATCTTCTGCAAAGTTAATTCAATGAATCTTATTTATTCCTAAATCATACCCGAACAGAATTTGCCGGCTTTTTGTATATCACACACAGCTTTGTTATTTGAATTAAGAATACAAACTTTAAGTTGAATGGAGTTGTTCATAAAAGGGCAGGTTTTAATGCTATTTGTAGACTCTTTTAATAGACATATTATGCAAAAAAAAAAAAAAAAACAAACTTCTTCTTACATTTGGTACGATCAGGCTTATGTTTAGGTTAAGGCTTAAAGAGGTTATTTTTTTCCCCCAAGAATTGTTATCGACTTGAAAGCAATCTTTTTAGCATCATACATAACGAGATAAAACTCTTAAGATAAAAAGGAAAAATGCTCTTATCTAAATATTTTAACCTTCAAACGAGGTAAGTATAAATTTGACACTATTTGTGAAATTAAATAATTATGTTTTCTTTTTTTAATTATGCTCAAATGTACATCAGTTTGTAAGTGCCTCCATGTAAATTTTTTGCTTATGAAAAAAAAAATCTAATAAATATCGCACTTGGGCTGTAGAAAAACTTCCCTTGAATGGTGTTCAAGTGTAAAATTGACACAAAGCCCAAATGGGTACTTTTGCTATAAAAATCAACACTTTAAAATATGTTAAAACACTTATAAAACACGTTGTTTTGTTAGTTACTTTCATAAAGAGTGCCCTATGTGTTGTTCATTATTATCCCTTTTTTTTTTGTCTCTGGTAGAAGGAGCTACCACGCATTTTTGTGCAGCACTGCCTTTATATCTGACATCGATAATTTTCCATATATCTGATAAAAATATAAAAAAATTAATAAATATATTATTTCTTCTAGCCATAGAATATGATACTTTGACTTTCTACTTCAGATTTTAAGATAATAGCAACCGTAGATAACAATAGTAGTCTGAAAATTAGATATAGGGTGCCAGCCTCCTTTTTCCATTTTCGACAATATTTTTTTTTATAAATTCATAGTCATTCGTTAGAGAAAGTTATTCTGATATAATCTAACTATATTTTCATATGTCTCATTCATATTCAGAACATAAGTTCTGACAAGTAGTTATTTTCAGGAGGTTATGAAGGGGGTTTTTTTAAAAATGTATATTGTAGTCAATTTCAAAACTGTTGAAAAGATATTGCTACATTAATTAAAGATCAAAATATCTTTATAATGTATATATATTGTATATGATTCAAAAATTAATTTTTCCTTTGGTACATTTTACAAGTTAAATTGACATGAAACATCTTTTACGGTACGAAAAATTTAAATCGCTTAAGGGTTAATAAATTTTTTCAATTTAAATTTTAAGTATTTAAATTTTCAGTATCAATTCTAATATCCGCTGGTAAGACTTTTTTGGTGTTCCGAATGTATTCCATGTTATAACCAATTACTTCTGAATATTTGATCTTAGATCCTATTGTAATGCAGCCCTGTAAGCGGAATCTGACAAAAGTTAAAGAGTACTTCGTAAGCTCAAAAACAAAAAACCAACGTTACAGAGCTATTGGAAAATATCGAAAGAAGAAAGTTCAGTAGCCACAATATTTTAAAAAATTCACCGAATAAAATGATAGAAGCCTATAGAAAATTTTATAGTTCATATAGACTGAATCGCAACATGTTTATTGCATAGATTTACTTACATGGAAAACATAAACCTAGTAGAAACAGAAATACTTTTACACCATTAAACCAACATACTCCAAACTTTCATTCAAAATATGAACCAATTCGTGAACTCAATGAACTCAATGATGAAAATTCAGTCCTTACTATTTCAAGCAATATTAGCAAAAACATGAATAGCTTAAAAATATGTCATTGGACCACAAATGGCTTAAGCCAACCAATGGCGAAGATAGCTTTTGGTTCTGGGGAAACCGTAAAAAACAAATAATCTTCAAAAAATATTCTTTTGAATACCTGAGTACCAGGGTGTTTTGTGACGCCGAATGTCAGTTTCACAGCCCAACTTTTTTTAAACGTCGAAAAAGTATGAAAGAAGACGCTATAGCATGCCAAATATGTACTTATATTTGCTAACTTATATGTACTAACTTATATTTGGTTACATTGTGTAAAATTATATTAAATGAAATCTCATTGGAAGATGATTAGTACAAGGCTAAAATAATTGTTTTGTACAAAAATGCTTAAAACTCAAAAACAAAATCAGCGTTGCTGAACATTTTAACTCTTGCACTAAACACTTTTGTGAGCTGAACCATCGACACATATTAATTTCGGGTGCAGTTGAATAAAACGGCAATTTTTTTTCAGTAAGTCATATGCTAAGTTAAGTATAGTATATAATATATAATAATAAATCGGGAATTGGCCAGTTAAGTATAGTAAGTTAAGTATGTATACAACGCCTGCTTTCCGCTTTGTCCATATTTTGTTTGCTTTAAAACAACAGAGGCAATGGTGCGATGGTAGCTTGCTGAACATGTAGTCGTATAGTGCGCGGTTCAATGCAAGCACGGAGCAGAAAAAGGCAATTAATTCCAAACAAGTTTTTTGATAATATCCTTTTTTTTTAAATATTTGTTAATAAAAAATATAAATAAAAAAAACATAAAGCAGCATGGTCTGCCGTCTGTGCTGTGAGGATCGAACCTGTCCAGCAGAAAATGTCATGACTGATCAGGCTGGAATTCAAGCCATCCTGAGAGGCATTTTGAATTTTTTTATTTCAAATTCAGATATTCGTTCGTTCAGACTTTCGTTCTCTTCAACACAATCTGTATTCCCTATGGAAAACCTGTCAAGTGATAGTTTTTATTTTAAATCAATTTCTGGACTTGAGTTGCTTTCAATTATAAATACTCTCGGAAACACGAATTCTTGTGGTTGTGATGAAATTTCAAACATTATACTAAAAAACGTTGCATTTAATATCGTTGATATTCTGAAGTATATATTTAACTTAAGTGTCTTAACAGGCACTTTCCCCGATCAACTTAAGCAAGCAACTGTTATTCCTCTCTTCAAAAAAGGTAGTAAGAAAGATAAAAATAATTACCGTCCAATTTCTTTGCTGTCCTCAATTTCCAAAGTTTTTGAAAAAGCAATTAAGACGACGGTATTAGCATTTTTGCAAAGACTTAATTTTTTTAGTTCTCGCCAGTACGGGTTCAGATCACGTCTTTCAACAGAAGACGCACTTCTGGATTTCTGTTCGTCCATTTACAAAGGTTTAGATGAAAAAAAAAGTTGCGCAGGGCTTTTTGTTGATATCGCAAAGGCTTTTGATATGGTTGATCACAACATCCTTATGAATAAATTATATTCTGCTGGTTTTCGTGGTTTTATGTATAATTGGTTTGAATCATATTTAAAATCTAGAACACAGAAAGCAAAAATTGGTAATGAATTTAGTGACACAAGAACCACGACCTTAGGTGTTCCCCAAGGCTCTGTACTTGGCCCCATTCTCTTTTTAGCTTACTTGAACTCAAAATTTTCTCTGCACTTTACAGGAAAAGTTACAGCTTTCGCAGATGATCTAGGCATTAGCTATGCATCTGTTAATCCTTTTAATTTAGTTGCAGATATTAACCATGATGTTAACTTACTGAGGGTCTGGTTTGCAGAACATAAGCTAATTGTAAGCAGAAAAACGAAGCTTATGTATTTTAGTTTAAGTGGAATAGAGACTCCTGATATTGACATCATATTTCATGGACATGAATGTTGTCGGCTCAGCTTGCCTTCGTACATGGCGCATAACTGTAATATATCTTATGATAACGAAATCCCATGTAGCGATAATTGTTTTATTGTGGAAAAAGTGCAATGCTACAAATACCTAGGAGTAATAACTGACGAACATTTAAGCAGTTTCGACCATACTTTAATGTTGAAAAAATATCTCCTTTCCACCATAAGATGCTTTTACCGCTTAAGACATTTTTGCTCATTTAATACCTTACTTAAAGTTTACTACGGAATCTTTCACTCGAAACTACAATATGGTGTAAGCTGTTAGGGGGGGGGGGGGGTGCCTATATGCAGAAATTACGTTCCTTGCTAATACTGCAAAAGTCTGCACTTAGAAAAATCTGCAAAGCTAATCGTTTTGCTTCCTCTATAAACTTATTTAGACGTTTGAAAATCTTACCTGTAAGGCATCTTTATTATTACAAAGTCCTCAAAGAAGGTTCTTTCAAAGAAGTGGATATATGCAAAGCCCAATATCAGATACTTATAACTTAAGAATGAATTTAAGCACAGCTATATCAGTTCCTGTATTTCGCACAACTCACTATCGAAATTTCTATTCAATCTTATCCTGTAGACTGTTCAATAGACTTCCTATAGACATACGTCTTGAAAGAAAATTATCTGTTTTTCTAAGAAAAATAAAGCAGTGGCTTCTTGATTTTGACCACATGGCAATTGAAGTTTTGTTGCGCTCTATTCTCTAAAATTTGTATTTATAAGACTCAATATATATTTTTTATAACTTATTTTTACATTTTCTAATGTTTTCATTATTAATAATCACCCCACATCACACTTTAAAATAAACACAAAGAATTAATTTAAAATATTAAAACATTGAAGTGGCATTTAACACTATTTTTTTTAAAAAAATATCAAATGTCTATATTATCTTTGTTAAGCATTTAAAAATAAGAATAAAGAATAAATAAATAATAATAATAATAATAATATGAAATACGGCTTGAAATAAAACAGCATGGGTTTTTTGTGTAATTTAATTTTAGAATAGGGGTCTGTAAAAATGATGCCAAAATTATATTTAAATTTTAGCCTTGAAATCTGAACTGAATAATGATGGCATGATTATGCTTAGAAATTCAATTCTGAATTTCAGTCTGAATATTAGAGGCCTGAGCGAGTTTTCTGCTTGGTGGGTACTAGTCAAATGATCAATTAGAAATAAGTTGGCCTCGCAATAACCAACTGACCCCGAAAGTAAAAAATATTCGCGATTTAGTTCTGTATTCCCATGTTAATTATACTATAGAAATTATGAAAGGTGGAGGAAAAAGGAATGAAATATCATGAAATTACAGTTTAATAACTCAAAAACTGAGACAGCTCAAAGCAAGAACTGTCATTTTGTTGGAATTTTTTACAGTCGCATGTTCGATTATTAAAAGGATATTGAAATTAGTTTTAAAACAACTGAGTCAACCATTTTATATGTAAAATTTGCCGCTGAATCAAATGCTATCATTAGAATTTGCGAAAAATTAACTCTTCAGCTTGCAGCGCTATGCAAAGTCACAAATTTTTTTTTTTTTTTTTTGCAATTTGTGTTTTCATCGCATCCAACGAAGTAAACGCAGATGACCTAGAAAATCGGGAATAAATAAGGGTTTAGTAATTTTTATGTAGACAACCTAAAAAAATTGTTTACAAACCAATGAGTTTTGGGTAAAAAAAAATCCAATTTTAATAAGTAAATAATTTTGATTATTTGTTATAATTCATAAACTTTTTTTTTTTTATTTATTAACAGGGGTATTTTAGGGGTAACACAATTTTTTTGTTGCAAGGAAATGGTTGACTAAGCTGATTGTAAACCGTTTTTAATATCCTTTATATAATTAAACGTGAAACTCTATAAAAAGGAACTTAAAATTACGATTTAGTCTTATAGCTTTATTCTGGCGATTGACAACTGTAAATTCATTGACAAGCTGATTTTGTATGTGCTATATTTCGGTCCAAGATGTTGTACGAGTAAATATTCAAAATGCTTCGCAAAATGATTTGTTCTGAATAATTTATTAATGTTGTGGACAGTTTTGTTATGTTATGAGCTTTTGATCACATTTTAAAATAAGAAATTTTTACAGTTGCCAATTAATTTACAACTGTCAATCACCAGAATAAGGCTATTAGTCTTGGTTTTTGAGATACTAAAATGAAATTTCGTTATTCTTCAGTCTCTTTGCACCACTTTTTTTAATTTCTACTGCGTGCATCTAAAAGTGTTTCTTTTAGATTTTAGTAGAAAATTTAACTTATCTACTATACACGTCACTACATATCCGGTTGTTGTTGACCAATTTAGAAAAACTAAACACTGAACTAAAACAAATTTTGAGAACTTTCTTAAGAAATAGACGAACTTTTTGCAATACATATACATGTGGATTCGTGCTTTGAGATATATGGTAATGGTTTTCATGGCTATGGAGGGGTCCGTACCCACGGAGTCACCCATATCTATGCCACTGGCGACAGTGGCCTAACCAACATTTTTACATCTTTTTTATGAGAATTTCCCAGGCTTAAGCCTCTTAAAGTAACAGACAAAATTGATATTGCGCACTTAAAAACAGATTTAGAAAAAGTAAACAATATTGTGAAAAAAATAAAACAATAAAAAATTAAAATCTTAATATCACTCCATTAGATATGTTGGTGGGTTAGGCCACTCTTGCCGGCATCGCTTCAAATTTCGCCAAAATAACAACATAATGTTAACAATTTATATGTGAATATTTAAAAAATATGAGTATGTGGCCGCCACCACAGTAGAAGTGAAACTTTTACCCAAAAATGGAATTTTTGGGAAGATTGCTAATTTATTGTATTAACATTACCTCCTTCAGTGCAACCAAATGGTTAAAAAGTAGCCCACCTTCATACCAAGAACTAATGCACTAAAGGGAAGTAATGCACTTTTCCCTTTACGTACTCGCATCGAACCGCGTACAATTCGACTCCAAGTTGAACGTGCTACCATCTCACCATTGCCTCTCTTGCATCAAAGCGAACAAAATACGAACAAACCTGAAAGCAAGCATAGTATAGATCTTCCAATTTATTCCATAGGATTGATGCCAAAAGGAATTTATTGTTTATCCAAAATAATCATGAATCGATTATATAATTTGGGCTTTATTTATATAATTTACTTTAAATTTTTCTTAAAAAAAAAACTGCCTGTATGATTGAAAGTATTTTTAATTCAATAACACAAAATTTCAACTGCAGTTAGGGCCACTAAACCTTTGCTTCGTCGTCAGAAGCTCTGACCTTATACTACCGCGCATACTTGTTTGGGTTTATTTTACCGTGCCTACACAGTTTAAAATGTTGGTGCGTTTTTCGTTACAAGATTTCCATCGTATTTAATGTTGAATTTGCGACGATATTTAATGTTAAATGATGCAGACATGTATATATATATATATAGAAGAAACTTCAACGAACGAACGACGAAAATGGCCATTTCAGCCCTTGAAAGGCCTTTGACCGAGCTTCTTATGATCAATTGTGAATTGTGTGTCATTTGTGTGATGTGAAATGTTTGCACACAAATGATCGAGAACTGAACCTACATGTTTTTTACGCCGACTCCGAACGGCTTATGTTCTCAAGAAGCTTTTCAGGGCAGTTTTTACTCTCTGAGGTTTGCCATTGTCTGAAGAGATGTGTCGTCCGAGCAAAATTAATTAATTTAATTGAAAACATTTTCTGTGTCAGATGGGGGACTCGAACCTGGGTTCTCTGGCGTATGAGCCACACACTCTACCCACTACGCCACGGCCGCCAAAAGAAACTCCAACATTACACAAAAATTCTTCTATTTCCCACACGGCACAAAATCTGACTTCGATATCGAAAATTTAAAAATTTACGAATAGTTCGCAATGATAACAATAGAATTCGATATCGATTACGATTCGAAAAAAATACGTTTTGAGGACATAACAGTTACTTCGTAAACGAAGATGTTTCGAAAAATTATTCGTTTAAAATTCCAAATTTATTCTTCAACGCAAATGCTTTCGTGGATACTTTCGTATAACTTTTTTGGCACTTTTAGACTTACTTTTATTATTAATGATGTGATAACTCTGGTTTGAAGTAACTTTCGACTTTTCATCGCCAATTAGGGAAAAATGCGAAATTTTTCTTTGATAAAAGTTCATTGCAAACGAACTTTCGTCGGATGGGTTAAATATGCATTGACAAGTGTTAATTGTCGGCACAATATTTTACTAACATATCCATATGTTTTAGTTTCGACCAACATATCGTAGGTAATTTGACAGCTCAGTTGGAAATGGAAGAACTTGTAACCAGTATTTTGTGTGTTTAAATACCGCAGCATGCGAATATTTGTTTTATTTCGATATAAATGTGAGTTAAAAACTACATGTGAATTATATGAAAGATACGATATTTATATGGAAATTCACAGATCTAAAAATAAAACAAATTTCAGATTCAAGATGTGCTGTTTCCAAATCAAGCAATACAATCAATCTGAATTTATTAAAACTCAATTTGAGAAATGCCTAAAAGTATGCTATTGTTCTGAAAAATGTACGTTCAGATTCAAATTTTTAGACCGTACTGTACGTTCAGAGTACTGAACGAAAGACTCAATTCAATCATAAAAGAAAGAGGGAACAACTGATTGTTGATTTAACATAAGTATGAGCTACTCAAATATATATGTCTACGTGGCCCAGTGGTAATAACAGTCGGCTATGTATGCAAACGTACTGTGTTCAATCCTCAGTGGAAACAAAAATATAAAAAAAATTTTAAATGCCAATTTTTTTCGTTTTTATACAACTAGTGCGGCGAATTGCTGTGTTGTTGTTTTCATAAGAACCATTTCGTTACATTGGTCTTACCCGCCCCATCTAGCTCGCCATATTGTTGTATACGCGGCTATAAAAGTTTCACTTCAAAAATTCATAAATATTATATGAAACTAGTAAGGAATGGAGCTTCGGCAGGACACCGAATAGATATATTTGAAGTCTTAAGCCATCTATAAAATTTTATAATCGGGAAAAATATTTGTGTCATACGCTTAATTTAATTTCATCTTCGCTGCCACATAGAATAATTTGTAGACTGCTAATATGGTAAAGAATATATGTGCAAATTTTGATTGTTATGTGGAAATTTATACCAACGATGTAAAATAATTTAATTTAAAATTAAGTGACTACTGACTGCCTCATTATTCCAAGGAATATGTGTGTAAAAATTAAAAGAAGTTGGAAAATGGCTATAGTGTGCTTAAAATTATAGCGCCACGCCCCTGTCTAATTCTGCCAAATTTTTTAAACTAATCACTTTTCATTATTACCAAGAATATGTTTGCAAAATTTGGTTGAAGTCAGAAAAACCGTGTAGAAGCAGTTCCATTAAAATTAAAATATCACGCCCCCTGTCTAATTCCACCAAATTTTATAAACTATGAACTGCTCCTTATGGTAAAGCATATATCTGCAAAATTTTGTTAAAATCGGACAAATGGTATAGAGGGAGTTCGATTAGAACTAAATTGACGCGCTAATTGTGCCAATCCCATCCAGTTTTGCAGGCTTACAACTTCGTATTATACTGAAGAATATAGTTGCGAAATTTGTTACAAATCGGAGAATCGTTGTAGATGGAAATATATTAAAAATAAAGTGCCACGCCTCCAGTCTAGTATCACCCAATTTTATAAACTACAGACTGATCCTTATGCCAAATAATATGTGTTCAATATTTGGCTAAGTCGGACAAACGGTGTAGAGGGAGTTCAATTAGAATTGAATTGACACGCCCCTTGTCCAATCCCACCCACTTTTGTAGGCTTAAATCTTCTCATTATGCTAAAGAATATATGTACGAAATTTGGTTGAAATCGGACAAACTGCGTAGATGGAGCTAGTTAAAAAAGTAAGTTCCCCGCCCCCTGTCTAGTAGTGCCCATTTTTATAAACTTAAAACTCCTCAAACGATCAAGGGTTATCTGTGCAAAATTTGGTTGAAGTCAGACACACGGTGTAACAGAAGTTTGAACAAAAGTAAAATGCCACACCCACTTTTCTAGTCGAAAGACTCCACATTATACATAGAACGAGGAACATAGGTATGGGTTGGATAAGCGATGTGGATGGAATTTGGGTACGTAAAGACAGACACGATGTCATTCAATTTTATAAATTTACGAAAGTTTTTGTATATCGATGATACCGCTTTGTATGGGAGGTAGGGGTGGTTTTCATCCAATTTTTGCAAATATCAAAGAGATGTTTTATATTATATATCACAGCTTATGTGCAAAATTTCAAGATGGCGTGGTTTTCATGGGATTTTGCCAAATATCATAGAGATGGTTACTGTTTAATATCAAAGCTTATGTGCAGAATTCCAAGACATTGCTTTAATTTTTGCAGACTTTGAAGAGATATTACATTTTAAGGGCCTCCGGGTGTTTTTCAAAGCAAAAAGACACCATTTTAAAAATTTTTCTTAAAGCTCTATTTTATTTTAGCCCATATTTTTCTTAGATTATTAAAGTATAACTATTGAAGATTTATTCCCGATATGTTGATCCAAAGTGCACTGCCGCGAATGACCTAAAGTTTGCGGTGGGCAAGATATCTGGATTACGTTTTAAAATTTTAATTTTTTTTTTTCGGATCTTTTACAGCAATCGTTGTAGCCAGTGCCATCTTTGTTTTTGACAGAAAAATATTTTTTTTTAAACATAAATGCATATCTTACCAAATTTAAAAATTTTAAAGCTCTCAACAAATTTGTTCTAGTAAAAACCATTACCTGAGTATAACTTATTTTTACTCTTCTCTAAATGTAATGCTGGCCTTAAGAGTATTTCTTATAAAGAAATCCCTTGCATCCTTGCATTTTTCATCCCTTGCATTTTCAAAAAAAAAAAAAAAAAAACAAAAAAAAAAAACAAAATGGCCATTTCAGCCCTTGAAATAACTTTGACCGAGCTTCTTGTGATCATTTGTGTTGTGCGTGTTGTGAAATGTTTGAACACAAATGGTTGAGAACTGGAACTACAAGTTTTATGACGACTCCAAATGGCTTATGGTCTCAAAAAGCTTTTAATTTCAATTTTAACTCTCTGAGGTTTGCCATTGTCTGCAGAGAGGTGACGGTCGAACAGAAAAATTAATTCATTTGAAAAAACATTCTGTGACAAATGGGATTTGAACATGGGTTTGATCGCATACAAGCCAGGCGCCTCTACCAGTATGCCTCGACCTTGCATTTTTACCTTTAACAAAATACCTGATAAATATTTAAAATCAATTTCAGTCTGAAAAGCTTTGGTTGAGGGCCAAAAGTTATATTCATTTCAAAAATGGTAAACGTATTTTAAATCAGCGAAAAAATACACAACTTTTGATACCTATTGCGTATTATAATTACAAAAAAAATATATATATATATCGCTCATTCCAAAAAAAAGTCAACCACACAGCCGAATTTTAGAATACATATTTTATATATATACGTATGGTATATGCTAAGTGCAATATGTAAGTGTTACAAAAAAAAATTAACACTTGTCAAAAACAAGCTCAATCATGCTTGAACACTCAAAGCAATCTTCTATGTTTTATTGTTTGCTGAGTAGGTCATCTATAGGTAAAATTGGAATCAGTCCGTGAGAGCATATGAATGAAGGCAGATCGCTTAAGCATTTTTGTACGATTGTTGTGACCTTGAGCATTACATATATCAATATAATTCATTAACGGTATGTATCAAACCCATTTTTTAAAAAACTTTTTCTAATGTGTCACAGCATGTCCCAATCCTTGACAAAAAACAAGATTTTTTAAATTTTTAAGCTTAATTTTATTTTTCTATAAAAATTTAAAAAAATTTAATACATTCAATTATGCTATAATTACATTACCCTTTTATTTTTTTGCAAATTTTTCTTAGTATAAAAAGCGTCAGGTATTGGGACATAAAATATTCAATAAAACAGTAGTTTGATAATACAATTTTATAGAAAAAAATGAGTTCCTGTAAGCGGCAACAAAAATACTATAGGCATTTAAAAGAAGATCCGGAACGTTACAAGCTATATTTAGAGAAGAAAAAAATCGTGAACAAAAAGTTTCGTGGTAAGAAAAAAGATGAAGAAAGATCTAACGCAACTTTACAAAAGATACGACGAGAAGCTGCAGCAAAGAGAAAGAGGACATACAGACAAAGATTAAAATTGGGTAATAAAGATACAAGTTTAGAAGCATCAACACCGATGAATGGTTATAAGTCTAAACAATCACTTGGAAAAGCTGTTAAGAAACTCCGCCAGGCTCTGCCACTATTAAAAGCTAGACAAGAAACTGTTGTTGCCCATTTGGTTCGTGAAGTTTTCCCTAAGCACAAAACTTTGGTTGGAGAAGTCAAAACGCAAAAATGTCTCACAGTATATAGAGAAAGAAACGAGAACTAAAAAATATTCGGTACATGCTAATGACAGTATCCGAGGCGTATGAAAATTTTTGCACTAAATATCCAGATATAAGAGTAAGTAAGTCTACATTTTTTAATTTACGCCCAAAAGAGGTATTGCCGATATCCAAAACTCCCCACAACATGTGCGTTTGCCCACATCATTGCAATTTCGAATTTTTAGTAACTGCATTGAACAAAGCTATTCCTGGATTTCCAAAAACGTATAAAAATGTCCTCGAAACAACATGCAGCGATACATTGAATGAGCATTGTATGACCGGATGTTGTCAATCCTGTTTTAACGACATTCGGGATATTATACCTTTATCACATGATTTTAACGATGTTTCATGGAAGCAATGGAACATTGAAGATAACAAAATGCGTCTTGTTACTTACAACGGCACGATTGATGAACTTATAGATAATGCACAGGCAAAATTCTTGAAGTTTAAGAAACATGCATACATTCGTAAAGTACAGTATAATTATTTTGAAAATAGGAAAGATAGTTTGACAGAGGACAACGCTGTATTGCAGATTGATTTTTCAGAAAACTACCATACGATTCACCAAGACGAGATCCAAGCTGCTCATTGGAGCTATCAGCAAGTAACAGTTTTTACAGCCTGTTGCTGGACGATGCAAGGTGCATCATCTTGCGCAATAATAAGTGATGAATTGTCACACGATAAATACACCGTTTGGACATTTTTAGAAAGCATTCTGAAAGATTTAAAATTAAGAAATCCAAATGTAAAAATGGTAGAAATATTCTCCGACGGTTGCATTGGCCAGTTTAAGAATAAATTTAATTTATCCAATTTACTGTACGCTGAACAAGATTTTGGAGTCAATTTAACATGGAATTTTTTCGCCTCGTGTCATGGAAAAGGGGCAGTGGACGGCATCGGGGGCACTGTTAAACGAGTTGTTAGCACACAAGTCAAGGCAAGAGCATTTAACGTCTTCTCTGCTCAAGATTTCTATCACTGTGCATCAAATAAAGTTAAAGGCATTTCTATAATTATGGTACCGAAAGTCAAAGTTCAGTGTTGCAAAGAAAGATTGACTAAAAGATGGGAAAACTGTCAATCGATTAAAGGTATTGCATCCTTACACTATTTCACAGCAACCAATTCATCAGATTTAGTCGGTGGCTTAACATCTAACTCGCAAAAGAAAATAATTAAAATAATTTAATTTATTTTTAATTAATTTTTATTGTTTTTATGTTTAAACTCTTTAATTTTTCTTATATTAAACTTTGATATGTTTATGAAATGAAGTGATATATAATTTAAAAATGTATTTTCTAATAAATAATTTGAAATTTTTCATGAAAAACGGAAAAGTCCCAATGCCTTACAATCTATGTCCCAATGCCATACGAGATAAAAAAAAAGATATTATTTTATTGAAATTACCTCTTAAGATTATAAAGATATATTATGAAGGGGTAATGCTTTACAAAAAATTCGTGGGAAAACTTTTTTTTTAAAAGTATCCAAAATGCAGAAATTTCGGTTGCAAAATTTCATCTCACAAAAAAAAAGTTGTCCGTGTCCCGATGCCTGACGTTTTCTGAATGCATTATTCTCGAAAAGAGTTGCATATTTAACTTTGATATAAGTGTATTTGGTAAGGACATAAGTAGTACTATTGTAGAAAAAATTAAAAAAATTATTCCACAAATATTTATTCACTAAAATGTATTTTCATTTGCGAAATATGTACTCCAAATGTCCCAATGCCTTATTTGGAATGAGCGATATAGGCCCAGCCTACTCTACAGAGGATTGATAACAAATCAAAATTAAAGCATTTGTACTATGTGCCAACACGGAAAACACAGTTAAGTAAGAAACTGCTTAATATACTTAAATTTTCGCATATTTTCAGTAGAAATCAAGAACAATTTTGCTTATTTAATTCTTACTTTAATTCTTAATTAGATTTTTCCTAAATAAATGAGGAGTGATTTCAATTTAGGAAACTTTTTCTAAAATCAACAAAATTTGCCGATCTGCGTTTAAGCAAAACAATTGCTTAATTTTAGCAAAATAGTTTTCTACGTGAATGAATTCATTCCTTCCACATCTTCGAAGGAGTTCAGTTCAGTGTCTTAGAGATTATTACCAATTTCATTTTAATTTTTGTTCAGCATAACTAAAAACCTAAAAAGGTATTTTATTTAAAGGCGGAATTGAACGTTTAATTTCTCAGTTCTGTGTTATTAATATTTTTAAAGTTAAAAGTTTCCAGCTCTTTAATTTTTTGCGTTGTATAAAAAATATTCGCATTTTTGTCACACGTTATTTTTTATTACTCAACATTTATTTCGTTTCAACAAATAATACAGAATATAAAACAGTTTACTATACCCAACAGCATGCAACAACGCCTAAATGCTTGCTACTAAATAACTTAATTAAGTAAGCAGCATTAAATGATATTAAATTAGGTTGAAAAACATTTTTTGCATACAACCCATAAGGTGTACAAATAATTGTATGCTCGTACTTAGTTTCGAAAACACAAAATATAAAAAAAAAACAGCTGACAAACTTAAATTTTTCAACAAACCAAAAATGTCAAACTTTCAATGTTAATAAAGTTAATTAAAGCGCTCTTTAACTCCCACACCAAGTCCAGAGGCAGAAATCAAGGCAAGCAACAAAGTTTAATGAGGCTTATTTGCAGCTCTTCATTACCATGCATGAGTGTGTGTGTGTCTGCCTGTTTGCATGTGTGCAGTATGTCTGCTAATTTTAAAACTTTTGTCTGCTTCGAAAAAAAAGCAAGCAAACAAAATGCTTCATTTTAGGCTAATTTCTTGCTTTAAGTTCTTTTTAATGTGCTTGTTTTCATAGCTAGGCTTAACAGGATTTACAAAAGTTTATTAAAAATAAAATGAAAATAGAAAAGCTCTCTAGTTTAATGTAGGGCTAAAAGGAAATAATCAAATACGTATAGGAGGCACGCTAACACATATAAGAGACAACACACAAACACCTACATGTACGCACAAAAAATACTGCACACACACACACATACACACACTAATACTGTCAAAAAGCAATACACATTTATATGCATGCCTAGAAGCCAAATGAATAGCATAGTGAAAGCCTTAAATGTCTGGCAACAAAGTGAAGCTTTTAAGCTTCAGCAAAAGCAGCAGCGTGCGACCTGCCGGCGTCCTTTTGAGATATTGTTTGGTTTTTGAACACTCTGCTCTACGGCTCTCTAAGTGCTTTGTATGTGTGTGTGTGTCAGTGTGTATTTGTGTGTGCTTATATGTTATATGAATTTAATGACTGCTAGGCAAGCATGTCTCTGCCTCTGTCTCTATCTCTGTCTCTGTGTCTGTGCTTGCGTAAACGATGTCTGCATTTATATATATATATATATATATATTTTAGTGCCAATTTATTTGCTGTTGACCCACATTTTATATTGCCTATTTTTAGGCTGTTTTAAAGTCAATATAAATTTCCTCAAAGTAGCTAAACTAACACAAACAGTTCTGAAAAAAAGACCCATAAATAAATGTATTTGCAATTTTAAATAAGAGTCTTTGCTTTACATAGCTCATAATTTTTCCAATATTTGCCTTTCTGTTTTTTTTTTTTTTTTTGTTTTGTTGCTGTCGTTTAACCTCTCTACTTGCTAGTGCAACCCCAAAAATATGGTATGAATTATTAATACAGCAAGGAAATTATAAATATTCTCTGAGCTTAAGCATATGTGAACTTACAAAAACATGCAGTGAAAGTGAATGTGCGTGTGTGTGTGTGTGTGTGCTTGTGTGTGTGGTATGTATTTAAATATGTTTGTTTTGTTAGTTTTTGCATTGTTCGCTTTATTTATATTGTTATTTATTTCATTTTTATAGTGCTCCACAAAAAAGGGTTTTTCTGTTGTTATTTTTATAGATCCCTTAATATTACATAAAAGTTTTTTTTGTTGTATTTGTTTTGGTTTTGGCACTTAATTGGCAGCTTTTGTTTGTTATCTTTTTGTTTTGCTTTCGCTTATTAGCCTTTGTTCTATGAGTACAATTTAAATGCCTCAAATAGCCGCTTTGGGAACAAAAAAATTCGTTGTTATGCAGAATTTGAGATTTATCAGTAAAAACAGTAGCAACGTGAGTTACTTCTTTTGGGTGATATAAACATAATTCTTTGATTTCATTTTAAATTGTTATAAAATATATGTATATAACAAAATGTGTGTGATGCTAGTTTAAGTTTTCTGGTCTTATGAAAGATAAGAAAAGGCGGTGTAAGCATTCAGAGATATATAAATTTCTTTCCAAATTCTATTAAATATTCTGAAACTTGATCAAAAACATTTTTGAACCGAAAAATTACACATTCTGTGTACCAAAAAGTACCGGGATATGATCATTTAAAAAATCCGCTTAAAGGCCTTGTAAAAATTTTATTGAGGCTAAGTTGGCACAACTATCATCTAACGCAATGTGGATTTGAGCGTAAACTGTCATTTATTTTTTTTACAGTGAGATGTTTTTAAATGAATAAAAGTAGGGAGCAGGAGTGCACCGAATATTTTTTATAGAAATCTACCTGTTGTACCCAGTTAAATTGATATATGACGTATTTCATCCATTGCGAGTTCATACATAGAACAATAAGCCACCACGTAAAATCAAGAAGATCCCCTTATTGAGCTATTTGATGAGGTTTTCTTTTTAATGGCTCCAAATAAGAAGAATTTTCCATAGAGAAATCTTCTTATTTCTATAAAGAAAATCTTATTATATATTATCAAACATTGCCTAATAGGATTCGTTATTGAATGAAGGAAATAATGTGGAAATGTTTTAAATACTATTGTCATCTCACTATTGTCATCTCACTTAAGTATACAAAGAGAACACTTAAAACTGAAAAGAAAATCTTAGCCTGTTTTATGTATAAATGCATATATAGAATTAAAAAGAATATGTTTCGTTGAAACATTCGTAAGTAAAAAAATTTTCTGAAATTTCTATTTATATTTTCTTATTTTCTATATTTCCTATACATGAATAAATACATGGCATTTCCTATTTCAATATCAACAAAATAATATTTAGAATTAAAATAAAATCACATATTTTTAAGACGAATTTTTTATAGTTTCCAAAAATTTACTATTAAGAAACAGGAAGATTTTACTTGAAACAATGTGATTTTCACAATAAATAAAACAGTCTTTTTGGATGAAAACCATAGAGAAAAATTCTTGATTTTGTTCTATTTTCATTGGTTGTTTTGGCTCTGTGTAGGCACGTAGAAGATCCAAGCAAAACAATTGCTTAATTTTAGCAAAATAGTTTTCTTCGTGAATGAATTTATTCCTTTGAAGATGTGTTTCAGTGTCTTAGAGTTTATAACCAATTTCAATTGATGTGCTCTAATATACTAGAAGATCCACACAAAAATAATAGAAAGAAAAAAAGAACGTTTGGCATTGTTTCATTACAATTATTTTTTTCTTTACACTGTGGTATGCGTTGGGTTACGTTCGCACATGAGTAAAGAAAGAGGAAAAGAAAAACGAAGATTATTAACAGAGACGAACGATTTTCTACAATAATAATATATATGGGGTTGCGTCTTTAAGTGAGCAAAAATTAAATTTACTACTCATCAACGTCACGTGTGCTTGCCACAGTATGTTTTTATTTTTGTTCAACTCATTTTTTGCTTGTGTTGCCTTTGAGTTTGACTATCACTGTTGACGTGAAGATTTTCTGTGTACATTTGTCGACCGAAACGTACACACAAGGAAAATTTCACATTAATGTTGAAGATAAATACAACAAAAAACGTTAAAAATTTACTTTTTTTCTAATTTACTCTGCTCATATTTTGCTCTCTTCTGAGCTGGTGAATTGGTGGCGAATTTATTAGAAAAGTAAAAGATATCTTATGGAAAAATATATGTTGTTCACATTAGTTTTGTATTAAATTTGTAACGGTAACGGAAACATAAATATTCAAAATGTTCAGTGACCTACGCAAAATCATTTATTTTTCCTGACTGCCCAACTTCTGCTCGCTGCGTCGTCAGACCTCTGCCTAATACAGCGTTCAGACACCCTCGGCGCAGAACCTTTGGTGCTGCGTCACCTATTGATACCAACACGAAATCCTATTAAATGTCATAAGAACCAAGTAAACATCATAAGAACCAATTAGATGTTATAACAACCAGTCCACGGTCATAAGATCCGACTACCTGCCAGAAGAGCCGATTACCCGTCATACAGAACCGAGTTAAGATCTCCGATAGGAACTCCGATAAGAACTGATTACCCGTTGAATAAGCCGAATAAATGTCATAATAACCGATTACCCGTCACAAGAACCTATTTTCCATCATAAGAACCGAGTACCCGTTACATATCATAGCTTCCGACTTCATACGCTGTAATGCAAATATTTTGTAAATTATAATAATAACTATTATTAGGAGTTGAAGTTCTTGGTTGGAGGTTAAGAGGATCCTTCAGATAATCCTGGGACGACTGAGTTATACCTTAGTCATATACAAAACCACTCTACAAATTTTATTTCAATGCAATTAAAATTACAAATAACAAATTGATTTCAATTGAATTTCAAATTTGATTTGAATAAAAGGCTTCAGGATTGTGAGGTCAAATTCTCTGGAAAATTTATTCTTACCAATCCAGAAGACTATGCAACTAAAACATAAACAACAGTGCAACATGCATGCAACAAATCCTTGATTCAATTCAATAAAAATTCATTTAAATTTCATTCACTGTTTTAACAAAAGTATTTCTCAATTTAATTTTTTTCAACTTTGCCAAATGTTTTTCAATAAACGTGAAATTAAAAGCCGGGATGCAGTCGTCAGGCCTGCCGATGGAAGCGTTAGCTTTTAAGTATTAGATGTAAAATTAAATTTAATATCAATTGAAAAATAAACAAGCACACAAATTGATAAATTGCAAAAATTCCTTTAACATCAACAGGTGTGTATGTTTTACATATCTGTGGCACCTGTGCATAGTGGGCTAAGTCGAATTTTGTGAATTTTGAGCTAGCTGCATCACTAGAATCGTATTTTTTTTGTATCTTTCCTTGTGTCTAACGGGATAAGTGTTCTGTCCATTGCAATGAAGAATAATCCTTTATGAATCGTGGGCTGATACTCCAATCTTGAACTTTTACTTGTAAATAGAGAGTTTTAATCCAGTTTTCCTAAACACGCAATTTTCGCACTCAGCCCACTATGCATAGGTGCCACAGATACAGCCGTGGACACATAAATAGCACAAATATACATGTAGGGTGGTTCACATAAATTTAAATAAAATACATAGAGGAAACCAAGAATTTATTTCATGTTATTTGAGTTTAAACATTATAAACTTAAAATCAGTAGTAACTTTGTAATTACGAATTAAAAATTAGAAAATTAATGAAAAATCTGAAATTTCTCCTTAGCTGGGGTGGACGTATAAATAGCACAATTTGGTTTCTGAAAAAAAAGACATAGTGATTTATTTTTATTTTACAATGAACTAACGAATATGCTTACTAGTACTTGGTACTGTATCCCGAATTGTCAAAAACAGCCCGACATCTTCGTGACATATTCTCCACAAGCTTCTTGACCCAATCATTCGGAATAGAGTACCGAGCCTTCTCAATTCCACTCCATAACTCATCTTAATTTCGAAAATTTTGTTTGCTTATGCTGACCTTCACCAATCCCATAAATTTTCTATGGGATTGAGGTCTGGGCCAATTCAAAATATTTATTTTTTCCTTTTTTAGCCAATCAATCACAACCTTTGCTGTGTGTTTTGGATCATTATCGTGCATAAAAGTTCACCTAATAGGCATGTTTTCAAATACAAATGGTTCCATCTGGTTATTAAGAATACCTAAATACATATTTTTATCCATTATTCCTGGTATACTAAAAATTGGCCCAACGCCATGCCAGTAAAAAGCTCCTTAAGCCATTAAATTTCCTCATCCATGCTTTTGAATACTTCGGATTCAACTCTCGGCTTTGGGGCGCCGAATGAAACTTTTTCCATCTGGTCCAACCCTATTGAATTTAGTTTCATCAGTCCAGAGCACGTTCTTCCAAAATTCGTCACATGGGCCACTTATTTACATGGGCCCTTGCAAACGCTAAACGATCCTTAAAATTTTTTTTTTGTTAAGAGCGCCTTTCTTTGGCTAATGCGTCCATCAAGATTAGCTTCATGTAGTCTCCTAGATACTAGTTTTCTTGAAACATTAAGGTTATTTTTTTTTATTTATTTCCCTCATAATATGCTTTGCTGACTTGAAAGGATCAGCCTTACTTTTGCGAACTATAAGTCTATTAGTAGAAGCGGTGGTTTTACGCGGTCTAGGATTGCGCGGCTTATTCTCGAATTTATTTGAACCATTTCACGTAACCAGCTTGAGTGCATTATAGACCATTTTTCGCGAAATTTTGAGAATATCCGCGAATAAATGCTTGCCACGACCCATTTTATTTAGAATCGGCGAAATTAACTGAATAAAACTCTAAACTTTGTACAAACACCCGATCTTGTTAACTTTTATTCACCAACTAACATGTGTGCTATTTATATGACCACAGCAGATCGTACATGCTTATACAGAAAGAGATGGCCTGAGCAAATAAAAGTAAGTAACGGTACATCTCTCTCGGAGTTTTAAGCAACGTCACACTGGAGTCTCAAAAAATTAGAACTACTGTTAATGAATGCATTATTAGGTTCAAATGAAACGTTTAAAAAATATTTTATCATTTGTGCTATTTATGTGACCATGGCTGTATATATTCACAGATAGATCTTTTGGCTACAAAATTTCTTTTTTGATCATTTGCCCTCAATAATAGTATGTGTCAGCACCTGGTTTGAGAATTCACTAAAAAACACTATTTTTGAGAAGTGTTGGCAAATATAGTTGATGAAAGAGGATGGATGTGTATTCTATCTGACGCTTGCTAGCTTTTAATTCTATTCTCACCGTGTATAAATAACTTCTCTAGAGAAGTTAATGCTTCAAAACAGAGAGGAGTAGCATATTTTGTATGAGCTGTCAACTTTGTTTTCACAGCAACGATTAGTTGCTCTGCCACATGCGCAAACCTTATTAATTACACCATGCATTTGACTGGCACAGCTGACGTCACAACAATAGCTGGCATGAGCAAGGCCCTGATAAAATAAAGCGTAACTTTCAAAAAACTCAAAGCACTCACTAACCACACTGAGCAAAGGCTCAGTTTGGCAAGTGACAGAAAATTATTTGCATTGATTTTAAAAAATTATTACAGCTGAGAAAGAGACACGATCCAGATCATGG
This sequence comes from Coremacera marginata, assembly GCA_914767935.1. Classification (NCBI taxonomy): domain Eukaryota; kingdom Metazoa; phylum Arthropoda; class Insecta; order Diptera; family Sciomyzidae; genus Coremacera; species Coremacera marginata. The sequence continues at coordinate 159,925,040 of OU612045.1, forward strand.
TGATCAAGCATGGCTTAATCTAAATATTCGCGTTTTTTAAACGGCTGCAGCACCAATTAGGTTATGATTCTGAATTGCTATTTTATACATTTATGTTTTTTTTTCCATATATTTATGTTTACATATAGCTCTTAACTGAACTTACATCAGAAAGGAAATTGATTCTGTTTATTTTACAATTTACATCAGTGGATCCCAAGAAATTGAACTGAACAGCCAAATCTTTTAAGTAAATACGATATCTTGCATCAACCTTTGATGGGCAAGAAATAAAATAAAAAAAATCTTTATAATAAAAACGCACACAACATTCATTGCGTACGAATTTGTAGTTCACTAACAATGCTCTTGCAAAAACAATTCTGTAGCGATCGCTATTAATACCAGCACCGTCGAGTGAGGGTTGTTTTTAATGAGCTTGCATGTATTTGTTGTTGTTAAAGCGGGTTGGAAAATACGCTGTCCATCGAGAGCGGCTTGTGTTGTTACTGTTTGTACACAGTGGCGGATCTACATACGGGCTAAAAGGGCTTCAGTCCCCCCTTGGAGAATTTTTTGTGTGGTAAAATAATGAAAATAAGTCTTAAAAGCCTTTTCAGTTCTCTCCCACCCCCATCCCCTCCCTGCCCCTCTTGGGCTAAAAAACTGATAAATACAGTCAAAGCTAAAATAGCGCGGAAACAGGAAACGCTTGATTTCCAGGTTTTACAATTAATACTATAGGGTGTTTTTTTTAGAGGTATAGAACTTCGAATTGAAATAAAACACAAGAAAATCGTTTTAATGTCCATCAATTTGGCTTTATTGGAAGGATAATTTTATGCCATTAATGTTTAAATATGATTTAAATATGTATTTAAATATGTATTTAAATATCGTGTCAAATCACACGATCTTGGTGGCCAATTGACAGGTCCATTCCGCGAAATTATGCGCTCATCGAATGTTTCCTTCAATAAATCGATTGTGACGTGCGCTGTGTGGAATGTAGCGCCGTCTTGTTGGAACCACAACTCATCCACATTCATGCCATCCAATTCGGGAACAAAATAGTCGGTTATCATGGCTCTATACCGGTCTCCATTAACGGTAACTGACTCTCCAGCATTATTTCGGAAGAAGAATGGCCCAATGACTCCACCAGCCCATGACACCAAACAGTCAGTTTTTGTGGATGTAATGGCGTCTCAAGGGTCTCATATGGATTCTCTTCACTCCAAATGCGGCAATTTTGCTTGTTGACGTAGCCATTCAACCAAAAATGAGCCTCATCACTGAACAAAATTTTGCGATGAAAATCAGCATCGAGATCAATCTCATTTTCGGCCCATACACCAAAATCACGACGCATTTCATGGTCTCGCAGCTTTAATTCTTGCACAAGCTGGATCTTGTAAGGTCGCAAGCCAAGTTCTTTGCGCAAAATCTTCCATAAAGTTGATGGGCAAAGCTCCAATAGCTGTGCACGGTGGCGAATCGATTCATTCGGGTCCCCTTCAACATTTTGCTCTACAGCGGCAATTGTTTCTTCGGTGCGCACTGTTCGACGTCTCTGCGGATGCGTATTATCACATAGAGTAAACGTAGTGCGAAAACGATCCATGGTTAACCGAATTAATTGCTCTGATGGACGATTATGTCGACCATAAAATGGACGGAGCTTGCGGTAAACTTCGCGAACTGAACCATTATTTTCGAAATAAATTTGCACGATTTGCAAGCGTTGTTCTTTTGTCAACCTGTTCATGATGAAATGGCAAACCAAACTGAACATAAATGACATTAGAGTTGCCAGATTTGACCACAAAATGCCAGTTTTATCTCTATTCGAAAAACAAGCCTCTAAAAAAAACACCCTTTATATTTAATTTTACATCTAATGCTAAGAATCTAACGCTTCCGTCGGCAGTCCTGACGACTGCACCGCTGTTTTTTTTTTTTTAATTTTTTAATGCTCCTATTGTGATAGATGTGGCATTAATTTTCAAAAAATTTTTCTAATGATACTATTGAAAAACATTCGGATATATTTTTTGTGAGATATATTTTTTTCTAGATGCTGCGGCAATTTATAATTTTTTTTTTACTTACAAACTTTTGAATTGGTTCTTTCTTTAAAAATTCACATTCTGTCGTAACCTTAGCTTGCTGCCCTTGACTATATCCTCATCTTTTCGAGTTGGAGCCCAGATTACAAAGAACTAGAAATGTGGAAAGAAATAGACTTCAGATTCGTAATAAGCGCTCTAAAATTATTACTTCTGCCATTACACAGTTAAACAATTTTAAAAAATTTATTATGAATGTTTACATTGTAAAATTAACATGAAAAAATATTTCACTTTAAGCTTAAATTGAATTCTAACAAATCCATTTTCTCATAAAAGTCGCATATTCTAAAAATCCAATAAAATCACTCTAGCTACCGAAGACATAACATTAAAAGGCCAAATATATATTCTCAATCGAACAGTCTTGTGCTTAATTTTTAAAGCTGAAAACACTCTTATTACAAATCCTTAAAAGCGAATCCATACAATTAGCCAGATAATATGATAAAATACGAAAAGGCTCTTATCAAATAATATGCTATGATAAGCACATTAGATATTTAAGCTTTTTAAATGGCAAAGCTCTTTAGCGTAAAAGCTTACTTAGTAGCTAAGTAAAAAAAAAAGAACATATTTGCTCATGTGTTGCGCTCTACTCATTAAGTGGCGCTAACAAGGTTAAAGAAGCACAACAACAACAACAACGATTGAAGACATATGTCAGATAAACATTTATAAAAGCTCTTTGAATAACCGTTCAACAGTGCAATGCCATGCCAAAGCTCTATAATATTGCATTAACAGTGGAAGCGGAAACGGAAACAAATCACGTGTGCATGTAAACACGCTAACTGCAGCAATTAGCAGCATTGAATGAAAATATATGGTAGAGGTAAGCAACACTTGTTTACACAACAATAACAACAACAGCAACTAGAACAACAAACTGATGTAAGATCATGTTGCTGCTGTTGTTGTTGTTGTTGTTGTTGTTGTTGCAATTGCTGCGCCTTTTGTTTGCACATCTTATAAATTTTTTAAAAAGCAGCAACAGCAGCATCATTTAAGCCTTGAACGTGCCAAACTCACAACACGTAAGCCAGCTGAAGATGAAGGCTTGCTGCAAGTAATGCAACAATGAGGCATATGTGAGTAAATGAGTGTGTGTGTGTGCTGGAGTGTGCATGTATGATGAGTTTAAACAATAAGCGTAAAGTGTGCATGTATGTTTGCAATGCAATCTTTTTTTTTTTTTCTTCTTCCTCTACAAAACTTTTTTTCTCGTGTGGAAACGTGTGTCGTAGCTGAAGTAGCTGCTACAAAGCATGCTACAGGTTTTGTCTATTGTTTACTTTACTAATTACAGTGATTTACGATTTTACAACAAGGTCTTCTTTGCGTGTGCACATAGCCAGAAATATAAACGCGCTTTTGTTAACACAGAGCATGAGAAAAAACTATTGCATGAAATTAGGCGCACATTTAATTAAAAACTCTTTTGTTTTGTTTGCTGGAGCAAAATTTACGCTTACTTAAGTTGGAAAATGTTGGAGTAATGTTAAAAAGGTTGCAAAATGTTAAAATTTATGCTATCTGCTTAATACCCACTCCCAGTTTTATAGCCACAAAACATAGCCTGCAGCGTCAGCAAAAGCAAAAAAAAAAAGAAAAGAAAATATTAATGGAATTAAATTCAATTCATTTTCAGCTGTCTGTGCAAATAACAAACATCAACTTCAACTTCAAATTTAACTTCAAATTCAACTGTGTGCTCGAAGTTGTTGCCAGTGAACCTTAACAGCTGCCAGGAAGTTGCCTGCCATCCAACGGAAGTGGCAACAAACAGTCACGCTGCTGATTTGACTGACTTGACTGCAGCAAACGTTCAAAATGCTGAACGTTGACAAAAGAAAATGCAAAATAAAAAAAAAAAAACACGCACTGAGAAAAAAACATTGTTTTAAAGAATGCTTCTGTTTTTTTCTGCCACCAAAAAAAATATTTTTGGTTTCTAACGAACTTCCAACAAAATGTCAGCCAGTCAGCCAGCCAACTTCTTCTCTTCTGTTGACGCTGTAACAGTAACTTAAGCTTTTCATTCAGACAAGCAGTTCTTCCGAGTGCGTTTTTCCCACAGCTGCTTCCTTTATTTCTACTGAAGCATACTTAGCGGCGTTTGTTTGCGTGTAGTATTTGGTGCCTGTTTCTTTTGACAACAGTTTTTGGGGTTTGACTTGGTTTTTCTTCATTTTCTCGTTTGCGGTTTTTTTTTTTTGCTTTTCTCATCCTTGCTGTTAATAATAATGCAAAGTCAAGAATTTTTTGCATGTCTTCGTTTTTGTTTTTTCTCGGCTCTTATTATTGTCGTATTATTGAGTTAATTTTGAAGAAAATTTGATTAAGCGCCTTTCGCCTTTGCTTTCACTGTTACGGAAAATTTGTTTGTTTCCTGGTTTTTTCATTTTTTATTTTTTTTTATTTTGTTGTGTTTATTCTGTCTGTGCTTATTTGAAATATTTTGGTTGTCTTTCTGCCTGTGATAATCGATGCCATAAATATCTCTAGCATGTTGAATATATCAAAGGTGGAAATATGAAGCAGCAAGCTAAAGTTGCGACAGAATGTGATGCTTTAAGAAGAACCAATTAAAAAGTTTGCAATTTTTAAAAGGACTTGCAAAATATATCACAGACATTCTTCTCATGGCAGCACAATGTCACCCGGTTCCAGTGTAGGCATATATTCAAGGTGCATATTGATTCAATCCATTAGATTCCATAAAACAAAAAAAAATGAAAAAAAATTGCTGCACCATCCAGGAAAAATTCGCAACAAAAAGTGTATGCGAATGTTTTTCAATAGTGTCATTAGAGAAATTTTTTGAAAATGATTGCCACATCTAATATAGGCGTTTTTAAAAATTAAAAAAAAAAGACGTCAGGACTGCCAACAGAAGTGTTATTAGCATAAGATGTAAAATTAAATATATTATCAATTGAAAGAATAAACATGTACACTAGACCGTATCGCAAAAAAAAAGTTCGCCGTACACCTTCTATTCTGAAGCATTTATGCAAGTTAATTTCGAAAATTTTTTTTTTTTTTTGACCGAACGTAGGGGTCGCGCATTTACATTTTTGTTTATAACTTCGTCATTTAACGTCAAATTTTAAAGTATGTTATATCAAAGTTTTTGTCTCGAGGAGACCAATATTATTGTTTCAAACGTCATTGACCTCAGACCCCCCGCTCTAGTACTTACTCACCAGATCTCAGTTCCTACCATGCTAACATGCCACCCTGATTTCAGAAAAAAAAGCTCGCAAAAAATGTGTAAACTTTTGTGAAGGAAGTATATCGATTGTTTCAGTGCAAATATTTTTAAAAATTTTTTTAATTTTCTTTGACGAAATTAGTTTATTTTTACACTGGAGTATATCTTAAAGGGCTTAGAGCTACCTTGAATTGCAATTTTAAGACAAAAGGCTATTCATAATCAAAAATTAACAAATGAAATAAAACTTTATTGAATTCAGAAACCGTTGGAAAACCTATGATTTTTGATCTTTTGAAAAACCTCCATAAAATTTAAAAGCAACAAAGTTTTTGCTGTATTAGAAATTTGGTACAGACAGTTGACTTAACAAATATTACAGCAACAACAACAATAATGATCCAATATAATACCCTTACCCTTTTTGAAAAATCCAGTTTTTCATACCGTATAACAAAATATTGAAAACTACTGAAACAAAGAAACAACTTCAGTATCAGAACAAAAATAAACAATGTGATTAATTCTTTATTGTACTCGTATCTTTGTTATAACAGTGATCAAAGGATGCTTTTAAACAAGAAGCTGTAGGAAACGTTATCCTTTTGTGGATTATTATTATTATAATTAGAGCACTCTGATTATGTGCTGCACAGTTTGATGTTCTTGACGGTCTTCGGCCGAAAATTTTGGCGAGAGGTTAACTATGTTTGTGGAATAATTTCTTCATAATTCCGTTTTGGTTACATCGCCAAGGAAAGCAACTACATAACGTTTCTGAGCCTATGTTTCCAAAATCTTAATACGGATGATAGACTTTGGAATTTGTATTTTAATACGTTAGGCTAGTTATTATGCGTATTTGAGAGCATAAGCCAAAACTAGTTAATGTCTTCACAGAATAGTTATTCTTCAAAAACTGTCTATTCGAATGGCTGTGGTGGTGGTTAGAGTCTGTGACAATTTGATGTATGGTATATGGCATAAATCCATAAAATTCTATGTTATTGTAAAGTATTATGTGTAATGTAATGGAGTCTACATCAAGTGCAGGAATCGTTAAGAAACATTTATGTAGATATCATTCAAGTTATGCGATGATACCTACTAAAACAATGAAGGTTCCTTAACTGCTAATGAATGAGTTTATCATACCCATTTTGTTCAAAATTGGTTAGGTTAGCTTAGGACTCATATTATTTTTGCTTGCTTTATTTTGGGACAAACACTTTGAGAGGGAGTTTTAAAATCGGGTAAAAGGGATACAACTATGAAAAATCCCATCAATCGTGCATATTAAAATGCATTTCGCAGACTTTTTCCGAAGACTTCAATTCCAATCCACAAGAGTCTTTCTACCTTTTCCTACATAGTTCATTTCTGGGAACCTTGAAAAAACTTAAATTTTCTTTGTTCCAAGTACAGCGGCAGATAGCACAGCTTCTAGAAATTTTCTTTAATTTAGAGTATATTTTTTTAGCAGTGCACTGAATTATTTTGGTTAACACACTAGACGCGTCTTGTAGATTGAAGGCAATAAGAAAGTAGAAATTTAGCATTGGATTTTGCAATGGATTATAACATAAAGAATGGCATCACTGTATTTTGTGATTTTGGTAGCACCAGTTGGTCTATTTCAGAGATGTTGTGGCTAGGAGTGTTTTTAAATTGCAATTCAAGGTAGCTCTAAGCCCTTTAAGATATACTCCAGTGTAAAAATAACCTAATTTCGTCAAAGAAAATTAAAAAAATTTTTTAAAATATTTGCACTGAAACAATCGATATACTTCCTTCACAATAGTTTACACATTTTTTGCGAGCTTTTTTTTCTGAAATCAGGGTGGCATGTTAGCATGGTAGGAACTGAGATCTGGTGAGTAAGTACTAGAACGGGGGGTCTGAGGTCAATGACCTTTGGAACAATAATATTAGTCTCCTCGAGACAAAAACTTTGATATAACATATATGATATAACTTTGATAAACTTTGATAATTCGGTCAAAAAAAAAAAACATTTTTTTTTCAAAAACAACAGACAAAAATGCTTCAGATTCGAAGGTTTACGGCGAACTTTTTTTTCCCCCCCTATAACGTGATACGCTCTAATGTACACTAGGCCGGGTCAATTTGTGCCGAAGAAAAAAAAAACACAGGTGCGTCGTTGGGCACACGGAAGAAGCGAAGTTTTTTTGCAGTTTCATAGATTTAACAATTTAGTGGTTCTTTTTCTTAAAAAAATTGCTTTTAAATTTAAAATAACATAAAGTAAATTAAAAAACACACATTAACGTGCTACATTCGTGATACATTCATTGGTATTTCAACACACTGGTGGGCATATGTTTATTTTGCCGATGCTGATGACATCTTGTATGTAACAAGTAGAAGCAACATATTTGTTATATTTGGATAGCTACTAAATATGCTATATATGCAGAAAAGCCAGTAAGCAATCCTTTTAAAGTATAGCTTTTTCAATCTGCTGCAACATAGCTTAAGTTGTACTTTATTACAACACCGATGCTGGGGACATCTTGTAGCAAGTAGAAGCAAATAGAACATTTAATTTTATGTAGACTTATTTTATATGTAGAATAGAGAGTACACAATCACCTTTCTATTAAGAGACTATTGTGATATACTGCAACATAGTAATGCATAACAGTACATTCAAAAAGTCCATAGGATGACACAGAGATGGCATTACTAGATTTTTTTCATATGATTTTTATTTAGTACTAACCTTCAAACGTTACATATAAAAATATTGGCAACAAGCTGATAATTGATTCGTGAGTTATAGCATTTTGTGTGCAACTATTGTTATTGAAAAAAAAAAATGGAAAAAAGTGAATTTCGAATTTTGATAAAGCATTAATGAAAACTTTTTGATGAAAAAATATACAGTGGAAACCAAACAATGGCTTGATAAACATTATCTGGACTCTGCTCCACCGAGATAAATGGTAGAAAAGTGAATTGCTGAATTTAAACTTGGTCGTACCAGCACAAATGATGCAGGGCGCAGTGGACGTCCAAATCAGAGAGTTATTCCAGAAAACACCAAAAAAATCCACAAATTGGTTATGAACGATCGCAAATTTAAGGTGCATAAGCTATCAGACATTGCAAAGATATCAGATGGTAGAGTTTTTACCATTTTACACGAACATTTGGGTATGCGAAAGCTCTGTGCAAAGTGGGTCCCGCGCGAGCTCACAGTCGACCAAAAACAACAACGAATTAATACTTCAGAGGAGTGTTTGGCGCTGTTAAACCGCAATAACATCGAATTCTATCAATGTTCTATCAATATCAATACAATGAATGAAACATCGACAATCTTCAAAAAGGAACCACCATCAACAGCGACTATTACTGTGCACTTTTGAAATCGCCAAGAAACGGCCACATTTGCAAAAGAGAACCGTGTTGTTTCACCAAGACAATGCACCAAGTCACAAACTTTTTCCTGTTTTCAGATCTCAAGAGAATGCTTGCTGGAAAGAAATTCAAGTCCAATGCTGAAGTACTCACTGAAACTGAGATCTATTTTGACAAGAAAGAGAAATCGTACTATAAAATTGGTATCAAAAAGTTGGAAAATCACTTTACTCGTTGTATCGCTCTCGAAGGCAACTATGTTGAATAATATAATCGAGTTTTATCAAAATTTTGTTTTTTTGTTCTTACTTATCCTACTTATTGAATGACCTGTTACTTAATATTGAAATAACAAATAAATTAACAGAGGCTTTTGGATCAGTGGATAGTGTTTTCAACTTCTAATCACAACGTTGCGTGTTCCATTGAGCACGGAGAATCGAAAAAATATTTTGAATATATTGGAATTACAATTTCTAATAATAAACGTCCGTTTTTTGCCCATGTTAAAAATGGTAAATTTTTGTAAAAATGTTGACACTCATAACTTAATGAATTTTTAGTTCTTGGAGATTGGCATACTTCTCTGGGAACTGATTTAAGCGTTTTCTTTATTTTTGATTCAGAGGTTCATATTCATATTCATATTCATATTCATATTCATATTCATATTCATATTCGTATTCATATTCATATTCATATTCATATTCATATTCATATTCATATTCATATTCATATTCATATTCATATTCATATTCATATTCATATTCATATTCATATTCATATTCATATTCATATTCATATTCATATTCATATTCATATTCATATTCATATTCATATTCATATTCATATTCATATTCATATTCATATTCATATTCATATTCATATTCATATTCATATTCATATTCATATTCATATTCATATTCATATTCATATTCATATTCATATTCATATTCATATTCATATTCATATTCATATTCATATTCATATTCATATTCATATTCATATTCATATTCATATTCATATTCATATTCATATTCATATTCATATTCATATTCATATTCATATTCATATTCATATTCATATTCATATTCATATTCATATTCATATTCATATTCATATTCATATTCATATTCATATTCATATTCATATTCATATTCATATTCATATTCATATTCATATTCATATTCATATTCATATTCATATTCATATTCATATTCATATTCATATTCATATTCATATTCATATTCATATTCATATTCATATTCATATTCATATTCATATTCATATTCATATTCATATTCATATTCATATTCATATTCATATTCATATTCATATTCATATTCATATTCATATTCATATTCATATTCATATTCATATTCATATTCATATTCATATTCATATTCATATTCATATTCATATTCATATTCATATTCATATTCATATTCATATTCATATTCATATTCATATTCATATTCATATTCATATTCATATTCATATTCATATTCATATTCATATTCATATTCATATTCATATTCATATTCATATTCATATTCATATTCATATTCATATTCATATTCATATTCATATTCATATTCATATTCATATTCATATTCATATTCATATTCATATTCATATTCATATTCATATTCATATTCATATTCATATTCATATTCATATTCATATTCATATTCATATTCATATTCATATTCATATTCATATTCATATTCATATTCATATTCATATTCATATTCATATTCATATTCATATTCATATTCATATTCATATTCATATTCATATTCATATTCATATTCATATTCATATTCATATTCATATTCATATTCATATTCATATTCATATTCATATTCATATTCATATTCATATTCATATTCATATTCATATTCATATTCATATTCATATTCATATTCATATTCATATTCATATTCATATTCATATTCATATTCATATTCATATTCATATTCATATTCATATTCATATTCATATTCATATTCATATTCATATTCATATTCATATTCATATTCATATTCATATTCATATTCATATTCATATTCATATTCATATTCATATTCATATTCATATTCATATTCATATTCATATTCATATTCATATTCATATTCATATTCATATTCATATTCATATTCATATTCATATTCATATTCATATTCATATTCATATTCATATTCATATTCATATTCATATTCATATTCATATTCATATTCATATTCATATTCATATTCATATTCATATTCATATTCATATTCATATTCATATTCATATTCATATTCATATTCATATTCATATTCATATTCATATTCATATTCATATTCATATTCATATTCATATTCATATTCATATTCATATTCATATTCATATTCATATTCATATTCATATTCATATTCATATTCATATTCATATTCATATTCATATTCATATTCATATTCATATTCATATTCATATTCATATTCATATTCATATTCATATTCATATTCATATTCATATTCATATTCATATTCATATTCATATTCATATTCATATTCATATTCATATTCATATTCATATTCATATTCATATTCATATTCATATTCATATTCATATTCATATTCATATTCATATTCATATTCATATTCATATTCATATTCATATTCATATTCATATTCATATTCATATTCATATTCATATTCATATTCATATTCATATTCATATTCATATTCATATTCATATTCATATTCATATTCATATTCATATTCATATTCATATTCATATTCATATTCATATTCATATTCATATTCATATTCATATTCATATTCATATTCATATTCATATTCATATTCATATTCATATTCATATTCATATTCATATTCATATTCATATTCATATTCATATTCATATTCATATTCATATTCATATTCATATTCATATTCATATTCATATTCATATTCATATTCATATTCATATTCATATTCATATTCATATTCATATTCATATTCATATTCATATTCATATTCATATTCATATTCATATTCATATTCATATTCATATTCATATTCATATTCATATTCATATTCATATTCATATTCATATTCATATTCATATTCATATTCATATTCATATTCATATTCATATTCATATTCATATTCATATTCATATTCATATTCATATTCATATTCATATTCATATTCATATTCATATTCATATTCATATTCATATTCATATTCATATTCATATTCATATTCATATTCATATTCATATTCATATTCATATTCATATTCATATTCATATTCATATTCATATTCATATTCATATTCATATTCATATTCATATTCATATTCATATTCATATTCATATTCATATTCATATTCATATTCATATTCATATTCATATTCATATTCATATTCATATTCATATTCATATTCATATTCATATTCATATTCATATTCATATTCATATTCATATTCATATTCATATTCATATTCATATTCATATTCATATTCATATTCATATTCATATTCATGTTCATATTCATATTCATATTCATATTCATATTTATATTCACATTCATATTCATATTCATATTTGGATATATATGACGTATATATTTTCCGGCTTACATGACATTTCCCAGAAGAATTCTAAATTTTATTTGCAACAGTCATCCAGTTGGAATCAATATAGAGAAATATTTCTTTTCTCTTTTCATCTAATAATCTATTATTAAACTCCCTCAAAGCATGCCATGATATTTCTGACAATTCTTTTGAAGGCGATTCTAAAAATACTGTATTAAATTATAGAGTGTCAGTTTGCTGCAATTAGCCCATCTTTCATTGAAGTTTGAACAATTGCGATTTTTGCTTATTTTACAAAAATTCGAGGTACAGTGTACAAATCAGTAGAGAACTACGCATGCGCGAAGAAATTAGTTATCAGTTTCATTTTAGTAAGTTGCATAAAGAATGTTGTCACTATCGAAGTTATTGTCACCTTCATAGTCTGTGTTTTCCAATAAGTTACGAATCTTTTCATCATTAATTATTCTCTGGCGCATCCTTTTTAGACAGTATTTGCTAATAATGAGAAACAAAGAAGTAATAACTTATTTTACGTTACTATTGAGACATATGTGGCCCAGTGAAAGAAACTGCTAGGACAAATATGACAGACAACGAGTTTTTGCACATATCTTATAATTTTTTTTTTTTTATTTTTAGCTTATGACTCTTTAGTTAATATATTGATATATACCTACCTCGTCATTTTTCAGTGAGTTTTAAAATAAATCGCTCGTAATTTCACTAAAAACTCAAGTCACCAACTAAACTAGCACGTGACACAATTAATTGCAAGAAAAACTCTTTTATGCTCGAATTCTAGAAATAAAGCATGCGCCTGTAATCTATGAAAACAATGATGGAATAAAACTATATAACACTATATGTGGATAATTGCATGAGAACGCTCAGTGGGACAAAGTGTTTCGTCAGTATCGAAAGGGTTAAGCCTTTTTTTAGAAATTTTCATAATTATGCCTTCCTTTCATTCTTCTGGGAAGCTTTAATTTTATCACGCGACATGAATGAGTGGACAAAGCAACTCAGCGGCAAGACCAAGATTCTTTAAAATAAACTTTTAATAAAAATAATAAAAAAAAAATTGATGCTAGCAATGTTTAGGAGTAGCAATGGCTTTCAACTTTTTTCAAACTTTTTACTCATTTTGACATAGAAATCTTTTTGTTTATAGCACTTTACTTGTATATAAATTTATATTTTTTTTTTTTAATTTGATAAAAAGACTTTACTTAACTTATTTATGTGTAAAACTCTTAAAAGCTGCTTAAGTTTTCTTCTCATTCTCTTCAGCTCTTCTTAAGAAGAGTTTGAGTTTTATTTTTTGCACATTTCTAAAGCGTTTATGTTTTTGTCCTCCACATTTAGCCTTGAGCTGCTTACTGATATCTTTATGCGACTCAATGCAGCATTTGTAACTTTTTATTTTTGACATTAAAGTGTACCGAAATGGTTTTGTTTATATCTTTTTTTTTTTTGCATATGGCAGCTTTTGCCATAAATGAGAAAATAAAAAATATTTAAACTTTTATGTTTTTGCTCATTCTAAACCAACAAAAAGTTGTTGTCAATTGTCGGCAGACATGCAGACAATTTTTTCCACCCACAATATGCAGTTGTGTTTTTTTTTTTCATTGTCGGTCGTTCTGTGTTTTTCGTTTTTGTTTTTTATTTTCTTTTAGAGTTCACAACAAATCAATGCAAAGTTGTTTTGAAGTTCTTTGCTTTGGTTTTGCCTTTCTTATGACATTCATTTTTTTCCATTTTTCGCTGCTAAGTTTTCAAATTTTTTTTTTTTAGTTTTTCTATTTCCACAAATTTATTTTATAAATTAAAGGCTTTAAACGCTTGAGCGCATTTTAAGCACCATTTTATTTTTATTTTCTTCTATTTTAATGTTGTTCTTGGGGTTTTTTTCTTCGTCTTCGTCTTTTGATACTTTGTAGACAAGTTAAGTGAATTCGTGCAATTAAAGTCTTCTTTGAGTTGTTACTTTGTAGAAAGTTTTCTGTTAAAGCATAAACTGGACATGAGCAACAAAATATTTAATGTAATACGTCATGGACGTCCGCAGGATTTCTTTAGGCAGTGGCTACAATTTACATGTAAAGATTTACATGCACACTGAGGGGAAAAAATATTAAGTTTATCCAAAAATATTTTTAATTCCTCGAAAAACCGTTTCGTTTTTGAACCATTGACGCATTTTATACAAATACGTAAACAAAATCAAAAACCAATCACCCAGCCACGGGTTTGAACCCGGGCATTTCACTAGCAAAGCAAACAACCCAAGCAGTATGCCACGGCCGCCACAATTAAGGTGTAAAATTTGGTTTATAATAACAGAATAACTTATAAAAGCAAATTTTTAAAAAAAAACAAAAACAAAAACAAAAAACAATACGCCGTTAACCAGGTTTGAGCCTGGGCATCTTGATTACAAGGGAAACAAGTAAACTAGTCTGCCACAACTCAATTGAAAAATTTGGTTTAGCTAAAATCAAATCAAATTTTGCTGAAACAAATTTTAATATACATCTTGTTACTAAGAATTTATTAAACGCTTTATTATATAATAACTTTGATGGTTTCTGTACATAATGCTAATTGGACAATTCTTAAAATATAAAAAATTTAACATCGGCCATAGGAACTCTTAAATTTTCATATTTTTTTCCACTGTTAAACCATTGTGCTGCGTGCAAGCACAATTTGCCGCATAAAAGAAATTGCCACATCAAGAGAAATTCCACCTCATTAGAAATAAAATTAAAATATTCGTACATTGCCTCTCTTTCATGACTCACTTCAAATAACATTCACAAAAATTACAAAAAAATTCACAGTGTTGAGAATGTATAAAATCAATTTATTAAGATTTGAAATCAATATTAGGAAAAATACATGAGTGCATTTTTCGTATCTAAATGCAGAATATCGTTCATCAAGTCGGTGAATTCTAATTAATTTATTTATTTGCACTCGCAACATTAAATGATTAATATCATTTTTCATTTTCATTTAAGGGAGAAGAAACCCTTGAAAGAAATAATGTCGAAAAAATGTATAATTTTTTTTCATATTTTGAATGTATAACATGTTAAAATATACTGTCGAAAGGAAAAAGCGAAATATTGAATATTTATGGTTTATGGTTCGGCGTGAAATATACAAATTACATAATTAATAAGGATTCGAAAACTTTGAAGTCAATTTTAACTTGTAATCCTTACGATGATGAATTGATTGTTCAAAAAAGTGGGGAACGTTGTAAAGAGAATGAGAAAGAAAAAACTTTCAAGAATAGGAATGACTTTTTAAAAAAAAAAATCTGCATTATGAACTGCTCGACTTGAGCCGAGAACTGTTGTAAACGGCAAAAGCTGTAGCTTTAGACAAAGATCCTGAACTTGAAGATCTAACTTCATTACATTGGTAACATCTTCTACCAATTTACACTGATTTGTCTAAAATTAATTTATTGGAAAGATGCTTGGGTGGCCATACCCAGAACTCCAACGAAAGTTTCAACGCGACAGTTTGGCGAATATGTCCGAAGCACCTCAATTTCGGGCTGAAAATTGTCAAAATGTCAGTTTACATTGCTGATGGAAAGTTTAATGCAGGATATACCTCCATTCTGAATCTCATGAATGAGCTGGGTTAAAACACCTAAAACACCTGGGTGCCTAAACACCAATTAGGCACGAGTAGCGAAGCAAAACCGAAAGAGCCAAGATAAAAGCAGCTCGTACAGCCCGAAAACAGCAACTACTTCGAGATAATTAGCTTTTCAAGGAGCCCGAAGAACTATTGTATGGGCCCGAAATCGCAGATTGAGCCGTAAGTCACTTAAGCTTATACACTGAGGAAACGAATTGGTTGCTGCTACCGACAAAATGCCCAACTGAATTTTTGAGGTTACAGGAACCTAAGGCTTGAAGTTACATTAACATATTTTTCGATTGTTGTTTATATTTTTGATGTAACTCGGAAGAAATATTGGTAAGCATAACAAAATCTAATGCCTTTTCGTACTGAATATCACAACATGCCACCGAAAAATCGATTGGTGTTTTAGTAAATTGGCTACCACAACTGGCATACAAACATGTTGCAACCGACTAAAACTATCACTCTGACCAAAACTTTGTTTTCAGGAACTGATATTTAACTCCGAGCAATCCCAGTACCTTCGTAATACTTGTAAAGAAAATATTTAAAAACAGTTTTTATAAGAATATTTATTTTGTCAATAATCCCATACAATTAAAGATTTTCCAGATGCACATCTGGTAATGTGAGACGTGTGATCACATTTTATTAAATTTACATCAAGTAAAAATTTATTATTTGTTATACTAACATAGTAAGCAAAATAATGTTTTTCAAAATATAATGTTTCAATAGTTTGTAAGGCAATATAATACACATTTTCAGATGGAACAAACAGTATCATATTTATCAATGCAAATACTGGTTCTCCACTATCATTATAATTTATACAAACAACCATGTTCTTTTTAAAAAACTTACTATAAAATTGAAGCCAAGATATTTCCTTTGCTTCAGAATTGAGGTTATAATTTTGATAATATTTGATGAATTTCAAAGGTCCATGTGTAATTGGAGAGTTAAGAATATCAGAGTAGTTTAATATAATATTAGCAATTTTCAATTGATTTTTTTTGTGCAACGTTTTTTAAAGATTCATTCGATTGGCATACTGGCCAATTGATTACTTACTGGCTCACTCAGCGATGATCACAAAACGCTCTTCTCTGGTAAATACGGTTTTTATGTATGGCTTAGGGCAAGTTTTTCAGTACGAGTTTAAACTTTAGGTAAATTAAATAGAGTTTTAACTCACTAAAATTTCACGTTTAAGCTCGGATTAGGCAAAAATAAACACATTATATGATAATTTAAGTTAACTTAAACTCAACGAATGCTAAAATATCTAGTTAAACGGAGTTTAAACGTCCAATTTTGGCGAGTTAAACTCGGTTTTATTTAACTAAAGCTTATTTATTTAACTATTAATTTTATTATTAATTTAAGCTTATTAATTTAACTAAAATTTAGATTCTCTTATGGTGAAATAATAAAGGCTGTTTCGCCTAAAAGAATTCTAAAGCTGTTAACAAAAACAATCAACACCATATAAAACATTGCACTGCATTTTCTTGACTGTTGAATCTTTCTAGTTAGTTTAGAAACTACAAATTGTACGAAGAAACTAAGTTTTGGTCGTGGTGTATGTCACTTTGTTATATAAACTATCATTTGATTGGGATAATCAATGATTCGAACAGGTATTCTTACATAATTCAAGGTCAACTGTATAGAAATGCTAATTCTGTAACAGAAACCATGATTTTATGTGCTTACACGAATATCTGCTATAGATATCAATTATTATTTTTCATTACCGAATAATGTTTCTTATAAGCTAAATATATTTATGACAACCGAAATACAAAAGACCTAACAACAAACTTTGAAGTCACAACTAATCTGTTTTCTGGGTGTATTTATACCGTATCGAAATTTTAAACGTGATTATCTCGAAACTACTTTTTCAAGAAATGTTCGTGCTGTAGCTCAAACAGTTTTTGACCGATCAGACTGAAATTTTGACAGGTTCCTCTATATTTTAGTACCGGTAGGACGTACCTACAAGTGTAAGGATATCGTGTGAATGAATAATATTTTTGTGTCCAAAACTTTAAAAAAAAGTAGCCGAAAATCTGGACCTTCGATTAAACAGACGATAAAAATTTCAATTTTTAAATTTTTTATTATTTTACAGGTTTATCCTTCCCCTCAACGTGCTTCGTATTAGTAATCGAAGAAAAAACCTCTTTTGCTTAAGATAATTGGACAAATTTTGACAGCAGCAGCATTTTTTGATGCCTCGCAGCAGACGCTCGCGGAGATACTCAGCAGAGCCGCCATTTTGTAAACAAAAATTTAAGTATTTTTGTACAGTTCATAGGTGTACTAAAATATTCATCCAATTATGTTTTACTTTTTAAAGATTTTTACAATTTTTATAAAGAATAAAAAAAATCTTTAAACATATTTTTTTTCAACCTGTCTAAAAGTATCCCCCTTAAAATATTGGTCATATGAAAATTAACATAATAAAATATTATAATCAATTAAACAATTTTGCATTAAGATTCTTAAAAAATTTAAGTTTAATTACTATAATAAAATAAATATATCAATAACTTAAGCACTAAGAGAAATAAAAGAAAAAAACATATTTTCATAGATTTGATAACTTAAAGTCAATAACTTAAAATAGTATAAAATAAATAAAAGTATATATTAAAGAACACACACGAAACAAAATTTAACAAACATTTTTGATACCTTGCCGATGTCTTGCATGCGTTACTTAATTGCATATTTATTGACATTATCTATTTTTTGACACTTAAACAACGCACTAGCACTGTACCAACAGCACCACAAAAGCATTCACAACGCAAACACACCAATGCTGGTGACATCTTGTGGCAAGTAGAAGCAAATTGTTTGTTGTAGTATAGCAAATACACAACCCTCTGTCTATTGATAAATAGTGACGATCTACTGCAGCATAGTATCTGTTATGCTTAACATTGAATTAACAACTGTTTTTAAAAAGACTTTGTGGCCTGGTAGATGGTATGTTGAACTCTTAATCACAACGTTGTGGGTTCAATTCCCGCGGAGGATTGAAGACATATTTTTAATATATTGAAATTACAATTTCTTATTATAATAGATGTAAAGAACAAAGAAACATCAATTTCAGAGAAAAATGCTGTCGATATTAAAATGTGTCGTTTTTGAGATTACAAGAAAATAAAATAAAAGAAAATTAAAATGGCTAGCTGACATGGATATGAATTAGATATCTGTGTTTAACAGGAAGTGAAAGAAAATAGAAGGAAAATAGAAAGAAAAGAATTAAGTGGCAGTTGTAGTTTAGCGGAAGTAATCTCACAACCATAGAGAAGCTGCGGAATGTGCTATGATTTCGCAAGTAACAGTCTTATTTTAGTTAGGTTAAAAAGAGATCGTAACATACTATACGCCCTACCGTCTTAAAAACATATAATACCAAAATGTTTACATGATTCAATGCTACGAACGTATTCAATGATATAACCTTCAATATTAACATTAAGAAATGCTGAAATATCAAGATCTTTTTTGTACCTACCAGGCACTTTTAATATTAAGTGACTTTTTAATATTAAGCGTCAGAACATTGTTCATCGCGCAGGTATTGACGGCAAGATCACCGTAGAGACGAAACGAAATATGAGTAGTTGAATATCGTCCGCATACGTATGGATTAGAGCCCTTAATGAATATATTTATCAAGCGAATGTACCCTGCATCTCTGGTGTAGCAGTCACTGCAAGCGAATAAATGTAAGCAACAGGTCGTGTAGTACAGATTTATTGCCTTATTCTGGTGATTGACAATTGCAAGTTCATTGACAAGCTAGTCTTTTATATGCTATTTTTTGGTGCAAGGAGTTGAAAACTTTCAAACTGTTTCGCAAATTTATTTGTTCTAAATATTTTTTAATGTTGTTAACAGTTTTGTCATGTTATGAGCTTTTGATTACATTTTAGAATAAGAAATTTTTACAGTTGTCAATATATTTACAATTGTAAATCAACAGAATAGGGCTATAAATCTGCGCAAGAGAATAACTACTTATTTGTTCTCTGTTCTCTTTCCATACACTCTTGCACTGAACTGAGTTTGCGAGTTACGCGTTGTTTCAGTACCCGTCAGTTTGACGGCTAATTTGAGCGGCGGTTCTCCTAGCCTTAAATAGGTTGTGTGTGGGGCTTGAAGCCCACCACGTAAAAACAACATTTTCATGAAAAGTTATAAAAGAAAAATGATCCCCAAATCTGATGATGACCACCGCAAATGAAAAACTGATAATGATTTACGGATATGCACCTGGAATGTCCGAACTTTTAATTGGGAAGGTGCCTCTATCCAACTGATTGATATCTTGGAAAGATACACAGCTGATTTCACTGCAATCCAAGAAATGCAATGGAAGGGACAGGGTTGCTCTCGGCAAGCGATATCTACTACAGAGGACATGCGGAGAAGCACGAGTTTGGGTGCGGACTTGTAGTTGCCAAGAGACTACGGCATCACGACCTGCGATTCACTCCTGTGAACGAACGACTTGCCATAATTCGCATCAAGGCTTAATTCTTTCATATAAGCCTAACATGTGGTCATGATCCGACAAAGGACAAGGACGATGAGATCAAAGATACTTTCTACGAGCGCCTTGAAGACGCTAACGAGCGCTGCCCCCGTCACGACCTAAAAACTGTGCTTGGTGACTTCAACTCTAAGGTAGCAAAGAAAACATCCAACAGTCGGAAAGTTCAGCCTCCACGCCAACACATCCTATAACGGAATGAGGCTGATTGACTTCACCGCAGCACGAAACATGGTTATAAGTAGCACTAGATTCAAGCATATCTATATTCATAAGGCCAACTGGTTGTCCCCTGATCCTGAAAAATGCGCAAACAAATTGATCACGTTTTGAATGACGGAAGGCACTCTTCCAGTGCATTAGATATACGCACGATCCGTGGTGCTAACATAGACTCGGATCATTTTCTTGTCGCAGCTAAAATCCGCGCTGCAGAGAATGCTCGCAATCCTTCTCAGAGAAAGCTAGACGTCAACAAGCTGCAGCCAAAACGGACACCCGAAGCCTTCGCCACTCAACTCTCACTCCTGCTCCAAGAAAGCACTCCTCCGATCGATGATATATGCGCGCAGTGGGCACACATTTCCCACTCTTTGAGTATGGCTGCTGAAGAGGTTATTGCTACCACCGTCCCCGCCGAAACCAGTGCCACTACCAAGAGTGTCGCGATGCCGCTACAGAAAAAAACGCCGCCTACAAAGCCACCCTGCAGTCGGTTGCAACGCGTGCTGCTAAGGAGCGATACAGAGAGAAGAGGAGGGACGAAAGACGTCTTTTCAGGCGGAAAAAAGGATATGCAGAAAAGCGCGAGTGTGAGAAGATTGAGATGTATGGTGACAGGAACGAGGCCCGAAAGTTTTTCGAAAAGATAAGTCGCCTGGCCGATGGCTCTAAGACCAGGGCCTCTCTCTGCAAGGATGAAAACGGGAATCTAATGACAGATATCCAGAGAGCACTGACCTTATGGAGGGAACACTTTTCAAATCTTCTGAATGGCAATGATCACTACAATCCCGCCAATAGAGATGATACCCCGAAAACCCCAATTATGGATGACAGCGTTGAAGTTCTGCTGCCCGACTATAATGAAGTCTTGACAACAATAACACGGCTTAAGAACAACAAAGTCGCAGGAGCCGATGGTCTACCCGCTGAGCTGTTTAAGAACGGAGGCGAAGCTCTATTTAAATGCATTAACGAGCTTCGAGGCAGAATATGGTTGGAAGAATGCATTCCAAACGATTGGAAACTCAGTGTACTCTGCCCAATCCACAAGAAAGGCGATCCCACTATTTGCGCCAACTACAGTGAGATAAGCCTCCTAAATATTTCCTATAAGGTCCTGTCGAGCGTATTATGTGAAAGACTGAAACCCATTGTAAACAAACTGATTGGGCCTTATCAGTGTGGCTTCAGGTCTGGAAAATCTACCACCGACCAGGCATGCACGCTACGATAAATCTTGGAAAAGACCATAGAGAAGCAAATCGACACCCACCATCTTTTTGTCGACTACAAAGCCGCTTTCAGTAGCAGTCCAATAAGGAATCACCTATACTTGACCATGTCTGAATGTGGTATACCTACAAAATTAATCCATCTATGCAGGATGACACTGAGCAACACCAGCAGCGCAGTTAAAATCGCGAAGGACCTCTCCCCCCCATTTGTTACCAAACGAGGTTTCAGACAAAGTGATTCCTTTTCGTGTGACTTTTTGAACCTAATCATGAAGAAGATCCTTCGAGTTGCTGATCTGAGACAAAGTGGCACAATATTTTATAAGAGTGTTATGCTGCTAGCGAATGCCGATGATATTGATATCATTGGCCATAACACATGCGAAGTCAGTGCAGCATTCTCCAAATTAGAAAAAGAGTCGAGTAGCATGGGCCTTGCAGTAAACGCAGATAAGATGAAATATCTGGTGTCAACAAACAAACAGTCCCAGCGTATTGGCAACCACGTCACTGTTAACAACACCCCCCTCGGGGTTGTGAAGGACTTCATATACCTCGGTTCCAGCATTAACTCGTCCAACGATATCAGTAGAGAGATAAAACAAAGGATAACTCATGCCAACAGGTGTTACTTTGGGCTCAGTAAGCAATTGAGAAGCAGAGCCCTCTCTCGACGAACATAAGTCACGCTCTATAAGTAACTAATCATGCCCGTCTTGTTATATACAGCACAAACCTGGACGTTGAGCAGCTCTGATGAAAAGATTTTGGGAGTGTTCGAGAGAAAGATCCTTCGTAAAATCTATGGACCAATCTGCGTCAATGGCGAGCACCGAATACGATGGAACGATGGGCTGTATAAGCTATACGCTGACATCTACATAGTAAAGCGCATAAAAATCGAGCGGCTTCGCTGGCTAGGTCATGTTGAGCGGATTGAATACGACGCTCCAGCGAAGAAAATATTCGATTCCGGTACCCAGCGGCGGACAACGCAGAAGAGGACGACCGCATCTCTGTTGGAGGGACCAAGTGGAGGACAACCTGACGAAACTTGGAGCTTCCAACTGGCGCCAGCAAGCGCAAAACAGAAATGACTGGCGCAATTTTTTACAATAGGCGGCAACTGACTTACGGTTGTAGGCGCCATCTTAGTAAGTAAGTATCTCATACTTACAAAATTCAAAATTCAGCCCATATTAAGAAAAATTTCTAGATCCGCCACTACCAACATTGTATATACTGAGAGCTTTGATATTAAAATGAACTTTAGTATTTCTATTTTTAAAAAGCAATTTAGTTTTCAAACTACCATGCCACAAAGTAGAAAAAATTATTCAATTCCATTACTAGTTCGCCTGAAAATATGCAAGATGTTTTTTACGTATCTTGCTTGAATAGAACTTTATACTTGCAGAAGCACTTCGAATGTTGCTCAATTAAAGGAAATATTTCAATTAGAAGCCTTTGCATACAAAAGCACAACGCATGCAATACGCCGCCAACCACTTCCTGTACACTTACATGCAAACACACAAACTATACGAATGTTGCAAGGGGTCGTATACGCTTCAATGGTTTTAAATACAGAAAAAATGCATGCACAAAAACGGGCACATTTGCAAACGAAAACACACATACTGATATACAGCACACACACACACACACATATGTATATGAAAGAAAAACAAGTCATATAAAAAAGAATCAATTGCAAATTGATTACGTTATCCTTTTGTGCCGACGTAAAAGTATATTAATCCGTTGCTGATTGGCGTTAAAGGCTGGTAACAACCAGTAGCAGCAGCAACAGTAACAGTAACAGCTAAAAAAAGGCAATACTAAAAATAAAATCAGACCTCAGCACAGGCGACACTCTATCATGGCAAGGACACCCATTTCATGTTGAATACAACGATTTTTAATACATTTGTTTTAATTAATTTACGACGCTGCAGAAAATGAAGTGACAAAATGAGTAAAACAGAAAAAAAAATTAAAAAATTTTTCTACATACTTTCATTACAAAACCCGGCAAATATAATTAAAAAGTATTATATTAAAAATTTTTATAATACATATCCTTTTTGTTTTGTGTTGTGTTGTGTTGAATTTCTTGCATTTTCTTCCGCTGGCAAGTTTTAAAATGGTCAGCATTTTTTAAGCACGCATCCAACATCATTGTTGTTGTTTCTGTTGTTGTGCTCTCCCTTTATATTGCAATTTTTCAGGAATTGCATCAAAAAATTGCATCCTGCGCGAACATGATCAAGTTTTTAACGCGCTTTCGATGTCGCGCTTGGTGTTCAGGATATTGTGTTAAAAAGAGGATTTCTGCCGCCTTTTGTGTCAGCTCAAAAAACACACACGCACACAGAACATGAGAGCATGCTTTTTTTAACAGAAAAAAAAGCACCCACTAACTGGTAGGAGACCCATGTAGTGGTCTGGGGGGGAGGGGGGAAAGTTTATATATTGCCAGAAGCGGGCAAGCAGCTGGGACTTATTTTTATCAACAAAAAATTTCAGTTTTCAGCACGAAAAAAACAAATTTTAAATTGACAACAAATGACCGAAAAATCGTTGAAGAGCTATACAAATACGAAAAAAAACTCAAGAAAAGAAAAAAAAAACAACAAAACTGTTTTCGTCTATCATAAAATGGCCAGCAGTTAAAATGGGCAACTATGTATGTGATTATTCTGTTTGCAATTGTCAATGAAACTAGCGAATGCATTGCCTGGTACTATTAAAATGCTCCAAAAATCTACAAAACTTTCTTTTGTGTCATTTTTAAAGCCAGTTTGGCAGCACTTTTTTATTATTATTTGCGTCATCAAGTGTTTTAATTGCCCGAGCTTTAAAGCTGCTCAGTGTGTGTGTATATGTGTGGGTGAGTGGGTTGTTTGTTATTGTAACAACACAAACACGCACACAAACAATTGTATGCTTATCGCATAAGAGTCACACACATTCTTACACACACGCTTACTCACTCACACATCTACATGTTTAATTAAAGCATAATGGCGCTATTAAGCAGATTGTTAAGCAAAGAATTCCTTTACAAAAAAAAAAAAAAAAAACAAAGAAAAAATAAGCATAAAAACAACACATAAAATACTATATTGCAATGAATGTTGATATGTATGTGAAAAATTTACCATATGGTAATGGCAACACAACAATAGCTGGAATTCCAAAAGAATGCTAAAAAGTTTTTTATACTTTTCTGCTACAGTTTTTGTTTCATCGTTAATTGTCATTGTTTGTCGAATTTGTTTTTATATTTTTAGTTTCCGAATTTTACTTTTAATGGCTCTGCAAATATAAAAATTTTTTTACATTTTAATCATAGTAGGTAAGTATCATATGTAGTGTATATAATTGATTCTGAGTACAAAAATGTTAACATATAAAATAATTTTATACGTGCATTTGTGTATTGCACGTTCTTGGCTAACAAAAATTATTTCATTAAATTTTCCTCATTAATTTCGTCTTGTTTTTCTACACTATTTTCTAGTTGCACTGCTTACTATTGCACTTCTCTTGTATTTTAACCTTAGAATCGTACTCTCTGCTTTTAAAGTATTTCTGCTCTTGATGGAACTACCCATCCTCTGGCACATTTTGTATGAAAATTCACGCTTTAGTTAGTAAATTTAAAATATATCTTTGAAATTATTATTTGTACCTATTTATAGACTACTATTAATACCCCGTGTGCGCTTCTACACCTGGCAAATTCATTTGGAAATTAATGAATACATTCAAAACTTTTTTATTAAACCTTTTGTTTAACACCACGCTGTCCAATGCTCCTTCCAGTTTCCCAGTAGCAGGACATAAGTTACCAAATAGTAACTCCATTCTGAGTATAAGTATTCTGCGATTTCTACAGAATCCAAGGCTATTCGAGTTTTGGTTTTATGGGTGGAGTCACATTACCTTGTTCAATGGCCATTCCAGTTTTCTAGTAGAAGGACATCACCAAGTGGTAGCTCAATTCGGAGTTTTAGTGTTATGTGACTTTTACATCCATTGCTAGGGGACTATTGACTTTGTCATTCCGTTTGTAACGCCAATATGAAAACGTGGCAGGTATAAAAAGTATATATATTTTGGATCAGCATCACCACCTAAGTCGATTTCCGTGTGTCCGTATGTCTGTCTGTCGACACATTAAAGCCGAATTTTAAAGCCATCACGATAAAATACAAAATATATCTTTCTTTTTAAAAATTACGATCAAGTTCAAAAATGAGCCAAATTGGAAGAAAACCACGCCTACCTCCCATACAGAGTAACTTTATTTTAACCGTAAAATCTCTTAAGAATTCACAAAAATTAAATAAATTCCTTGAAATTTTGCACGTAAGCTATCATTTGCAATGTAAAACCTGACTATGAAATTTGGAAAAAACCGAATGAAAACCACGCCTACTACCCATACACATTGGATTTATTTAAAACGTAAAATTTCATCAAAATCTACTAAAATTAAAGGAATGTCTTGAAATTTTAACGTAAACTATAACATAACATAACATACACCATCTCTATGATATTTGGCAAAATCGGATAAAAACCACGACTGCTTCCCATACAAAGTGGCTTTAATTTAAACGAAATATCTCTTAAAAATCCACAAAAATTAAAGAAATATATGGAAATTTTGCACATAAGGATTGATATATC
This sequence comes from Coremacera marginata, assembly GCA_914767935.1. Lineage (NCBI taxonomy): Eukaryota > Metazoa > Arthropoda > Insecta > Diptera > Sciomyzidae > Coremacera > Coremacera marginata. The sequence continues at coordinate 159,951,760 of OU612045.1, forward strand.
ATATGGACCATCTCTATTATATTTGGCAAAATCGCATGAAAACCACGCCTACCTCCCATACAAGTTACGTCATCAAAATAGAAAAACTTTCTGAATGTATCCAAATTCCACCAACATCGTTTATCCAACTCATACATATATTCCTCGATATAATGTGGAGTTTTAAGCCTAGAAAAGTCGGTGTGGCAGTTTACTTTTAATCGAACTTCTGTTACACCGTGTCTGACTTCACCGTCTGATTTCAACCAAATTTTGCACACATAATCCTTGGTAATTTAACAGTGGGCGTGGCACTTTCTTTTTAAATTTACTCCATCTTCACCGTTTATCCAATTGCAACCAAATTTTGTACATACCTAGCAGTTATTTTGGAGTCACTTAAAAAAGTAAACTAGTTCATTTCTAGCGCAGTTCGAAGTAGCTCTTATAAAATACAAAAAGCGTTTAGTGTAGAACAGTTCACTTTAATTTGGTTTCAAAAGTATTGCTAAAAAAATTGAATGGAATCCGATCACACGTTGTGGTAGAAAACGTGTTGTGGTAGAAAATGCTTTTGAGTTGAAAACGCGTTAGGGTCGAAAACGCACTCTGGCGATTTATTAAAATTTGCTGAGCACAAGACAGAACCAGTTGTTGCTCTATTAAATTATTAAAGTTTTAGTTCAAAAGATCAATAAAAAAAGATATTATTAATAAATTTCTTCATTAATAAATCTTGTGAATGGGAAAGATAATACAAACCAGGTCTTTAGGACCTTTGCTGCAGTACACTAAATTTTTACACTTTTAAAGTGTTCACTTTATAACTACCCTATAGGAACAAACTAACTGGTTTTTAAAAACAACTAATTAAAAATCTAGTTTAAAATAAACTAGTTTATGAAGTACTTTGAATAATATTAAGTTGGGATCCACTTCAATTCTAAATAGTTTTTATTGCATTATCTATGAAGTAATTGAAATACTACTTAAAAACAAGTGGTTGATAAACTACTTTGAATTATATTAAGGCGGCAACTGCTCTGATTTGAACATGTTTTAATTGCAAATTTTTATTAGATTACAAGTTTATAAATATTTAACCATGTAATTTCATCAAATATTATTAACTTTAGGCTTCACTAACATTTTGTTTCAAAAAGATATATTTTTTTTATTTACGACATTGAGCTGCAAGACAGACGTGGTAAACACAATTTAAAACTGGTAAACTGTCTCAAAACCCTGTGAAACGATTAAAAATACTTTATTATTTAAGACTAGCTGAATACCCGGCTTAACTCGGGAGTTGATTTAAATAATTTTCGACTTTATTCGTCGATTTAAAAAAAACTTTTCACAAACTTTAGAAAGAATTTTGTGTGCATCTTTCAAACCGGTAACTTTGGCAAAAGGACCAATATGTAGCTTCAACATCTGAATATTATGAGAAAAAGTTAGGGAAATCGTGATTTGTGTGTGCGTGCCGCCAATCGCTTGCAAAAATATATTTTCAAATTTTATATTGTATTCGATAGATTGCACATTTTTAAAAAAAATAAGAGCAAAAACGAATTCTTGGCAATTCGTGAGGAAACTGGACTAAAATTAAATAAGCTTTGAAAATAGAAATTGAAATGTCAAAACAACGCCAACTTAGGATGCAACTGACTGGCGCATGTGTTGATGCGTACTCAAATACCATAGAATTAGGCATCAGCTGTCCTGATTTGCGAAAAATGAAAGTGGAATATAAATACACATAAAGAAGAAAAGAAGATATTTATCACCCTTCACGCTTTGCTACATTTTACTGTATTTTGTAGTACAGCGCTCTCTGGGTTTCAAGATATAGCAAAATACATAGCGCCAAAAGACTCACCGCACCCGAAAACTACTTATAAAAATCATACTTATCGGGAGAGTTGTTTTGAGGTTTTTGCGGTATTTGTACAACAGCGGCTTTTTGGTTTTCGAGACTGATTAAAAAACTAACGCCAAAGCCCTTTCCATACTCGATAATCAAATCCTATATATCCGATATACAAAGTTTCATCTAAATCGGATGAGCGATTTTTGAGTGTTTCACGATTTCTTAAGTGATTTGTACTACAGCACCATCTGGAGTTTAAGATAGCGCAGAAAAAAAAGTCCAAGATACCCACCGTATCCGACAACTCCTATGTAAACATTTTCACGCAAATCGGATGTACAGCTAGGAGCTTTTCGAGATTTTTAAAATATTTGTACTGCAGTGCCATCTGGAGTTCAATATAGAACAAAATATATAAGTCATAAAAACTGCCGTATCCGAAAACCCCTAAATACAAATTTTCATCTAAATCGGATGAATGGTTTCGGAGACAAACTATAATAACCACCTACTGTGTCCAATTGCGAATCTGAACCATTCCGAGATCCACTTAAGTACACACAAAAAATTTCATCAAAATCGGTGCAGTCATTTAGGAACAGTTTAATAACATACACATGTACAAATTGTACAACAGCGCCCTCTACTTTTCGAGACAGAGCAAAAGAGATAACGCCAAAACAGTTGCCGTACACGAAAATCCTTTAATAAAATTTTTCATTCAAATCGGATGAGCGGCTTTCTACTTTTTCACGATTTCTTAAGAGATTTGTACTACAGCGCCCTCTGGTGTTCGATATAGTACAAAAAAGATAAGTCCAAAGCAGTCAGCATATTAGAAAACCCCTATATACCAATTTTCATGAAAATCGGATAAACAGCTTACGAGTTTTTTAAAATATTTGTATACAGCGCCCTCTGGTGTTCAAGATAGAACAGAGTAGATAAGTCATAAAAACTCACCGTATTCGAAAACCTCTATATACAAATTTTCATGCAAATCTGATGAACGGTTTCGGTGATAAGCTATAAAAACCAAATGCCTTAAACACGATCGCAGCGCTACCTACCGGGTCCAATTGTGAATCTGAAAAATCCTAGGATTCACTCAAACACACACAAGAAATTTCATCAAAATCAGTGCAGCCGTTAAGGAACAGTTTAATAACATACACACGTACAAATTGGACAACAGCGCCCTCTAGTTTCGAGAAGAGCAAAAAAGATAGCACCAGAACCTTTGCCGTACTCGAAAATAGCTATTTACAAATTTTTATCCAAATCGGATGAACAGTTTTGGAGTTTTTCCCGATTTCCTAAGATTTGTACTAAAGCGCCCTCTGGTTTTCAAGATAGCACAAAAAGGATAAGTCCAAAACACTCACCGTATCAGAAAACCCCTATTTTCCAATTTTCATGCAATTCGGATGCACGGCTTAGGAGTTTTTCGAGATTTTTCAAAATATTTGTATTACAGCGCCCTCTGGTGTTCGAGAGAGAAAAGAGTAGATAACTCAAAAAAACTCAGCGTATCCGAGAACCTCTACATACAAAATTTCATGCAAATCGCATGAACGGTTTTGGACTTTTTTGACGTGATTTAAAATATTTGTACTACATCGCCCTCTGTTGTTCACGATAGAACAGAGTAAATAAGTCATGAAAATTCACCGTATCCGAGAACCTCTATATACCAATTTTCATGTAAATCGGATGAACAGTTTTGGAGATAAGCTAAAAAAATAATGGCTGGAACCCGATCGCAGCGCCCCCTACCGGGTCCAACCCTTTTTTCTGGATAAAAAGTAGCCTTTATGTTGACCGGGGATATAAGGAACCTAGATGTCAAGTTTCATTTAAATCCATCCAGTGGTTTTCGCGTGATGCTTTAACAGACAGGCAGACAGACAGACAGATAACAATTTCAAAAATACGATTTTCGGACTCAGCGTCGTTCAAAATGTCCATCGCAAAAGGAATTTCAAAAAAGTATTTCATGTACAGATTTTTTTTTTTACAATGCCATCGATGTATTCTTTAGTATACTGAGTTTAAAGCCTACAAAAGTGGGTGGGATTGGACAAGGGGAGTGTCAATTTTATAACTTTTATTTAAAAGTAAAAAAGCACAAAGTTAAAAACAATATACGTATATTACATTTACATACAATACAAACACAAATTTAAGGTAGCAACCCTGTAGGAAAATCAACTAATTTAAAAGTAGCTGATAAAGTAGTTTTTTGTCAACCACAACTAGTTGAAATTCTGACTTTTTTCCATTGAACGAACTAACATATTTTGTATGGTGATGTCCGCTAAATAAGTCGATTGACTTTCGTCTGCATATATTTTTAACTACTTGTTAAATTAGTTAAATTTAAATTAGTTTTTAACTACTTTAAAATAACCAATTGAAAATTACTATTACTGATGGCCTAAAGTTAATATTTGATGAAATAACATGGTTAAATACATATAAACTTGTAATCTAATAAAAATTTACAATTAAAAGATGTCAAAATCAGAGTAGTTGCCGCCTTAATATAATTCAAAGTAGTTTATCAATCACTTGTTTTTAAGTAGTATTTCAATTATTTCATATATAATGCAAATAAAACTATTTACAATTGAAGTGGATGCCGCCTTAATATAATTCAAAGTAGTTCATATACTGGTTTATTTTACACTAGTTTTTTAACTAGTTGTTTTTAAAAATAAGTTAGTTTGTTCCTATAGGGAAGTATACATTCTTAGCACAAGTAATAAGTTAAAAATATTATCAATAAAAAAAATAAAAAAACTTGTATTCTGTTATTGCTGGGAACATAGCTGTTAAATAATGATTACTTATCGTCATCATTAGTAATATGATTTTTTTAAAAAAGTTGAAATAATTAATTATATATGATTCTTTTCTGTTTGGCTCAGTAATCAAATAATAACGATTACAAATAATCAAATTTTAATCACGATTACTTGAGACTACGAAAATAATTATTTTCATTCAATTATTTATCTATTTCAAGTTGTCAGAACGCCGTCAAAACATCAAAGCGATTATAAAAACGATATATTATTAAAAAAAATGTAAAAAAAGAAACCGTATATCAAAACAAATAAACAAAAATAAAAAAAAAACCTGTATAGTACTACCTGTTGTTTTCAATCCTTTTGTTTTCTTGCAACTTTGAAGAACTTCAACTTGCTGCGTTTGCTTTGGCAGAAATTTTTAAGTACTCCTGAAAAAAAAGCAAAAAGCAACAACAGCAACAAGAACAAATCGGCAAGCAGCTTTACTGTTAGCACACAATAAATACAACTGCGGCAACAACAACAGCAACTTCTTCAGTATAACCATTTTTGCGCTTTGTACAAATTTTGAAATAACTGTTTGTATCGCTGAGTAACTGTGCGTGCGGTTATTATACTGTGCTTCCCAGTTGAAAATGGCAGAGGTTCGAAGTGCTTCTAGCTGGCTTTCATATTGATTTCGGAATATACCCTATAGGAACAAACTAACTTGTTTTTAAAAACAACTAATTAAAAAACTAATTTAAAATAAACCAGTATATGAACTACTTTTAATTATATTAAGGCGGCAACTACTCTGTTGTTGACATGTTTTAATTGCAAATTTTTATTAGATTACAAGTTTATATATATTTAAACATGTTATTTCATCAAATATTTTTAACTTTAGGCCATCAGTAATAGTTTTCAATTGGTTATTTAAAAGCAATTAGAAAAATAATTTAAATGTAACTAATTTAACAAGTAGTTGAAAATATATGCAGACGAAAGTCAATTGACTTATTTAGCGGACATCACCATACAAAATAAGTTAGTTCGTTCTATGGAAAAAAGTCAGAATTTCAACTAGTTGTGGTTGACAAAAAACTACTTTATCAACTACTTTTAAATTAGTTGATTTTCCTACAGGGTATACACAAGTATACACGTATACTTTCTTTTTTATATAAAATCAGAAAATGATCAGGTCTTGAATGACCGCTCTCGCTGCTCTAGAGGCCTGCTAGAAGTACTTCTGTAGAATGGCTTAAATAACTGGTTAACCAAACCATGATATCATATAACCAAATTATATCATGAACCAAACAAATGGAAAAAAGTATTGTTTGTTTTTTTCGTTTCTTTTTATTTTTCTTTGATTTTATTTTATGTTTTTTTTTTGTTAGAAAAGAATATTTTCAATTTAACGTTTTTGATATGGCAGTCATGAAGTTGAATAGTATCGCATCTTTTTGAAATGATATATGTATATTTTATTGACAAAAATTATTAATAACTTTTGACGAAAAAGTTACCCCGAAATATATGCAGAAACAGTCTTTGCAAGAAAAATATATCCATTGTACTGCCTTAAGTAGCAAAAGTGCAGGCCTAATAACAGCGCTCGCCGGAGCAGCGTGGAAGTCTTGAACTTTGTCGCCAAAAGTAGCGATAAATCATGCCTGAATTCGAAGAGACTTAGCTGTTTTGCCTATTGGGTTGTAACAATACATGTATGGGTGCGTGTGTAAGCTCTAGCTTATATATGAGTAAAATCTATGCAACTTGATTTCTGTTGATGCTGATTTGGAATAAAGTGCTGTCTGCAGCAGCAGCAGCAGAAGCAGCTTCAGAAGCGGCTGTTACAGCGGTGGCGGCGTCCTTGTTAACCTAGTTTACAAAAAGTTCAAGTGAATGAGCACACAAACACAGCTACAGAGCAATACAAACATTAATAATGCATGTGGAATTGGAATTGAATATACAAACATAGATTCACTTACAATATATATATATAAAATTTTTATACGCTTACAAACACAAACGCTCATATAAATACAAACGCATAGACATAAACTAACTCGTACATTTGTGCGCTCATTACATCGAAACACAAATGAAACTAACTGCAACAACAAGCGTTGCATATTTTTAGGCAGGCGGTTTTTGTTTCACTTCACTTTTTGTATTGTTTTTGTTGCTTTTACCATCGTTTATAGAGCATAAATAATTAATGTGAACATGTGTGTACATAAGTGCGTTGGATGCTTAAGTATATGTGTAAATGTGTCAGTAGATTTTTTTTTGCCTGCATTTCCTTGCGTTTGTGTGTGTGTTCTAGCGTTCGTTGTTGTCGTCATGTTTTTATTATCAATAGATGACAGCTGTGCTGTTTTCATTATTATTATAATTATTATAGTTGTTGTTGCTGCCTTATATTTTTAATGAATTTTTCCATTCTTAGTATTAATGCATGACGAATTTTAATGATTATGTTAGGGGAAAAATCTGCAAAGCCCATTTTTAACGATAACAAGCAAAGCATACAAATACAAAGAGAAGCGATTTTATTTCGTGACAATAATTTTTTATTACTATTCAGAGAAAAATTTTTTTGTTGGTAAGGGAAAAGTGTTTACTAATTTTTCTGAAGTTTTTATGTAAAACTAGGCTGAATTGGGTGATGTGTAACAAGTTTTTATTTGCTTCAATTTTAAAGTTTAAAGTTTTCAATTTGATTAGTTTAAAGTGTTATCGATTGCAGAATAGAATATTTGAAGTGAGTGTTTTAATGGCTGTTGAATATTTTGAGAAATGGATCAAGAAGAAAAAAAAATTGAAATATGACTTTTTTTTGGTGTTTTTCAAATTGGCGGGGTGATGTGTAACACCAGAAAATTCAATTTTCTATGTTTATTTTGACTTTTTATGCTTAGCAAAAGTATTACGATAAGAATTTAATGAAATACAAGCAATATCTCGTAAATTTATCTGATTCTAAATGCACACACACACATACATATGCTTAAATTAAAATAGCTGTTCGTTAAGTTCGATAGAATGTTTAAATATATAAATAACATAAAAATAAGGCTCTCAAAACATAAAAAATGCGCTTGCATTTGTTGCATTCAAGTGCATTTTTGTGATTTAAATTTTTTGGCAAAAAATTGCAACCAATCATGCAAAAGTCTCGATTTTCTTCGAATAACAATGAAGAGCGCTGGTTTTGCGAACGATCAGTTTTCTTTGTCGTTTGTTTGGTGTTCTTTTCCAAATAATTTTTTTTTTTTTGCCACTTCCTGCAACTGTAAACGTTTCAGTGGCGTTGTTAGAAAACAGCTTTTAATTGACTAAACCTACACTCTAAAAAATAAATACAAATTTACTATAACTATAATAGTAATTTTTTGTTTAAAATTCAACTGGAGTGTAATTTCACTGCAAGTTTCATTGTAAATTTTCAATGTTTAAAATTATATACAAACTTTAGTAAAATAAAGCAACATATGTTTAATTTTGCTGCAATATTAATATTAAACTATTTTTCATCTTTATTTTATTGCCAATAGACATATGTATGTGTGTTGAATTTTCAACATGCATTGTTTAATTGATTCATATGCTCATTCAAGTTTGGTAATGAGCAATTAATCAGCTTATTATTCAGTCCGGTATCCGCTTCTCTATCTCCAATTACAAAAATTGTGTTATATAACGCGTTTTAATTTTAAGCTAAGATTGTAAATATTTACTGCCTTGTAATGTACTCAACATTTATATTGGAATGTGTGCGAGAAGTGCTTAATAAATATTTAAAAATTGGTTTTAAAAATGCTTTGTTTTAATTCTATAACTCTAACGACAACTTGATATATCTTCTTGGTGCAACGGACTTGAAAGTTTTTCCTTTTTTTTTTTATTCAGATTTGTGTGTTTTATAAATATTAAATCAATCATAAAATTAGTTGAAGCTTACTTCAGTTTTAATTGCCAAACACATGTTAAACATTAGTAAATAGCAGTAGTTATTTTTATATAACTACATTAATGTAGTAAAAGTGAACAAAAGTTGTTGAAAATTATTCATATAAAGGTTGTAATTTTGCAATAGTAATACAAAAATGATAGCAATTTTAAACAACTAATGTTTAAGTTTACTACAATACATATATTAAAGCTTAAATATTACCATATATTTTAAGCAAAATTAAACACCAACTGTTGAATATTACTACTACTACAATAGTAAGCAACAAATGTTGAGTTTTATAAAGGTGTGTAAATTTACTACAGTTGTAGTAGCTACACTGTTGCCTACAACTATTGTAGTAAATTTCAACAAAAACTTTTAAGAGTGTACCACGATTGTATTTGGTCTGGGCTGAATAGTTTGAACTGGGTCAATCTCTTTTAATGGTGTTGATGTGACTGCATTTCACAGATTGATGCCTCTTTAAAGGCAATTATAATGTGTAAGATGTGTTACACATCACCCAACCATAAGTGTTACACATCCCATCAATGATAGTCACGTGTTTCTCATTGATCGTATTTTACCACAATGTAAGAAAAATGCAAAACTTTTTTTATATATAAAGATATTTAAGAAAACCCCATTTTACATCAACTCACTTTTAAAATCTGAAGAAAATGTTATGCGAAACGTTATTTTTTTGTAAATTCAAAAAAACATTTTAACAAAAATTTTCTCGCTTTAAGTACTCTGATGTAATGTATGTCTGCTTGTTTTCAACACTTATGACTAGATGCTTAAACTAGATGCTGTCAAAAGAAACATGTCACAGTTTTTTATTTACTCATATATCAACATTTTATACGAAAAATTGCCGTGTTACACATCACCCCATGTTACACATTACCCCACCTCTCCCTAAATTCTGACTTACAACAAGTGATTCGTATTTTTAATAGTCTTGAAAGACGCAGTGTCATTGTTAAGAGAGCCTTTTGTGCTCTGACTACTTTTGATGAATACTACCCACCATAGGATATTTAGTAGAAGTCTGACATAGAAAATGTAGTTAATTCGAATTCAATAGACAAAGTTAATGAATTTGAGGCTGTTCATAAATTACGTAACATGTTTTTGGCCAATTTAGGACTCCCCGTCCCCCCTATGTCACACTTCGCCACAAAGTCTTCAAACTATCTCCTCCCCCCTGCGACGTAACGTCAAACTTTTATTTTTTTTAAATTTTTAGGCTTTTTTTTATAATTTAGCAGTTTCTTATGAAAGCCTAGAATACGTTATGTTTATTATAAGTTTTATTATTATGCAGATTGCACGTTGCTCTATTGTAATTGACCAAGAATGTTTTGAAAAATTTACCATGTGAACTGAGCTTAACACAAATTTAAGTTTTTCCAGAACACAAACCATTGGCGTTACGTTATAACTTCAATGTTCCACATGTTTGCTTCGAACGTGAAGATATAACAGCTGTTTTCGGCGACTGCTTTAGAGTGTATCGACCTGTTTTCCAAGTTCATAGCTGGGACAGCAAAGCGGCTGTCCAAGGTTCATACAATTTTTTCTCTAAATCAAAGACAATAAGATTCGGTAAACGTTTCAATTTATTTTATTTAAAATGCATTAACCAATAAGCAATTGTTCGGTGAGTATTTAAATAATGATACAGCTTTAGCGGTAACAGGTATTAATACTTCAGATATTATGGAAAACTTATATGCTATGATCTGAGACTTTTAATTAATATTGGCTTTTAGTTAATTCATTTAATTATAAATTTAAAAATTTTAAGTTAATGGTTGAAATAAATATGGAATAAAGAATGTCTGTGTATTGTATTTGATTGGTTGGGGTAAATATAAAATAAATTTAATATCACCCGATCCGAAGTGTGATTGGCTCGGCGTCCTGTGATTGGCTCGGCGCTTTTCCCACCGAAGATGCGTCGGTGTTGTACGACTCAAGGCGCAGCTCTCTTGTAAGCGTGGATCCTACTATTACTTCTACAGTGGACGGGATTTAGGGAATGGGTCCTACCTTGCGCTATTCCTAGCACAACCAGGGTTTTAAAACCTCGCTATCGTGTTCTTTACCCGCTATCAAGGTGGGACAAGACATTCGCGGCAGAGAAAACAGACCTTTTTTTAAAAATTCATAACTCAGTCAAAAACAAACATTTTTCCAAATTTTTTTTTTATTATTGTAGAGAATTGAACAAGTTACAAAAAAAAAAAATTCAAAAAAATATATTTTTCACTCCAACATGGTTTTATAGAGCTCCAAACTGGCTGGAGAGAAAAAAACGGGGCCTCGTGTTTGCAGCGCTGGGAGTTGCAAAAATTGTACGATCTGAATAAAATGACTTTTTTAAATCTTAACAAGATTGGTTATCGTATGACACGAGCTTTTTTTTTTAAATTTTTTTCAATTTTTGGTGATGTTCCAAATTTGAAAGTGTTTTTTCGAAAAAAATATTGACTATAAAAATTCATAAAAAATCAAAAAAAAAAAAATTAAAAAAAAGCTCGCGTCATACGATAGCTAATCAAGTTCAAAAAAATACAAAAAAAAAAAAAAATCGTCAAAAAATTAACCCGCTTGGGCCGGAACCAGTACGAAAAACATGGTTTCGAGATAAACGCGTTCAAAGTTTGTGAACAAAGAAAAAAAAGGTTACCTTCAATCTGCCATGCCTGCTTCGTACTGTATGCCTTCGTTATCTTGTGTTGTGCTGTTTCTTATAGTTTTTTGCAATCGTTTAGGAATTCGGGCTTCTTTTGAAGCTTCATATGCCTTCACTCTGGCGCATTTCAAGCGATTTGCATCATTTCCTTTGGAAAAATTCAATGCTGTAGCTCCTATGGTGATACCAAGTAGTTGAAACATTTGCAAATAACTATAGTTGAAGGTACGAAATAACAACCACCAAAAGTCAGGTAGCAAGTAAAACAAGTATATACCAGCTGCCGTACGTAGGTAGCGCAAAAATTAAAAATGCGCTCCCATTAATCCGGCTGTTACTTTTGAACCCGCAGGAATTTTTCAATGAAATTTTTTTCTTAGAATCTTAAGAATATTTACTAATATACAAAATTATTAAAAAAAAGTCGATTTCAAAAAACTGCCAATGTCATGTCCCCCCTTAATAGACAGGGTTGAAAATCTAGCCCCACTATAGATTTATTCTGTTCCTCGGGTCTAACCCTCTGATGCCCGACCTGGCTGACCTGTCGGGTCGTAGTCTAGCCTGAGTTAAGTTAACCACGCGACTAGACTAAGGAATTGGTCATTTTTCTAGATTAACTGTAATGCGGTGATACTATGTCCGACTGTACCCTAACTGATCTCGGTTAGCGAGCTAACTCAGATCATAACCCAGTCTGAGTTAAGTAAATCGCGCGACTAGGTTGAAGAGAAACTAAACTAAACGACCGTTTAGGTCCCTCGTGAAACGATGCAGCTCAGGGTTACGTAAACCACGCCACTGCTTATTATCTTGTTCAATTAACCTTGTATAATTCTATCGTTACTTAATTTCTGCCCACTGATCTACTTTGTAGTGGCTCAACACTCGTGGCCTAACTGTGTGTTGATTATATATATATTGATTTTAAGTATTGTCTCCTATTTTCCACTGGCTATCACTGTGACACTTTAAATTCTATTATTTGATTCTATATTATTTATATTTATACGATTGATCTCACTGTTTAACACTCTGCTTTATTCTACGGTAATCTATACTAACTAATATCGCCTTTCTCTGCCGAGTCACTGCTTAAAGGCTCTGGCCTGCGGCTTGGCTGCGACGTTGGTCATTCTGCTGGCGTTGATGTGTGTCTGCTGCTTGAGTGACGGTGACTGCTCGTTTTCTGCGACGTTGGTCTGCTGCTTGCAGATCTTACTGCTACTTGGCAGTGACGTGTGAAATTAATGTCGCGTCCGATGGCTCTTGTTGCTTACCGTCTCTGCTGATGATTCTGTTGGCGTAGGGCACTGACCGCGTCACGACGTTTCACTTTATTTCACGATATAATTATGACTATGACGTGTTGACTGTTCAAGTTTATTTCCAGACTGACCGATTGAGTGAGCTTTCGCTCTTTTATAGTCTCTCAAGGCCAGTTTTTCAGTACGAGCTTAAACATTAGTTAAATTAAACCGAGTTCAACTCACTAAAATTTAACATTAAAGATCGGATAAGGCAAAAAAGAAATACATTATATGACAGTTTAAGTCAATTTCAATTCAACGAATGCTAAAATACCTAGTTAAACCGAATTTAAACGTCCAATTTTGATGAGTTAAACAGAACAGAAAGCTTCGTACTTTAGCTTTATTTTAATCTAACCTTTATCTTCTTCTGGTTCTTATCAATTTTTCTTGTCAATAAAAATAAAGTATTTAGCCCCACAAGCAACAAAAAAAAAAAAAAAAAAAAAAATAAGTAGGTATGCTTGTTTCCATTAATGAAATGATTTTCTTTTCTTTTTCTGCTTATCGAAAAAAAAGTAATCGCTAACATTTTCAACCCTACAAACTTATAGCTTGAATGAAAAAGCCTTTACAATTTCTACACCTAAAGGTTGTTACCTTTAATTCAATTTCTTTTAAATCATTTTTTCTTTTTTTTTCTATCTTTTTTGTTTTAAGCCTAAGCAGCTTTTCTCATTAATTTACATCAAAAATACGCGACCTCAATACACCCACGCAACGGTACGCGAACCCACTTAATATGGTGTACAAAGTAATCAATCAATAAAAGGCACGAACTTTTTAATGTTGTGTGTTTTTGTTTTCTGTTCTCCTTCTTTACTTTTCATTATAACACCCTTAAGTGGAATTTGCTCGAGCGCCCTAAAGTAGGCATTAAAAATTAGAACTTTTTTTTTTTTTTTTGGGAATTTACCATATTCAAAAGTAGTTGGGTTGCTTAGGAAATATCACGAAATTGTGCTAATTGAGTGGTGGTTGTAGCTTGTTGTACAAAAGTGGGGGATGTTTTAATTTGTTGTTGCTTGTGCAGCTTCAAGTTTTGGGGCAGATTTTGAAGATGGTGAAACTTTTTCAATGTGCGTTTGACCTCAATTCTTGAACTTTTCTTTTAATGTTGTTCTTTTGTGCCTTACAATATTATTGAAAGCAGGTAAAATTCTGATGAATGCAAAAAAAAAAATCAATAGATTTTGTGCAAATTACAGTAATTTTAGTTTAATTTTTTCTAAGCCAACACAGATTAACATTGTCTGCAGACAGTAGTCCAGTGGAAATTAAATAAAAAAATTGAGAAAAATGTTTAATGAGTGTATTTGTTAAAGCTGAATATTTATTTGCGAGAAATTGAACTATTTAGAAGTTGTACAATTTAACTAAAAATAGCTGAAAATTTCACGTATTTGAAACTGATTTTAGAAAATGCATAAAAGCCCATCTTTCAATATATTTATACTAACTGAACCCGCGCCCGCTTCGCCAGGCACTTTTTTAACAGGCTTACATTTAGGCATATCCAAGAAATGGAACCACAGGGGAAAAATTAAAAGTTATGAGAAACTTATGATTTCAGAATATTATCTCGGAGAAACATTTAAATTTTTTTATTTAAGCAATTTATACATTAATTCATTTACCATGATGATCGTATTACCCACACTGTTTTTTCAAATGTTGTTTTTGTAAATGTTTTCTTTTAATACAAATGGAAGGTATCGGTTAAAGATAATAATGAAATGACTGAGGCGAGGAAATAACAATATATCGTCGTTGAGCGTGTAGTACCGCTCATCAGCCACTTGCAATATCGCGTATATTTTGTAAAAAGGCCAAAATTAAAATTTGCATTTTAATTCAATGTAATTTATTAATAAAAAGGGCGAATTTTTCCTTATTCAAATACCAAATGCCGAGGCTGTGCGATCTATAATTCCAAAGGTAGGTGACATGCTCTTGTCTAATGTCTGCACATTGGTTCGATCGGCACCAAACTCAAGACACTCTTGAGACTTTGCCACAGTTTCCCTGAAAATTTCATCGAAATTGGTTTGGCGGTTTCGGTGCCTATATCTGACACATACGCCTACATACATAAATACATTAATTTTTATGTAAATTATACTAAAAAGCCTTCGGTCCGTTGATAGCAACGAACACTCTTTTCGTAGAATGCCTCAAAGAAATCTTCCTTTTGAAAACATTCTGGAAGCACTTCAAGAGAATGAACCAATTACATGCATATGTTGAAAGAATGCCTTTTGGGTATAAAAGTGGAAGGGATGGAATTCAATCTTTCCCTTCCACTTTACCTTCTTTGGAAGCACTTTTTTGCTGGGATTTTGATCGCAATGATACACAGACTTAATTGATTTAATTTTTGCTGAAATCGGCTCAGCTGTTCACGTGTTATTATGATTTTTTGAAATAACGACAGCAGGGCAGGACAGGGCAGCCGTTCTCTTCTTGTTATATTTTTCAATTTTGTGAGCGTTTCTAAATAGTGTCATCTAAATGCAGTCAAAATTGTTTGATTCATATGTTGTTCAAATCGATTCAGTCGTTCACTTCTAATTTTGTTTTTCAATGTTAGTAGGCTTAGCAGGTAGGCATGGAAAATTTTGTTTTTCTCATCTAAATCTAATACAAAACAATTTGACACATTTTTCGTTCAAGTCGGCTGATCTGTTCTCGCCTTATTTTGTTTTCTCAATACAGGGGGCGTGGTTTTAAACTTTTTTTTAATAAAATAACATCGATTGCTGTTTTTGCGTTCAAATCTCTTGAGTATTTCTTGTTATTTTATTCCAATACCCTAGTGGCCATGTTTACCGAGATATAGTTAGTAATTTATAGTGCCACGCCCCTTTGACTAATTCCGTCCACTTTTCTGACTGTGTTTGAAAATGATCCTAGCCACATCTGTACCAAATTCCAATACCGTAGTACACATATTTATCGAAATATTATAAATATTAATTATAATATTATATTATATTATTATAATAATATAATTGTTTAGACAGATCGATAGAAAGGAACGTTTACTCTGTTTGCATTTCAATATATTTTACAAACAGTCGCATAACAATACTCTATATAAATTCGTATAAAAAGTAAAACTGTTCCGATAGTTGCGTAACGAAATTGTAACGATTTCTTTTAAGACAGCTCGAAATAGTTATGAATAAGTCGGAATTTCGACAAAGTCGTCAACTATGGTTTGCTGGGTAAGCTTATTGGACACAAAACTTTTGAAAAATCATTCATTTGAGTGGGTTTTTTTTTTCATTTTTAAAAGTGTAAAAAATACATGAATCACGAAATTTAACACATTATGTGGTATTCCGCGTAAAGCGAATGACTAAAAAGTTTGACTATTTTATTTTGTTGTATTCTTGGTATATAAAACATAAAAAAATTTCCAACTGGGCACAAGAATTTAGCCCTGTGCGAAGCCTTTTCCAAATAACTGATTTCGGAAAATCACCTTAAATCTAAATATGCTTTTTTTCGAAAAAAAATTCTCATTAGAAAAAATTCTTTTAAAACTTTTATACAGTCCAATTCTATAGTGATTTGATGATTTTTTAATCATGTTACCAAATTTTCATAAAAAAAAATTAATAATTACAGTTTTTTAAGCTTCAGCATTTTTACAATTATTTTTATTATATTAAAAAATAATTTGGAAGGTCAAAAAATTTTGCTTTTAGTGTAAAAACAAATAATTTAAATACAAATTTAATTTTAATTAATTAATTTTCATTAATTTTAATTAATTAATTTTAATTAATTTTAATTTTAATTTTTTTTAATTAATGTGTTTTGAGTGTACAAACAAATAATTTAAATACAAATTCACAAATTCACAAATTCACGCCCGAATAAATTCTTAAATATTCAAAAAAGTTACTGTTTCATTTTTTTTATAAAAATGTATCTAGCTGAGTAATAATTTTAATATAAACATGAACTTATTTTCATGTGATATGTTATATAATAAATTGGGCGAATTACGGTTTTTGAAAAATAATCTGAAATTTAAATATGACTCTTAACGGAGTTGATTCTTCTGCTCAAAAAATTTTATTAAGAAAAAAAAATGTATATAGTAATTGTTATTGGAATTGAATCATGAGAAAATTAAACTGTTGAATTTGTAAAGAGCTTAAAATATTTTTTTTGAATATTATTTAAATTGTCGAAATCGTTTTCGAGAACAGCCATATTTGAGCTTTTAACGATAATTCGAACTAGGAATCACACAGGTTCAAATAGTTGTACACAAGCTGGGGATCAATAAAAACGTAAGATAGCCAACAAGAAACCAAATCTAAGGACTAACATTTTTTTTTCTCCATTTTATGTAAAAAGTCCATAAAAGTTGTAAATACAGCTTCACCAGCTGAACTTATTAAAAAATGTTTGCATTTTTCATAGCTGATTTTAATTTTGATTTTATTAAACTGCAAGAAATCTAACCTAACTTTACCGTTCACATTAATATTGTTGAATTAGTAAAATTTTGTCACAGACATTTTTACTTTTTGTGCTAATTTCGGAATAATAATTTTTAAAAGAAATGAAAAATTCTCAATTTGGACTTTTTTCAACAAACCATTGGCAAAAATCAAAAAATTTAGTACTCAAAATTGATTTTTAAAAAAAAAAAAAAAATAAATAAACTCTTCTCATCTCTCTTATGGTCATTTAAAAACAGGCATATTCACAAATATTCTAAAAAGAAAACGGATTTCCTTAAAAATTTTCATATCCTTTCTTTCAGTTATTACTGGTATCTACTTATAGATTTTTTATCAAAACGCCCCCGTCTAAGGTAAATCCTGGCTACGGGCCTGGTACAGATACTTAAATGCTAATTGAGCAATCACAATACACTGATCTTGCTTGGTTTTAAATTTGCCAAGACCTAACACAATATCAAAGATTTCTTCGTGAGAGAAGAGTTCAACGAAGACACCGTGCTTTACAGACACCTGATAAATCATTACCATAGAAAACGTGTCATTTTGCTTCCAATGAAGAGTATGAAGCAGAGGAACTCAAAAAAGCAGGCCTTTACAGCGTTAACAATAAAAGTAAAATTGACACACTCATTTTTAATTCCAATTACGAAAGGAAATCTCAAAGAAACACGCAACAATTAGCAAACATTTTATTTATGGTATAACTTTTGAACTCAATCAAACCCACGCAAATTGTTTCAATAAATAAATGCTAGCATATAAATATTCATTGACACTTTGATGAAATATACACCCGAAAAAAAAGGGATACTCAAAGATGAATTGCCACAATAAAGCAAGGCGGAAAAAAACTTGAAGCGCGTTTCAATAAAGGCAATCGGTGAAAAAAAATGTATGCTACAACAGCGATAATAACGCAAAGTTAACTTGAGTGAAAACACTTGAAGCAAACAAAGACAACACAAGCCAAACACGCACAAACACCTACATGCGCTATATGTATGTGGGTACTTGTGTTGGTATAGCTGTACCCTTAAAGTTAAAAGTGTCAATGTTGCTGCTGCAGCTTAAGCACTGTATCAACAACATCTTTGTGACCATAAAAAAAAAAACAACAGAATGGATGAGCATCAAGTGAACCAAATGGCCACAAAAGGTTTAAAATTCAAGCAGTCGACGACGACGGTGACGACGACAAAGCCAACGAGCACCATTTTTTTATGATGCAAATTTAAGCTTTGACTGGCTGGGTTGTCTGACTAAATGGTTGACCGTGTTGGGTGGTAGGGGTGATGAAGGAGTTTAATGTGGGCGTGTTTGAAGTTATGGCAAACAGGCGACGCCTTTGCTTGTTATTGAGTGCGTGTAGAGCAGGATAAGAGCTGGTCGAGAGTAAAGCTTAAATTGAATTCAATTCTATTGAAATGAATTGATGTGTTGCGTTGTTGGTTGCTTTGTCGGTTGGTCGATGGGTCATTCACTGTTCATCATCAA